>QAOC01003545.1:1265-90300 GCA_003255005.1 Begonia fuchsioides
TGTTCGGTCGACATAACTACTGTAGCGGTCGACATAAGTTGTTCTCGGTTGCTAGGTTCGGTCGACACAAGTTCATCTATGTATTCTCGAACCACTTTGACGCTTGACTTCTCGTGCTGATCATCGGTCGACACAAGTATACTTCGGTCGACATAAAGTTCCCTCTGGAATATCTTCTGTCGACACAACTTGCTTCGGTCGACACATTCTTCGTTCTGGAGCATGTTCGGTCGACATAACATTGCCTCTGGAATATATTCTGTCGACACAACTTGCTTCGGTCGACACAATCTTTCCTCTGGAACATGTTCGGTCGACATATCATATGTTCGGTCGACACAAGTTAGCCGTTTCTGAATTCTAAACTTGCTGCAACACTAAGCACATCATTTTAAAACATACCATACCCTTTGTCAAGGGTATATCTCAATTGAAACTTAGTCTATAACATTCATAACATATTCATATAATTATTCTTTTGAGTTTAACTTATAACTTACCCAAATTGTTCATTTATCATCAAAAACAAAGCGGTTGGTTTAATTAACCTTTAAACCCAACACGCTTCTCACAGCATTAGCCCAATTCAGATCAACATCAATTTAAGCCCACTAAGGGCAATTACCGACCACGATACCAAATTTGCAACAAAATTGGTCATTACGCCTCAGTTTGCTATCACCGAACGAATCTTTCTTATAATCCAGCCGGGTTTAAACCAAATTCCAGCAATTTCCCTCGGCCCACAGCAAATTGGACACATTCGGGAACACCCTCGGGTTTCGATTTTAATCAATTACACTGGCTTGGTTTTTGGATTCCGGGGCAATTAATCACTTTGCCTCGGATAATTCTCTGCTGCAAAATATTGCTCCACATACAGGCACCGATCAAATTTCAGTCGCTAACGGAATGAGAATTCCGATTTCATTGGTAGGTCAAGCATCGATCAATACACCATCCGGTAAATCTTTAATTCTTTCTAATGCAATTCATTTATCTTTTTGTCTTCTAATCTTTTAAGTGTCAACAAATTATGCCGTGATAATTTAGTCTCGGTTTCCGTTTTTCCTTCATATTTCTCGGTTACTGACCTAAATTCACAGGAAATCATCCTTCAGGGTCCGACAACTAATGGACTTTATAGTCTTCATGTGTCATCTGCAGCACCTTCTGCATTTTTCAGCAAAGTTTTCAATGCTCGTACTTGGCACAATCGGCTTGGGCATCCTTCCACGCCGATTCTAAATTCGGTAATCTCGAATTTCAATTTCGGTTTGAATAAAAATTTGACTATTGAACCTTGTATTTCGTGTCCTATGAGTAAGTCTCATAAACTTCCGTTTGCATTGTCAAACTCTCAATCTTCAAAATTGTTCGATTTGTTATATACGGATTTGTAGGGACCGGGACCAAAAATGTCAATAAATGGTTTCCAATATTTTCTTTTAATAATTGATGACTATAGTCGTTTTACTTGGATTTACTTTTTACAATCCAAAGATCAAGTTCCAAATATTTTCAAAAAAAATTGTGCTATGGTTCAGACACAATTTATTTCTTGTGTCAAAACAGTTCAATCGGATTGGGGAGATGAATTTCGTCCATTACGTCAATTTTTTGAATCTAAGTGTATCATTCATAGAGTTTCTTGCCCCTATACTCCGGCACAAAATGGTCGGGTCGAACATAAAAATTGGCATGTTGTCGAAGTCGGGTTGTCAATTCTTTTTCAATCTCATATGCCCTTATCATTTTGGTCTTTTTCTTTTCATACCGCGGTACATATTATAAATATGCTACCTTCTCGGGTTTTAAATTTTAAATGCCCATATTTTTTACTTCACTCAATCTTACCCAATTATGAGCTACTTCGGGTTTTTGATTGTTTGTGATTTCCAAATCTTCGACCCTACAATTCACATAAACTTGAACCGAGATCCCGAGAATGTGTGTTTGTTGGTTATTCCAACAATCACAAAGGATATATTACCTTTGATCCCTCTTCGGGTCGATTCTTTATATCCCGAGATGTGATCTTTTATGAAGATTCATTCCCATATAAAAATTCTAAAATCGAATCTTCTTCCGATCAATCTTCATCTCCTCCGATTGTCATTCCTGTTTCTTTACCGTTCTTTTCGAGTTCAAAAATTCATTCCCCTATAATTTTGTGTTCTTCTATATCTTCCTCCAAGTCTCCAGTTGATGTTTTGAAAGATAACTCTTGTCCGAATGATGATTTTCAGGATAATACTCATCCAATGGTGACTAGAGCAAAATCGGGAATACACAAACCAAAAGTCCTAGCAACGAATCTCGTGGAACCGGTATATTTTAAAGAAGCTATTAAATTCCCGTGCTGGATTTCGGCTATGAAAGAAGAGATGAATGCTTTACTCTTGAATAATACTTGGTCATTGGTTACCTTACCCCCGGATTGCCCGGTTATTGGATGCAAATGGATTTACAAAATAAAAACCAATTCGGATGGCTCTATCAACCGGTATAAGGCTCGGTTAATGGCTAAGGGATATCATCAACAAGAAAATATAGATTATTTTGAGACATTTAGCCCGGCATACAACTATTCGGTTTGTTCTAAGTCTAGCATTTTCCAAAGCTTGGATTTTCAAGGAATTGGATGTTAGCAATGCATTCCTTCATGGAGATCTTGCTGAATCGGTATTTATGGAACAACTTCCCGGGTTTGTAAGTCAATCTTCTCCTTCGTTGGTTTGTCGGCTTCACAAGTCTCTATATGGCCTTAAACAATCTTCTCTGGCATGATTTTTTAAGCTTTCTTCTGCTCTTATTGAGTTTGGATTTCGAGCTTCGTCGGCGGATTCTTCTCTTTTTATCTTAAAGAAGAATTTCGTCCGGTTATTAATGCTCATATATGTCGATGACATATTACTTACGGGAAATTCTGACACGAAAATTACTTCTCTTATTAATTTCTTGGGTTGCAAATTTGCTCTCAAGGACTTAGGGAGCCCTCACCAATTTTTTGGGATTAATTTCAGATTTTTAGAGAATTCATTTTTCTTATCTCAATCCCGGTATATTGAATCTTTACTTGATAAAGCAAATATGTCGGAGTGCAAACCAGTAGATTCTCCCATGTTGACTAAACCGATATTGTCTTCGAACGATGACTTGGTTTTACCGGACGGTACTCTTTTTCGGCAACTCATTGGTGGGCTGCAATATCGCAACCTCACAAGGTCGAATATCTCATTTGTCATTAATAAATTAAGTCAATTTATGCATTCACCTACAGATACTTATTGGCTTGCATTGAAGACACTTTTATGGTATTTGAAAGGTACAATTTCATTTTCGTTGAAATTTGTACGGGATTCTCCGTGCGCTTACTTGCTTGGTTTTGCCGATGCAGATTGGGGATCTTCTCTCGATGATCGTCGTAGTACGAGTGGTTTTTGTTTCTTCTTTGGATCAAACTTAATATCTTGGTCGTCATTCAAATAAAAATGCGTTTTCCGGTCAAGCATGGAATCCGAATATCGAAGCGTTGCCGATGCGGTCTCGGAATTATTATGGTTGAAGAAGCTTTGTAATGATCTTGAAGTCTCTCTCAAAGCCACCCTAGAAATTTTATGTGATAATATTAGTGCGACGTTTCTCGCATCTAATCCGGCTTTACATTCTAAATCGAAGCACATAGATTTAGATTTTCACTTCTTTCGAGAAAAGATAGCTGCAAACGAGATTAACGTGTCTTTTACGCCGTCTTCCTCTCAACTTGCGGATGACCTAACTAAATCTCTTTCCGGAGAAATTTTCAAGATTTTATGGAGCAAGCTTAACGTGGTCTCCCCTTAAGTTTGATGGGGTCTATTGGAATATTAGAAAGATTATAAAAACAGTTATCAAATATAGTTAGTGTCTGTTTATTTCGATTTTTATGTACGTTTATAAATACAATCGATCAATACAAAATACTATTACCAGTTAGATTCTACACTGCCCGCCACCCTTTGGTGCTAAACTTTCAATTACTTGCCTCACTTCTGGAGTGATCTCTCGCCTCTTTCGAATTCCTCTGTGTAGGAAAACTAGTTAATCGGACGTTTAAAGCTTCTGGATCGACTTCGGGTGGAAGGGCGTGTGATGTTGGTGGCTTTCCAGATGGATCATATAACGAGGAAAAAAAGGGTTTCATCATCGATTGCTTCTGGCTCTGTGGTTGGGTTTAACTTGATTTCTAAACTTGGTATTTACTTTCATATGCTCTGCTTCAATTTTATTTTTGTCACAGTCGGCTTCATCTTCCCATCTCTATGTGAAATCCTGTCTTCTTTTGCTTTGTTCCTGTAGTTTCATTGCTTAAGCCTTTTTTTATGAAAAAACTTAAATTAGTACAATTTGCTAATATGATCTCCAATATGCTGCATGCTATTCAGCCATTTTTCCATGGTCGTGCTTGTTTGGTTCCCGGATGCCTCATTCTCTTAGCAGCCTCTTCTTCTTTAATACGTTCTCTGTTCCATACAGATTTAACATGGATTCCGACTTCTGTTTACATCATAGAATCACATTGAGGCTTTATAAACTTGGTCATCAGGTGGAAATAATGAAGAAGATGCATTCAATAAAGACTTGAAAGCTGAAACACGTGCAGATTAGGTGCAAATGGAAGAAAAGCCCCTCGTTAAAGTAACATACAACGTTGTCTTTGTCACCTCTGAAGCATCACCATACTCAAAGACGGGAGGCTTGGGAGATGTTTGTGGCTCCTTGCCAATAGCTTTAGCTGACCGTGGACACAGAGTGATGGTAGTTTGTCCTAGATACCTCCATGGCACTCCGGCTGATAAAAAATATGCCAGGGCTCTCGATTTGGATACTCGCATCAAGTTATATTGCTTTGGAGGAGAGCACGAAGTAGCTTTCTTTCATGAATATAGAGAGGGTGTTGATTGGGTCAGCAGCCCCTACTAGCTTTTCACCTCACGAGATATTTTTGATGGATGTCCTTTTTTATGAACAGTTCTTGAATGATTTTTTGCATTTTATCTAATACAAGTTGTACAATCTATTTCTTTTTCAGGTATTTGTAGATCACCCTTCTTATCAAAGGCCTGGAAATCCTTATGGGGACGCGTATGGCGCCTTTGGTGACAATCAGGTATGACTAACTAATGACTCTAGATGTACGGATGGTGAAGAATCATTACTCCTTGTTGCAAACAATGATTATTAGATGTTTGATTTGTTTCACAGTTTCGTTTCGCTTTACTTTGCCATGCTGCATGCGAAGCTCCTCTAGTGCTTCCTTTGGGTGGATTCACTTATGGAGAGAAATGCGTTTTCCTTGTGAACGACTGGCATGCAGGACTTGTGCCATTGTAAGTCGTTTCTGGTAATTTTTTGTTTCTTCATTTTTTTCCAACTGTTACTCGACTCCCCATTATCTTAATTATGTTCTTTTTCCTATGACATTGTGTCTATGTTTTTAGTTGATACAAAAGTTCGTGATAGTTTTTTCATTTGATTATTCAATCAAAAAAGATGAGTTACAAATTTTGCCTACAACTTTGGTTACTCTCAGTCTCTTGTAAGCCATCACTATGTTAACTAAACATCATCGTCACAAAAAGTAAGTCTGTAACAAACTATTTTTCCCTACATTATCATTTACTCTTTTATGTAAAACTTACCAAATAAATCTAAACCTGCGTAAGCTGGTGCAACAGATATTGCTAGGGTGCTAATAAGAATTTCACTTGCAGACTTTTGGCCGCCAATTATAGGCCACATGGAGTTTATAAGGACGCCAGAAGCATCCTCGTCATCCATAATCTTGCTCATCAGGTACATGAATTTTCAATGAAGTTTACATCGAGACTCATAAAACCTTGGCATCTTTAGTTTATCCAATAAAAGTATAAAATCTGAAAGATCGCTGAATCTTGGAATTCAACTTACAGTTTACTGAAGAATTTCCTTCCTTGTTTAAGGGCGTTGAACCGGCAGTACCATACAAGAATATTGGACTTCCTCTAGAGTGGTATGGAGCCCTGGAATGGGTATTCCCAACCTGGGCAAGAACACATGTTCTTGACACTGGTGAAGCTGTCAATATTTTGAAGGGTGCGATTGTGACAGCTGATCGCATTTTGACTGTTAGCAAGGTCACAAGTGATGAATTTTTTTTTTTCACTTTTTCTGTTCTTCAATGATAGAATATTAGGCATGTGCCTGATGATTTTTAATATTGATCTAGTTAAGGGGCAATTTAATTTTGTTATAATAACCTCAAATGGATTCCTCCCACTAAAATTTCTGGTTTGCAAGTTCAGAATAAAATAATTGAATAATGTGTCCATCTCAGTTAGCATACTGGTTATTGGTAAACTAATTAAGCCATATTTACTTCTAAAATCTTTTGATAATGCAGGGTTATTCTTGGGAAATTACGACAGCAGAAGGTGGATATGGCTTACAGGATTTATTAAGCAGTCGAAAGAGCGTCCTTGACGGTTTGTACTCTGAACTATTGTTCTGAATGATTATAGAAATACAAAACATGGTTTTATTTACTTGTGTAATGCACAAAGAAGAAAGAAAGTCATTTTATGTCATATTATTCTTTGTTGGTGTCGACAGGGATTACAAATGGAATTGATGTTTCTGAATGGAATCCCTCTTCAGATGTACATATTCCCGTTCATTATTCTCTTGAAGATCTTTCTGGCAAGGTAGGTAAGTATTTTAGTACCTTATTACAATCTCAAACCACCTCTCTAATTCCTACTCTTGCCCCTGGCAAAAAGCAGGTCAAATGCAAGGTTGCTCTGCAAAAGGAATTAGGCCTTCCGATTAAGCCCAGTTGCCCCTTGGTAATAACTTGACCTCTTATTTACCACTTGATTCCCAGCCTTTGATATATTTGGGTGGTTATGTGTCGTAGATAGGATTTATTGGACGACTTGACTATCAAAAAGGCATTAACTTGATTCAGGCGGCTATGCCTATGCTTATGGAACAAGACGTGCAATTTGTAAGTCACTTTGTCTTTCTTTTCCTTTTCGGGTCTTATTTTCAACAGATGACAAATGAAATGTTGTAGACTAGAAATCCTACATGATCGAATGATATTTCCATTTCCTTAAAGAATAATGTCCATTTAATATGAGATCACTCATTTGTCACTGGTCTTCTTATAAAGTCTATGGTCATCCTGATTCCTGCACACGTGCAAGTAAAAGAACCATTCATCCTATTTCAGGTCATGCTTGGTTCTGGTGATCCACGGTATGAATCCTGGATGAGAGAAACTGAGTCCACTGGGCACTTATAGAGACAAGTTCAGAGGTTGGGTTGGATTTAATGTTCCTATTTCTCATAGGATAACAGCAGGGTAATTCAAGGCTCTTAGTTTTCAATGCTTGCTCAGCAAATTGACACGTGGGGCTCATTTCAAATGTTGTATGAATAGCTGTGACATACTGCTGATGCCTTCGATATTTGAGCCATGCGGACTAAACCAATTGTATGCAATGAGATATGGAACTGTCCCTGTGGTCCATAACTCTGGAGGACTGCGAGTGAGCCTAAACATATTAAAAATCAAAAGTTGTTTTTTTATGCATCAATTTTACCTCGAAAATCTCATGGTGTGTCTTAAACTGCAGGACACTGTTTTGAATTTTGATCCTTACACGCAGAATGGCCATGGTGCAGGGACAGGGTAAGTAGTGAGTTTGGAAAAATAAGGAGATTAGAGATGATAAAAAGTAGGTTAATTATCAATGGACACCTTGCAGTTTGAAGTTGTTTTTCAAGTGACACTATAAACTTTAATTGTATCAATTGAAATCTTAAAATGTGAGCATTGTTCAAAAGACACTTTTAACTTTTAATTTTATGAATTAACACAGAAATATATATTTTCAGTTGACACATTAAACTTCAAAATTTTGTCAACAAACACTTTATATATTAAATTTTTGTAATTATGCATCTTTTTACGATTCAATTTTTTTATTTTAATTTTTCATTTTTGATCATCTGAATCAATAATATATAATGAAATTGTAAAAAAAAATTAATTAACGTAAAAATTAAACGACAAGTAGCAGTTGATAATTGTATAAACTTAGAGGTATTAATTGATAAATTAAAAGTTAAAAGTGAAAAGTGTTAGTTGAAAAAATAGTCGTATTTTGAAATTTCAATTGATACAATTAAAAGTTTAAAGTGTTACTTGAAAAACATTATTAACGGTATGTATTCATTGATAATTATCTTAAAAAGTATTACAATCTTAAATTAGGTTTGCACTTTGCAGGTGGACTTTTTCGCCACGGACAAAAGAGAGTATGTTGGGGGTTAGTCTTCAAACAACTCAATGCGTATTTTGTTAAGCCTTAATTCCACAACCTATACGACCGACTAGGATTTGTTTTGCTACCAAAGATACTATAGTTGCTCTAACGGTGATCGATTACTTGCAGGCGTTGAGGCTGGCGATCATGACATACCGGCATCACAAGTCATCGTGGGAGGGATTGATGAAGAGAGGTATGGATAGGGATTGCAGCTGGGAAATGGTTGCCATCCAGTATGAACAGGTGTTCCTATGGGCTTTCATTGATCCTCCCTATTGTAATTGATAGGGGGGAGAGAAGGAATTCACTATATATATCTTCATTCATTACATTCTTTTCCCTTACAACCCTCTTGAGCTGTGCAAACGTCACACGTATACCATATTTTTTTTATTTTAAAGTTTATTGTTTGTCAATTGATCAAAGCTTAAATGTGATGAGACATGTTTAGCAGGAAAGGCTGCATGACTATGTATGAACAAGACAGAGAACATCTCCGGGACAAAGGACTTCCTTTTTGTAGGATTAATGTTGGATGTCTAATGCTTTCAATTGTTTTGACTCAGGTGTGTGTTATTCTTGTGGCTAGGATTCTCCCTACCATCATCAAACAATCTATTCTGGCCACAACTTCCAGTCCATGATTAAAGGTGAAGTCTATTCTTTTTTAAAACATGTCTCGACTCGATATATAAGCTCTCGAATTGGGATAGCGCCTATCTTTTTGTGTTTAATGGCGTTCTCGGTAGGAAATTAAGATGTTTTGTTCATTTGTTCCTCCATGAAGATCTTTTTGTGTACAATGGCAATCTTGTTGTATAAGCTCTCGAATTGGGATAGTGCCTAGCATATAACTCATTCCTCTTCTGGCTCGATTAAGTGCTTGAACCGGTGAATCTGTTCAAATCATTCTTAGCATGCTTTCTTATCGTTTGAGAACGGTTGCATTTCTATTTTTGAGTAGGAAGAAAAGATCGTGTGACCCTCGCAGTCTCATAAATACAATGTGCCAACCTAAAAGTACATGCTAAAGGCACTAAATGCCGCCAGTGTTAGTTTGGGATTACTTTCTAATGAGTGCGTCGTTAATTGAAAAACAATAGTCTGGGCTTACTTTCTTTGGCACTAGATGCCCCTTATGTTAGTTTGGGATTACCAAGATCCAAGAGAAGAACTTGTAACCATTTTGGATAAAGTTGAATAATAAGCAACGAAGGGAAGAGTGGATACATAGACTAATAGCCTGCAAAACCACCCATCTTCAGGTCTGACTACAGCCCAAAAGAGTGGTTTTTTATTGCCTTGTACATAATAATGCATTGGTCTCGCAAAAGGTAATAAACTGGTGGGCCATCGATGGAGGAGGATGGATCAAGGCTTCCCACTTCCAGGTCTCTTCTTTGGGTCGTGCTTTGTGTTGGCCATTGTATCATCGTAATCATTCACTTCATACATCAGGATCTTCCTCATTTTCATCAGCCTAACATCCTTCACAATTGCAAAAGAAAAGGGTCTTTCTGTTAACCACAGCTCACAGCAATCATAGTGGCAACAACGATCGTACCTTATGATCGGGGCTGCATGAGCTGCCATCATGTTTGGGGCCTTCAAATGAGCCTGCAACAAGACACAGCCCTCCATTGTTAAAGCTTGAAACAAAAGAGAGAACGAAGAAAATAAACAGAAACTTTTGCTGACCTGAAGAGAGTGGGAGAAGTAGGAAGAGAAGCAGAACGATGGAGGTGATTTTGAGAGCCATGCCTGGTTTGCTGCGATCCAGGAAAGAGAGGGCTGGGCTTATATTTAAATTTTAAAGGTGGGAAATAGGTCCATGGTAGAGGAACTGTGGGGGGTGGTTTCATACCCAATGCCATTAAAATAGACGATGAGATGCATTAACTCGGGCGCACAAAAATGGAAGTCAACTTGGCTCGGCCATAATGCACTCTGCAAAAAATCCACAACCAATATCCGCATGTGCTTGCATGGGATTAGGTCCAGCCATTTCTGCCTCTCTTTTTGCGGTGGGTCTTGCCTTAATCCGAAGTCGTACTCCCCTTTATTCTATATTATTGACCATTCTCGTTGAAGAACTTGGACAGCCAAAAAGCATGTATTTTGGAATTTACATCACGTGTAAACAGAATATAACTCGAGTGAACGTTGGAAATCAAGCAATAAAAAGGTGAAAAAGCCAACGTATGGAGTGATTAACTCTGTCACTGAATTTAGACCAAATAAGATGATCAAAATAAACGATTGGTGGAGTCATGCAAATTTGAAGAAGTGGATTAGCTGTGGGAGGATCAACGTGAAAAGTGGAGGGGCTGTTCTCTTTTTTGGGGTCCTTGTGCGGTGTGAGGGTGGCCATGGATGTGAGCCAAGGTGACGCTAAGAGTCTATTCTTTTTCATTTGGGAAGAAATTGGTAGATAGTATTACGTCCTGCCTTCAGGGTCATTTAAAGCTGGCAAACGAACCGGCTCGAGCGAGCCGAAAACGAACCGAGCTTAAACGAACCGAACAATTCGAGCGTAATGAGAAATTTAAAAAATAATCATTATAAAATTTAAAAAATTACATAGCATTTATTGAAAAATTACATAACATTGTACCAAAATAATTATATTGTGCATCAATATTCAATACTCAATACATATGTAAACTTTAAAAAAAATTTAATCGTCAAATTCTAAATTTTTGAATTCTTCCTCGAGTTCATCATCTCGTTGTTGCTCTCTCGTAACGGCATCGCTCCAATCTTTCATGCATATGAGTGATTCCACGAGATCCAGTGCAAGACTCCCTCGTCGATCGTCGTAAACGCGTCCACCCGCACTAAAAGCCGACTCGGAAGCTACAGTTGAAACATGAGGAGTTAGTAAATCACGGGCCATTTTTGAAAGTATCGGATACAATCCCGAATTATTTTTCCACCAACTCAAGATATCGAAGGTCGTATCACGAGAAATTTCGAAACGCGTATCTAAATATGTATCTAGTTCCGTTTGATCAGAGCCAAACCGATGGACGTCGTCATCAACTTCCTCGTTTATCGATTCCAAATCGTCATTTAGTGGGTCTCCAAACCCGGATCCACCGCTATAAGTACTACCGACTTGAGATGATGATCGAGTATCACAATATTTTAATTGGTAAGATGCAAATAAAGTAGCAAGTTCGGTTTTTAATGATTGTTAAGTAACAACCAAAATAAAACCTAAATTATGCGCAATATAAGGATACATTAATATAAGGATAAATACGAGCCAATTCGACCCAATTTTATCTCAAAATAAAATTAAAATCAAAACTTAATCTTGAATATTTAAAATCAACATTGGAAACAACATTTCCGATTACGTTTTAATTTTAACTCAATTTTATTTTAAATAATTAAATTTATAATTAATTTTAAAATTTATGATAAAATTTATTATAAATTTTATTAAAATTTAAATGAAATTTTACTTAATTGTATAACTTGACTCACTATTCTAATTTTATAATTTTTTATTTCTAAAAACCGACCCTCCATAAATAAATTTTTTAAAAATTAAAATCAAAACTAAATTAAAATTAGCATATCCAGTTCATATCCTGTTCGATTTACGATTCCAATTTGCTTTTGCCTACCCTACATTCATATGCTCTTTCTCACACACCAACATTACTCCATACCATATCATATGCACAACGAGTTACTACAAGACCAGAATCAGCATTTATGCCAACATTCTTCCACGTGATACCAAAAAGAAATATACATCAATAAAAGACCAACATCCTTATTAATCCCCCATCCCATCACTTGGTGACCAAAATACCAGTTCCTGATCGGGCAACTAGTAGCCCCAAACCCCTCGTCACATTTGAAAGGGGAAAAACAGGATCAATGACATAGACATGGGCATAGTCCTTCACCAAAAACAGAGACAATGCATATTTCATCGATCAAAATAACCAAGAAAGGTGAGCCAATTTCATCTTGACTTCACCGTATCAAGTGTTTAATCTGTAAAAAGACAACGAAACAAAAATGCAAATACACAATGATGTAGCTTCTTCGCTTATGTATGATGGTGACAGACCCAACTAGATTGTACACAATGTAGCAATATAATCATAGTCCAACCTCGAAATTCACACCAAAAACCAATGCAGGCAATGAACATAAATAACGAATCGAGTAAAAAAAGTTGGAGATGAACACGGACAGGGACTCTACCACATAAATTTTCCCTTCCTTGATTCCAAAAGCTGCTAACCCCAAATGGAGGAGTTTGCCCCCACTTTGGACCTCACTATCTTGAATCAGATGTGAAATCCAACATAAAACTGTACCAAGGTTCATCATTCCTGTTTACACCCCCCATGTGCATGCCCTTCTTCAAAGATCTACTACTTATGGTGATCTTCATCCAAGTCTACCATGTGTATCCCCATCACTTACATTTCTTTGATGCACAATGAAATTCGAGATCTACTGCTGATGCAATATTCAGCAAAGACTAACAGTTGACACATTCAATCCCGACCCCAACTCAACACACCCAAATGCATGCATGCATGATTGTAAAATTGAAACAATATACCTACAGCAGCCTTATATAGAAATTGCACGGCTAATTGCCAACTTGGCCCATTCGGCAGATTCTTTAATCAAATGGTCATCCGAGGACAGGCACTCATTCAAAAAGTCTTTGCTCGAAACAGATTGCTGAATTAAAGAACCAGCATTACTTCCAAGTGTATCGGCAAGATCTCCAAGAAGTCCAATGGCAGTTTTCATCACAACCTCGTCCCTGCATACCATCAAAAGAAAAAAGTTAGCTACATAACAGACACAACGCATCACCTGCGTCATCTAGATAATTTTCGCTGAGAGCTTACATGTCTTTTCCCATGTATATACTGTCCAAAAATTGGAGAATGTGAGGTGCATAAGGTACCAATAGCTGGGTTTTAGGAGAGTTCTTGAATCCTTGAAATATCCCAGAGTATGCTTCCAAGATTCCATTTCTTAAGGAATTTGTGTATTCAGTAATTTCATCATCAGCACCAACAGTGTGAGAAGACAACTCTGCAGCACTCTGCAGCATGGGCATCGCATACATTAAGTACTTTTCAAAGTTCTCACCAATTGCAAGCGCTATATCACCAACACAAGAGAAAATAGAAGGTTTGACAGAGCGGTGCAACTGATCGCTTGATAAATCTTTGAGAAGCTGTGTCATAATCCCATCACAATAAGGTAAAATCTTATCTTCTAAAGCTCTGCAGATGTCTCCAACCACACCCACAGTCACAGCACACACTTGGTACTCCTCAAAATTCTGTAGACCCATCTCCAAATACTTATAGAACTCAGGCATATACTTAGCAAAATCAGGTCCTGTAGCATAGGCAAGAGCTCCAATGGCCAGCATGGCTTCCTCATGAACGGTAGCACTTCTACATGCAAAAACCCTCAGAAAAAGTCCCATTATTTGATCTGCATACTGTGTGAAGGAATATTTCGTCATATCTGACGAGCCTAGTTTCTGAATCAAAACTTGTAAGCACCCACAGAGAAGGCCTTGTAGTTCACCTTGTCTCTCTTTCTCGTCAGAGGAGAGCTTTTGCCCCTCGAGGGTATTGTGCAGCTCCATCATAATGACAGGAACTAATTGTAATACCATGGAAGCTGTTTCACCAGTTGAACATCTCACCACTTCATTAAGCGCTTCATAAGCAGCAGTTCTCAATCGTGATTCCCCAGCATCTTCTCTATGTGTAACAGTCAGAAGCGACTGTACAATCTCCTGGAAGTACGGAGTCAAAGGAGATGATGGACCAATCTCCTCATAACCCTGAGCAAGAAAATAGAGAGCACCACAAGCTTTCTCAGCAACATTTGGAACATCTTTCATGCTTTGAAGCAAAACTGTAATGATCTGTTGGCAGTTTGCCTGGTTAATTATAGGCGTATCCAAAGTAGAGCCATGAAGGAATTCAAAAATTCTTCCCAGAGTCCATGCAGTAGTGTCCTTCACGTGATTATTGGGGTCATTTGTTAAAGCGCTGAGCATAAAGGTCAGTGCAACATTAACTATAGGGATCAATTTGTCAGGTGAAGGACCCTCCAAAATGGAACCAAAAGCATAAGTTGCTGCCTCTCTTTGCCTCCAATCTGACTTTGTTATGTTCTCTTCGATAAATGGCATGACAAGAGGAACTATATCATCTCCAACAGTTTGAGCAACCAAACCAAGGCACGTCCCTCCAGCCATTGCAATGTTCCAAGCACCTTCGTCCTGATCTTGGTCCTCCTCCTGCTTGAGAAGCGTCTCCAACAACATAGGAACAAGGGCAGGGAGCGCTTGCTTGACAAAATAAAAGCACGGAATATCTGAATCTCCACTAAAATCACCACCAAATTCTTCCAAAATATCTATTTCCTCATCACATATAGAACTCCAAAATTCTGTAGCTTGAAGCGCAACGGGTTCTTCATCCTCCCGAACTGCCTTTGCAGTAATACCAAAAATATCCTGCATGTAAGGAGCTAATTTATCATAGTAAGATGAAGAAATAGAAACCAAACACTCAAAAGCAGACTGTCGAATTTTCACTTCCGGGGACTGAGTGGCCTCACAGACAACTCTCATGATATAATCACGTTCCATATCATTGCTAAAGTTTGCTTGAGCAAATCCCAAAGCATTATAGAGTGCTCGAGTAGCAGCGAGCCTAACATCATTGTTCTTTTCAGATGCATTCATACCCTGAACTACTGCAGTCAATATCTTATTAACTTGATCCTGATCAACAACATCAGGAGATACTTCCTCACATAAATAACCAAGAGTCTCTAACGTAGCTTGTTTGACATGAGGAGGTTGCTGATGAATATTTGACAAAAGTGAACCAATGAGTTCAGGCCATTGGTTTTGGGGCAATTCAATCCCAGCTATTTTGGCAATGACTTGAGAAGCTGTTGATCTGGCATCATTAACAGAAGAAAACAACGTCTTCAATAGACAAGCTTTTATCTGGGTCTTGATAGCACTGTCCAGAGACAGCCACCTTTGAACGAGTTCAAACTTTCTGTGTTGTTCCTTAGCATCCAAAGCATTCTTCAACACCAAACCTGCTAATTTACGGCTGTCAACAGGCTTATCTTCATTTGCTAATTCGCCTGAAAGAGAAAGCAGAAAACTGGGAAGGTTTTGCTCCTGAAATTGTCTCAAAGTTTCTTCTGCTTGCTTCCGAGATAATGCATCAATCGACTGTGCATTCAACAATATTTGTGTAACTTCCATTGCCATATTTTACCTAAAGGCGTCAAATATGAGATAAACTTCAGTTTCCACAACATTCTAAATTGAAAAATCAAGAACATTCTCTCATCTACTTAGTTAAATTTGTGACAAAATTTGGTAAGATACTAGAAGGGCAACCAATATGCTACTAAACCAGTCATAACAATATTTTAGATCGCAAATAAAATGTGAAATTAACCAGACAGATGCAGGCCTTTAAAATTGAACGAAATCTATCCGATCCACCAGTAACCCAACAATAAAGAATAAAATGAATGCCACATCCCTCCCGTTCTCAGGTACAGTGTAATCATTGCAGACAAAAATGATCAGAATTCTAAAAACCACAGATCGATGCAGACTTGACGAGAGTCGCAAAACAGTCGTAAGCAAGTAAAATCCTAAAACAAAACAGCTGAATCACCAGCATCGATCAAAACCAGGAACAATAAAGCAACTACCGGCGGTGATTATCCAGATCGATGAAACGGGAATACAAGGCAGAAATTAAGACGAATAAAAATCCCTGATTAGGGAATCAACAGGGGGCGTAGAAAAAACAGTAGCAAAACAAAAAGTACCTCAGAGCGACGAAACGAAAGGGAGGGGCGAAAGAGAGGGATCGGGGACGGCGCTGGGAAACCCTAGCAGAAGAAAATGAGAGAGAAGGAAGGAGCGGGAGTATTATTAAGTGGCAGGTTGCCAGGTTCTAGAGTGAAATTGCCCAATAAAACGCAGTATTATTATATGGTTTAAACAAACTGTGATCGGATGTGCCGCGTGCACAGCTGCCCCTCCTGCGTTGCATCTCCACCGTTGATTTAAAGGATGAGATAGTCAGAGAAAGGGACAGAGATCTGAGCCTTGATTACATCAGACGGAGCAAACAGTTGTAAACGAGTTTGTTTACATTGGACATATTTTGTTATATGACTATTGTACTACATTGGACATATTTTTATATAACAATGAGTGTATTAGATTACTTCGTCTCTTTTCTATAATATTTGAGTTAGCCCGTCCATTTCCATAAATTTAATTTAGTCTAGTTTTATATTCATTAAATATATTTAAATTAATTTAATTATATGATGACACGTTAAAAAGTATGATAAAGAAAATGTGAGACGTGGAAATATCCTCAGCTCTTTTCATCAATATTTGCAATTGCCGTAACCTGCAAACCAAACAAAAACCCATTAATTCTCCTTTCTAAGCAAACCAAGCCAAGGAGTTTCGAGTCTATGTCAATCACCCACTCGGATCTACGGAGGTGACGACGCCTGTTTGTTCGAACTCGCAGTCGTACTCATTCCCTCCCATAGCTTGGAAGTACGCGTTCATGGCGAACGCTGCATGAGCTCGAACCTCGTCGGGGATGAAACACGACCCATTCTCTCTAATGGGCGAGCAATCGAATCCCAATCCACACACGTAATCGATGTTTCTCTGCAACGCCCACGTCTCCGAACCTCTTCTTGGCAAGCACCATTGCAGCCATCCTGATCTATCTGGCTCATACGCCGGCGTCGGCGAATCCGCCATTTTCGCCTGTCACAGCCAAGTTAACAGACAAGTCAACCTACATGAAACGAATGTTAAGAAAACCCGGTTAGTGGTGTTCATTTGAGGTGAAGCAGCTACCGTCGGGCGGAGAATTCCGACGTCGTAAACCGGAGTCATGTTCGGCTCAAAAAGTCCGAAATTTCTTTCGCTAAATGGTCCGGGCTTCAGATTCTCGTTGAAGAGGGCGAAAATGTAGGTCTCGAATGTCCTGTTCGGCATAAGGGGGGTACCCAAACCGGAGGTGACGTGGTCGATGAGATTTCGATTGTAATCGGAAGCCCTTTTGGGATCGACTCCGAGCTGATCCTGGTCTCCCTCCGACGGCCACCCTGTTTCAGCTATTACAATATTAACATCGTCGAAACCCAGAAGCTTCATTGCTGACAAAACAGCATCCAGTTGAGCATCCAACATGTTCGTATACAAAAGCTTAGTGTTCGGATCGAAAACGCCAGGGTTTGGCCTGAAAAGCGCGTAGTCTAACGTGTCGGCGGAGCAGCCGAAAAACGGGTACGGATTTATCATGAAAGGCGAATCAGTGGCTCGTAAAAACTCGAGCAGAGGTTTGAGCACGTGGGCATCGTAACCTTGCCTGAACTTTCCGGTGGAAGGTGGCGCCGAAGTTGACAAAATGCCGAGAGAATGCGGCGTAGATATCTTGATTTGACCGGCCATGGCCAGTTCAACGAGGGCGCTATAGAGATTCTCCATTGCCGGGACGAGGGTGGCGATCAACAATTTGTTGGCAGTGGACAGAACCTCGTTGCCGACCAGAATTCTGACGATGTTCGTTTGGGGGAAGTGGGGTTGGATATTCGTTTGAATCCAAAGCAGGGCAGAGGTTAGATTGGTGAGATGGGGGATTTGGTCGTTGGGGACGGTGACTGTGACGGAGATTCCAGTTCCGGCGAAAGCTTGGAGGATATCTGGATTAGGGTCGAATAGCCGAATTCGGTCGATAATGGTGGATTCAGTGAGAAAGGTCGCAACTTTGGACGGCGGAGGAAGATTGTTTGCCACCGTTCCGTAGTTCACTCCGATATCTCCGTGCGCTACTGCGATCAACAAAATCATCATCACATTGCCATTTGCAGGCCGCAGCAGAAAAAAAAAACGAAATAGCCGTGGGTTAGCAGAAGATACCTTGAAGGAGTAAAAGAGCAAACGCTAAAGTGTGAGAAAGAAGGAAGGCAGCATCCATGGCTTCTCCTGGTTTTGCTTAGAGTAAGTGTAGAGTTGGTGGGAAGGTGAGTAAGTAGCCATTGACGACGGAGAAGAAAGCTTGAGATGAGATGCTTTGCTTAGAGGAGGCCAAGCTTTGTTCTGTCCTCTTTTTATCTTTTTTTGTTCCCTGCTTGTTTCTAAAACAAACATGGGCATGTGGTTATAAAAGAAAATAATTGAAGGGTTTTCGATTGAGCAATCATCACATAATCTTTCAACTCAATACAGGGATCGAAAATCACAATTCTTATTACAGACAGCTTTCTCTTTCCCTATCTAATCTTTTCCAGAGGCTGGAAACGAGCTTACTTTCCTCACAATTACAGACAGTAAACAGCCAATATTATCGTTTCATATAGACAATGGATAGGGACAATGACTACCCACTTTCGTTAAAAGAAAAAAAAAAAAAGAAAAAGAATGAGCACCATCTCTTAGTTTTAGATTAGACGACCTGCAATGCGAAGATGATTCTCGAAAATCACTCTCATGCAGGATGAGATGCAATAAATAGGTAAGTAAGCAGAGCTCTGTTAGAAATCCAAAGAAGTATTGTTAAAACCAAACAGAAGAAACCTAACCTCGACGGCCTTGCTCGTCCAATGCGTGTAATACCCATCTGGCTTCTTCAACTCTGGCTTTCAGTTAAAAAAAATCTTCCGAAAATCGGTCAATCGTGGAATTGTAGGCACTCCAAATCGCCTGCTATGGCCAAACAGGCGCCGTAAAAGAGTTAATTCTAATTTTTATCCAATCTTTTGCTCGAATTTCAAATGGGCGCTGGTAATCCATAACTATGAAATGATCTTATGCGACCATCCCAGCCGGCAGTCACAATTACAAGACCCCATGCATGGGAACCAGAAGTGTTCAGGCAAGACTCCTCCAGAAACTTGTATTGAGATTTATGCATCCTCGACGCCTTTACCGAAGTAGGAAGCTTCTCTTCAGGCCAGGTAGCAGATCCTTTGGGCAAAGACTCTAGAAAGAATTCTTGGTTCAGTGAGAAGCACTGGGATGAAGAGAAAGGGAGAAGCTCCGGCAAGTTCTTGTCCAGGCCGTGAAATCGCCTTCCACTGCTTGAATTGTGGCATCGAATACCGCTCCATGGTATTGCAATGGAAGCATTGGTGGAGAAGTGTTCATAACTCTTTCTAGTTTGAGATAAATCACTCTCCTTTTGGTCGCCAGAGTTCCATATATATACATTGGAATCCCCACAAGCTGAGATAATATATTTACCATCCACTGTAAAAGATGCAGAGCTATGGTTTCCACCAATTCTAATTCCTGCTTAGTGTATACGATAAACGTATGATAGTCAATACATCACCAACCAGAAAATTACACAAATTAAAAAAACTACTTTCAAAGAGGAGAAAGAATTCAGACACATACCTTTGTATTTACCAACCACCTTAGGACCATGAAGAATTCTGATTCTCGAATCAGCGGAGCTCACCATTAGCATGCTCGAATCTTGAGGAAGAAACTGAAAGAAAGTTTTCGAGCCTCACATGCGAGGAAATATAAATGCAAAAGAAGAGATGAACTATCACCTACCTGAAAGCTTGTTATCTTCTTACACACTGTCTTCTTCTTGCTGTGCAAGCATATCTGATCTTCCAATTGCAGATGATTTTCTGACACAAATTTTTGTTGAAAAGGTTAGATGATAGTCGAACGGCTGTCATAAAAATACCCAAAAATCAACACTCTGTTTTGTCTCAGAGAAGATCCATAACCAGAGTATCCAATTGATTACCACCTATGGCTAATAACAGGTTATTATCATATAATAACTTCATTTCTCTAACATTTACATGAACAGAACATACTGCCATGAAAAGGCTACTTTTCTACACCAAGATTAATTGATTCGCTCGACTATTTTAGGCCCGGAAAATGGAAAAAAAAAATCATAAACTGAGATGGTCCGTAACAACCAAATCATAAAAAGAACCAAAGTTCTCAAGAATCCAGTTCTTGTCTTGACACATTTTAACATACAAAAATGTAAATCTACATCAATAGATGACATCATAAGCACATTAATTGCAGATCCAATGGGATTTGAAGGATGAGAAGATCGCGAGATACTTGACTAAACATACCTGATATATTATAAAAGCGGCAGCTTCCATCAAGTGATCCAACAACACTTCCCTGGATGAGAAACAAAAGAGATTTGTCATATAATCACTGTCTAAGGTGACTTCCTCATCCAGAACGATGATTTGAAGAAAATGAGCTAAAATATATCTCAAACCTGTCCATCAGGACGAAAACACACAGCAGTGACTATTTCTCTAATGTCAGTCCAATCAACAACTTGAGAACAAGAAATTCCCCAGATCCGTACTTTTCCATCAATCGATCCACTGATGAAGAAATTTTCATCCACCGGATTAAAGTGCACGCATGTCACTGTAGAAAATGAACCAAGATCAAAAGAAAAATCCATCATTTTGAACGTACAAGACAGGAATTAAAATAAATACATGGTTTATAATCGACCAATTAATCATACCGTAATTGCTATGTGAAAAAACTTTGAGGCAATCTTCCCTTCCGACTTGCCAAAGGCGAACTGTTTTGTCAACTGATGATGAAAGGAGATACTGCATCAAATAAGTGCATTGTCAAACAAATATATAGACTTCAAGACTGTTCATAAGGACAAAAATCAATTGCATGACATAGGGAGAAATAGTAATACTGACATTGTTCTTTGACCACGAGAGATCCAAGATCTCGCAGCTGTGACCATGGAATTCATGCAATGGTTTCTCCAATATTCTAAAGATTTTGGGTGGGAAAATGACACAAGCTGATTCTGATGTTTTCTTCAAGCTTGGTGAATTACAAAGATTCTCTTTATCCACAAGCAGAGGTTTCAATTCAGAGAGTTGATTCACAGAAAAGTAAATGCACGATTGATCTAATTCCGGAATGTCACTTTCATTGGACCTCTCATCCTCGATCACTTGCCAAATTTTCACAATCCCGTCTTCGCCCCCACTTGCCAAATATTGGCCGTCGAGACTGAATTTCATGGTCAATATTGCCCCTTCATGAGCCCGAATATCATGCCCCAAATAGACGGCTGAAAGTTCCTTCATCTGCTTCCTGCATTGCCGAACCTTAACTCTCTGAATTCTAAGCTGCCTAACTGCATCTTCATCGCCATCATCGTCCGACATGAATTTAATTCCTTTGCCTTGGTTATCGAAAATACATGTCATTGAGCGTAATCTCCTCAGCCAGCTCTTATCGACTCTTCTAACCATGCGCTTGAAGCTTCTAGGATTTCTAGTTTCCTCTTCTTTCTGTTTATGGGATGATTGAGATGAACTGCTTGAATACTCTTCAGCCATTCCCAACAGAACTGAGTTTCCATCTCCATTCACCATCACAAGCCCTCTGTCGATGCTCGAAGAATTCAAGTTTGATCCCAATTTCTCTGAAGGTCCATGGCTATCACTAGGGTAACAGGACATTGATGAGCGGCTCGAATAAAACCCATCTTCGAAAGCTGTTCCGACCATAGACTCTTCGATTTCCCTGATTGCAATTGCTTTTCCATCAATTAAATCCCTCCTACCATCTAAACTCAGTCCTATCATTCTCAAAAACTTTGTCCTGCGCTCTTTAACACTGAGAGGGCTTCGATTCCATACATCATACACAAAACTACCCTCAACCGCAGCGCCAAAATCAAAATTAGAAATTTGAACCTCAAAACTATCCCTATTTGCTCCAGAAGATGACGGAATATCCTCATGGGCATCAAAAAATCGAGATTCTTCGTCGTCGCTGAAGATTTCCATGACTAAATTTAGTTCAACCCATGAAACAAACTTCAAAGAAACACCATTTTATGCCCTAAGCACGAAGCAAGAGATTAAAATCCTCGCAGATTATATATACACTCGAAAAACAAATAAAAAGGAAAAAGAAGGCCAAGATCAGCAATAGAAAAGATTTCCAGAACCAATCAACAGAAAAAAACGAGGATAATAAAACAAATTAAAAGATCCAACATAGATCCCAATTCACAGCCAGTGAAACTTGGTCATCCAGACAACAGAAATCTACTTTTTTATGGTAGACAAGAAGCAACCCAAAATAAAAATGAAAAAAATGGTAATCTAAAAGTAAATCATCAGGTCCAGATTAAGAGACCTAAACAGCTCTAATCTTAAAATGTTCAGTCCAACACGCAATCAACGGAATTCGAAGATGGTAGAATGATTGACGAGCAAAAAGAAGAAAACATAATCATGGTTGAAATGTATGAACGAGCCTTACATGGGTTCGTATGTGAGAGATTTCCAAGAAGCTCAGGTCTATGGGAGAGATCGAAGCATTCATGAAAATTCAGAGCTCCCTTGGGACCTTCCCACTCGCTTCTCTTGGTTTCGCTCTCTTTAGGAAGCATTACAAGAAGCCAAGGCAGGCACTATAGAAATAAACAATTAAATACGGCGTGAAACCAATAAAAAACAACCTCGATATCCGCAAATGCATGAAACGATATTTACAATTTTTACTGCGGTTTCCGCTCTTCCTTCAAACGACACACAAAAGTTTCCTTAAAAATTACAATTGGTGTCTATTAAAACATGAACGTGATGATTCCTGATTAGGGTTTGGCTCCCATCTTTTTAGCGATCGCTAATTGAATGCAAATCCTAACATGCTTCACACGAAATCTCATTTCAGGATATGCGTCCAAAGATGTAATTGAGGGGTTAGGTTCGTCGGGAATCCGAATTCTAAGCAGTCAAAACCCAAGAATAAGAAAAACACGAAGTTTCGTAAAGTGAGTGGATCCTGCAGGCACAGAGGCCGTCCGATGGGAAGAGTCAACGGTCAAAAAAAGAGAATGGAGGAGTTGGTCAACACTGAAAGAACAACCAACGTAAGCGTCGACGTCCGAAATGAAAAAACAAGAGGGGGCTTGGTCGTCGGCGGAGGCCGCCTATGATTCGTGATCCTGGGATTACGTCCAAATCCACGTGGATTCAGCAGGAGAATACGACGTGGAATTATTAGGAGATGATATTGTTTCAATAATTGATTCCTTCCAAATCAAGCTCTGTCATTCTCCTCTCCTAAGGCTACCTCTACAGAGCCCTGATTATACACAATAATTCAGTGGGTAAAGCGTGTCTCCTTCTAACCCATCAAACCAGGCCTAAGCTCGCCCAAATTATAACCAAGGCGTTAAAGGGTTTTATTGAAAATAAATTAATTAATTAATCGTGTGGCGTTCAATGCTTCTAAAGCACCAAATCATTCGTGGACAAGCCTTGCTCACCCAAAAATATTGCCGTTCATTTGCTACTCCATCCAGCTTCTAAATTGACTCGAAACTGTGGGGAGAGGCTCCCAAGTTACAAGAGCACGTTATGATACATAATCTTGATTGATTGATTGACGAGATTAGTGTCTTTTTGTAGGATTATTGGAGCGAAGGAGGGCGTGGCTGATAATGATCAGGGCATTGAACTGTAATGGCGCCGGTGTTCAAGCTAGAGACGGACAGGCTTCCAGCGAACAGGCTGGTGGGTCGTATGTTGATTGATGCCTCTATTTCTCTGCACGCACGCCCGGTGTTTTATTTGGTAAACATGCACTGAACCACCCTCTCCCACCAGCCCCCCATTCTCGCGTACAAGTTCGTTAAGGAACAGTCAAATAATTGGGGAAGGAGGGGGCTCCCCGGCTGCTGCTGGCAGAGCGCCCAGGCTCATCGGGACCAGAGCCCAAACAAGGAGGGCGTGGGACCATTGGGTGAGTGAGCCTTGTGGGGGGTGCTTCTGATCCACAGCAGAAACTCAGAAGCGGCTCCCTCCTTGGAGAGCCATAGCCCTCTAATTCTGGACCACCCTACACGCTACTCCACTGCAAGCCGACTCATACGCTGCTCCTCATTATTGTTTGGTCCACTCAATTCTCTACCCACCTTTGTACTCAATCTCACCCCTCTTTTAAAATCATGCCTTTCTTTCCATGCAGAATCAATGTCTCTTTTCTTTCCTTTTCTCTTAAATGAGTGCCTTTCTACAGCTTTGAAGCCATTCTCCTCTTCCATTTCTCCCAACTATCAAAAAGGAGAGATTTTCTCGTGCAATTACTCCAGCCCCGCCCCTCCGTGTCGGACTGTCCGAGCCCGGACAGGACCATTCTGAAATATCAAGATTAGTGGTCCAAAAGCAAAAAAAAAAAAAAAAAAAAGGGCCATATCCATTCTACTAATGAGACTCACAAGAAACAACCCCCCACTCCCCATGACTGTAAGTAAATGAGAGCTCAAACCCTCAACAGCTTCACTGGCCTTTAATTGGACATCCATTGACTCATCATAACTAACATGTAAACAAGGCTAGATTCGTATAATTATGTTATTTATTTATTCATTTATTTGCAAGCCTTTCATCTAATCATATAACATATGTAAAGGAATCTACTATAATATTAAACATGGCATATCCAGCTTCTTTCTATGAGATTAATGTTTTAACAACATAAAATAATAATAAAAAGAACAGGCTAGACGAATTGGTAATCATACCCGTTATAGTCATAATACAATCTCTCTCCCTTTGCTATGTCTCTATTTGCAATCAGTAACACCATGAACTCACCATCCCCGTTGTACCTCACGCACTTGAGATTTTGCTTCTTTTTACCGTTCCTGCACCAGCTAGAAACAATTCCTTTCATTATTACCAATTCAGTCATTGACAGAATGGATAGTAAAAATCAACCAGAGATTTATTTAATCCAGGTGGCAACTATAAGGACTCCATGTTTTGAAGAGTTTTAATGGATATGACAGAAAATTCGAGGTGGCATTTCACTTTGATGTGAGAAAAAAAAGTTTGAATCTTGTGATTTGTATCATAAGCAGTTTCCATCAAGCAAACGCACCATGTGACAAGAGAGAGTAATCCGTCACTTAGTGGCACATTCACATAGTAAAGGACAATTATTTTATGGCCCTTTCATATACTAATCTTCCTAGCAGCCTTAATATCATGTGGCTTACATAAATTTCCTACCAGACATTTGTCCATAGAATAACAGAGATGGCCTAATGAAGATAGAAAATGGTAAGAGCTTACGGTGTATGATTGTTGATGTCATTAATGAATCGAGCAATGTTACTGCACTTAACAGGACAAATTACTAGACTTTCTGGAGGATCGAAAGTAGAAAGTAGCGTCATCATGCTATCATCATCATCGTTTTCACGGTTCTTCAAGTAATCAACATCTCCAGTATATTCAGTATTATTGTTAAATCCTTTATAAATCTATCTGCCTCGACTGTGAACCTAGATATTTGTGAAAATAGAACCAAGGGACCAATGAAAATAAAGTTGAGGGGGAAATATATCAAAATTTGCAAATCCTAACCCTTCTTGAGGACAAAAAGAAACCATAGGGGGGGACATTCCCCTCTCTCCATCATTCTTCTGCACTGCTCAAATGTATCAGTGTCTTCTTTTGAGAGTACCTGACATAAAGACGTACAATTCTCTTTTACTAAAATCTCAAATAACATGCATTAGAAAATATGTAGAGTCAGTAAAGTCTCACCTATAAATATTGATTAACATTTAGTAAATTTGCATTTGATTTGCTAGTCTCTTGATACAAAATACTGATCTGGTCATTTATAATGCAAAGAGCTCTATATTTCAATTTTCATGATCAATAAAGGGTAATCTCAAATTTTCAATAAGGACAATATTAATTCAACTCTTAGCATATTCTCTTATTGTATATGTTGATGTGTCAAGTTATATTAAATACATTTTAATTAGACTGATCACTACTCAACATGTCAACATATACAATAAAAACGTATGTTAAGAAGGTAAACCTATGATTACTTTTTCAACAAAAAGTTTAGAAAAATCTTGAGCATTGAGTGACTAGTTGGGCAGGTTCGAAATGAACTATAAGTAATCGTTTCCGTTATCTATGTTACCAGCATTCCTTCTCGCTCCAAATCTGCACAATTAGCTGACCTCTGTGCCATGCCAGGAATGTAAGTCAGCTCGTTGCTAAACTCTGTTTTTGTAGCCATCAATGCTGAGGCCAGTGATGCCATTTTTTTCCAGCCTCCTGGTTGGATCATCGATTGGGTTGAATGCAAGGAATTTTCGCTTCTTTTTTGCAAGTACTAAGCCACATGTACGTTTTCGCTTCTTTTTGCTGTCTGAAAACCCAAAGAAACTGTTGTTTTTGACTTTTTTCTCTCCCACATCGGGAGGATATCTTTGGCGGAAGGAGTTTAAACCCTATAAATTAACTCATCTTCCATTCTTTTCATCTCATTATAAAATTACTTATATTTCTTTAATAATTTTGGTCTTACTTCTTCTCTTTTTGTAATATTTCCTTGTAAAATATATTTTGCAGTGTCCGAGGACGTAGGCATATTTGGCCGAACCTCGTTAGATTTTGGTGTTTCTTTTATTGTTTTATTTAATAGCCGTTTGTTATTTTGTCGGGTATAGTTGTTGTTGTTTATTGTACTATTAAATTACTAGGATAATTCTAACTATGTAAGACTTGGTTCTTAAGTGGTCCGTTGTGACCCACCTCTCTTACCTGTGAATCTATCTAGTGTGATTTTTTAGTACAATAGTTTAAACGTTATTTGAAATTGTTCGAGCTTCCGCAACAATTGGTATCAGAGCCTAAGGTTTTGTAGTATGCTCTGTGGTTGCAGCTGTGTCTGAACTTCCACATCAGAAACAATTCTTTAGGATTCTCGACTATTAAATAAATTGTTATTTGGTACAGAAATGACAGACTCAACAGAAATGAAGCATTATACTTCCTCAATACTATCAAGAAATGTATTGTCGGTGGCAAAGTGAAGTTCTAGTGCTTTATTTAACCAAGGTCTAGACGTTGTCATTGAAGAAAAGAAACCAGAAGATGTTGAGCAAAGAGATTGGATGACGCTAAATCGATTAGCGTGTGGTACAATTCGATTGTGTCTATCAAGGGAGCAGAAATATGCATTCTCAAAGGAAATTTCTGAAAAAAAAAATCTTCAAGAAAAGCAGTCAGAAATAAACTCCACATGAAGAAAATACTGTTTTACTTCAATTATGTTCCAGGTACCACAATGAACGATCACAGCACGAGTTTCAATCAGTTAGTCACTGATTTAATGAATATGAATGAGACGTTCAAAGATGAAGATCTAACTTTGATGTTATTGGGATCCTTTCCTGAGGAGTTTGAGTTTCTTGAAACGACTCTACTTCATGAGAAAGTTGAGGTGACTCTCAGTGAAGTGTGTGCTGCCTTGTACAGTTACCAACTGCGAAGGAAAGATAAAAATGGAAGCACCAGTGGAGCTACAGAAGTTCTAGTTATGAGGGCTCGTTCGCAAAGCCAGATGAAAGGAAAGAAAGAGATATCAAAGTCGATGCCCAAAATGGGTAAACATGAATGTGTCTTTTGTCATGAAAAAAGACATTAGAAGAAATATTGCCCCAAATTGAAGAATGGAGGAAAATCTGACAAAGGAAAAACTATTGCAGATTCAAATGTTGTTGAATGCAAAAGTGATGTGGAATCAGATTATTCTCTAAGTGTTTCACGTTCAATATCTCATTAAGATGAGTGAATTTTGAATTCTGGTTGCACCTATCTAATGTGTCCCATTCGGGAATGTTTTTTTTGAATTTCAAGAAATCGATGGAGTAGTTGTGTATATGGACAATGATAATCCATATAAAACAACCGAGATATGTTCAAATTAAGCTGGAGAATCATGATGGATCCACCAGAATTTTGCGGGATGTGCGGTATGTGTCAATGCTAAAGAAGAATCTCATCTCATTGGGGGCTCTAGAATCTAAGGGGTTAGTTGTGATGATGCGAGATGAAATTCTTAAAGCAACTTCAGGAGCACTGGTAATGTTGAAAGACGTGAGGAAGAACAATCTGTATTACTATTAAGGTAGTACAGTTGTTGGGTAGTCGCAACAGCAACTTCAAGTCCCAAGAAGGATACAGAGGCAACAAAAGTATGGCATATGCGATTGAGACATGCTGGCGAGAAATCCTTGTAAATGCTTGTCAAGCAAGGATTACTGAAATGTGCGAAGACTTGCAAATTAAAATTTTGCGAGCATTGTTTCTTAGAAAACAACGAAGAGTGAAGTTTGGTACTGCAATCCATAATACCAAGGACATTCTGGATTATGTATACTCAAACGTATGGGGTCCAGCCAAGACTCCGTCTCTCGGAGAGAGACATTTTTTTGTCACTTTCGTTGATGATTTTTCCAAAAGAGTTTGGGTATTCACAGTGAAGAACAAAGATGATGTGCTTAGAGTTTTCCTTAAATGGAAAACTGAAATAGAAAACCAGACAGGAAGGAAAATAAAAGTTCTCTGATCAGACAATGGTGGAGAATACAATAGCGATCTATTCCTGAAGGTATGCTAAGATTGTGACATAATTCGGCACTTCACCGTTAGAGGAACACCGCAACAGAATGGAATGGCAGAGCGTATGAACATGATACTTGGGGAGAAAGTTCGTTGTATTTTGTCTAATGCTGGATTAGACAGGGAGTTTTGGGCTGAGGCTATAACATACGCTCAACATCTAGTCAATCATTTACCGTCACCTGCTATAGATGACAAGACTCTATTAGAAGTATAGTCCGAAAAACCTGTTACTGATTATGACACTTTACGTGTTTTTTATTCTACTGCATATTATTATGTAAATGAATCAAAGTTGGATCCAAGAGCAAAGAAGGCTTTGTTTATGGGCTTCAATGCTGGAGTTAAGTGATACCGTTTATGGTGTCTAGCGAGCAAGAAGACGATAATCAGTAGAGATGTTACCTTTGATGAAACTGACATGTTGAATAAGGTAAATTTAAAAGAGGTTGAAAGTACTTCGCAGCAGGTGGAGTATACTACGAAGCAGGTGGAGTTTAAACAGACAGTGGTGAATCCAGCAAGTAACATCACTCATAACTCACCGGTGGCAGAAGGAGAGTTAAATGAGGAAGAAGTTTACACCCAAGAACTTCTACATTAATCGGAGCCCATTGTCATTAGAAGAACAAGGCGAGAGATTCAAAAATCTACTCGCTTTACTGACATGGTGGCCTATGCACTTCTGGTTACTGATAATGTTCCATCCACCTACCCAGAAGCCATTCGAAGTTCAGAAAATGGTAAATAGGCAGGTGCAATGGAAGAAGAAATGCAATCTCTTGAAAAGAACGGGACATGAGAGTTGACGCCACTACCGAAGGCGAAGAAGACAATTGGATGCAAATTGATATTTGCAAAGAAACAAGAATTTACTTACAAAGATGATATCCGCTACAAGGCAAAATTAGTGGCTAAAGGCTACTCTCAGAAGGAAGGAATTAATTATAATGAGGCTTTTTCTCCCGTTGTTAAGCATTCCTCAATTAGAATTTTGTTAGTCTTAGTAGCACAATTGAATTTGGAGCTAGCTCAACTTGATGTGAAGACCGCATTCCTTCACGGTGATTTGAAGGAGGAAATCTACATGACTCAGCCATAAGGATACAAGATTGATGGAAAAGAAGATTGGGTTTGCAGACTGATAAATCGTTGTACGAACTGAAACAATCCCCGAGACAATGGTACAAACGATTTGACCAGTTTATGAATGGTCAAAAGTACACAAGAAGCAAATACGATCATTGTGTGTATTTGAGCAGAATTCAAGATGGATCCTACATCTACTTACTCTTGTATGTTGATGATATGTTGACAGCATCAAAGAGCCAAGTTGAGTTTGACAGGTTGAAAGCTCAGTTAAACAAAGAGTTCGAGATGAAGTATTTGAAGGAAGCTAAGAAGATTCTTGGTATAGAGATAAACAGAGAAAGAGAAAAATGCAAGTTATATCTAACTCAGAAGCAGTATTTGAAGAAAATATTACAGCGTTTTGGTATTCATGAAAATACAAAACCTATAAATATCTTACTTGCTCCTCATTTCAAATTGAGTAATCTGTTATCTCCAACAACAGATGAAAAACGAGAATACATGACAAAAGTCTCATATGCAAATTCACTCGGAAGCTTGATGTATGCAATGGTGTGTACGAGACCAGTTATTTCACATGCTATTAGTGTTGTGAGCAAATATATGCATGTGAAATTGATTCTGCGATATCTCCAAAATACCGTAGATGTTAGATTAGAATTCGAGAAGGATAAATCTTTTGGTCATTGTGTAGTTGGATATTCTGATTCTGACTATGCAGGAGATTTGGATAAGCGACGATCTAGAACTGGCTATTTGTTTTCTTTAGCAAATGCGTCAGTTAGTTGGAAGTCTACTTTACAGCAAACAATGACTTTGTCTACAACAGTGGCTAAATATATGGCAATTACTTATATCTTTTTGGTAATTTTGATCTTACTTCTTCTCTCTTTGTAATATTTCCTTGTGAAATATATTTTGCTGTGTCCGAGGATGTAGGCATATTTGGCCGAACCTCGTTAGATTTTGGTGTTTCTTTTATTGCTTTATTTAATAGCCGTTTGTTATTTTATCTGGTATAGTTGTTGTTATTTATTGTACTATTAAATTACTAGGATAATTCTAGTTAAGTAAAACTTGATTCTTAAGTAGTCGGTTATGACTCACCTCTCTTACTTGAGAATGTATCTAGTGTGATTTTTTAGTATAATAGCTTACACGCTATTTAACATTGCCCGAGCTTCCGCAATTGAAACAGCATTAAACATTTCGTTCATCTTCAATTCACGCAAAAGAAAACAACTAACAGTAGACATTCTTTGTATTTACCTTGCTTTGCTATGTTGATGGAACATGCATCCCTTTGGATGCGGAAGAAATCAACAATTTTGGTTTGAATGAGTGGGAAATTTAAAAATATCAAATGGGCATTGGACTACCAACAAGTATAACAAAGGATAGAAGGGCAGTCTCAACAGGATATAACTTTTTGTTTACAAATCAGTCACGATATTAGGCTTTTTGAGCATGGTTAAGAGAATTTAAATGATTAAATTCTCCTCAACTATAAGCTTAAACTTTTGTGACGGTTGATTCATTATATCAAATCTAACTATCCCAAATTTGACCAAAGTAAAAGAATTAATCCTATTAAAAAATCCACTTATTAAGTCTCAAAAAGACTTAATAATCACGAGGTTTTAGAGGTAAAATTGCTAGGAATCAGTAATGATCTAACTAAAAATAATCGGATTTTTAGGATAATGCTGCAGCGATGCTACAGCATTAATCACACTGTTTTTACGAGATTTTGCCTGATATTCTGTATTTTTCTTATAATCACGAGATTTTTATTTCCATGCAATTACAGAGTATTAAGGAGGATATAAGCTGGAAGAATCACGAAGAAGAGGGAAGAATCAAATCAAATTCAAAATTGGAAACAAGAATATCTTTGAAGATTTGGAAATCTTTCTTAATCTCAACCTCTTTCCAAACCGACCCGATTTTCTTCCCAAATCATAACAACTCCCAGATTGGCTGTTGCTGCACGAAATATACAAAAAGAAACCAGAATACCACGAAGAAGGGTGTGTAGAATTGGAGAACGGGATTCACGATCAAGCTTCGGGCGTCAATCCGAAGAAGAGGTTTGCGGCGACGACTACGACGGCGGGGGAACGAGGCTGTGAGAACAACGGCTTTCGACGGCGATGACCAAATTTCTCTCCTTTGCTTTACGTTTTAATTTCCGTGAATTTTATGAACTCTTGATAGTTATTGGAGAACTATTTAGTTTTAATCAAAGTTTGAATTTTTTATGTTGATTTGCTTAAGTCAATTATAGTTAATTCTTTCCGAGGTTAATTCTAATTCTCAATTCGACCACCAATTTTATTTTATGCACTTTATTTTCTGCAATTTACTTTATGCATATTAGATTAGATGAAAACTCAATCAAATGATGAGAAACCTATTCTTTATTCTTTCATTCTTTTTGTAAATATTTAAAGTTACGATTTTTAGTTTACTTCTTATACTTTGCAAATTATTCTTTGAATTGAAAATCGACTTGTCCTCGTGGGATCGATATTTTTATTACTACGTTGCGATACGTGCACTTGCGTTAATTTGCGAATACATTTTCAAGCAACACCACTTGTAAGTAATTTGTCAGACCTAAATCGACTAGAAATGACATGCTTTCCAGCATCAAACATGGAGATTTCCACAAATCAATGCCAAAAGCTAGAATGCTAAAAAAAAACAGGAAAAAAAAAACCCCAGGTAACGTATGTCCTTCGCTCAAGAACCATCAGTTAACACAACAACTGGAACTGAAATAAGATAGGTGGACTGAAATTTGAAGAAAATTCGAATCTGACAGGAGTAAAGAAATAGCAAGTGAAGCACAATAATTTAAGCGATCCAACATTAGGGATGAAAAAAGAAAACAAAATTGAAAGAGAAACATACGAAAGAGCTGCTTGTTGTTGGAGCAGGAGGGACAAAACCAAGAGCCTTTGGGAACAGCAACGAGGATGGGTCTGGGGCAAAAGAGGTGGTATCCTCGGTCGCATTTGTCGCAGAGAAGAAGCTCACCAGCATCACAAACCTCACACAAAACATCGGCTTGTCAGTGCGAGAGCGAGAGCGAGAGCGAGGGGCTTTGGTGCCTGAGTTCTGCGTCTGAACGCCATTTCCTTTCCCACACGGCAGCTCAGCGGAGAAGAAATCCATGATGAGAGACAGCCCCTTCGCTTTTGGGTCGAGAACTGAGTTTTGGCGGGAACCTCGTTGGCGGCGATCACTGTCATCAATGTTTTTATTCGGTTCGGTTGAACTGGGTTTGATATCGGTTCGGGATTGGTTTCTAGGGGTTTTGTTATCATCTTCCATCTCTTGCTCGAGATCTGGTGCATAATTGGACTTGTTTTTAATGGTCGGTTGATGTTAGAGGTGGGCTTTGTCTAGTCTATTTAGTTTTTGAAAAAATATGATTAGATCAAAATACAGGACACAATATTGCTAGGACACTTAAAATTCAATTTTGTTTTGATTGTCTTATTTTTTTAATAAAATAAAATAATTTTAATTTGTTTTATTTTAATAATATTCAAAATAGTTTAAACCATATAAAATATAAAACAATTAATATAATAACATTTACTACTTAACTAAAAAATAGATATAAATAATCATAAGATTATAATAATTATTAAAATCCTTCATTACATTATTAGTCATTAATTCAGCTAGAAATGAATATGTCTGACTGGATCTTTAGAAAAAATAAGACTGAACCAATATATTTTGATCTTACATGATCACTAATTAGAATCAAACAACGAAAAGCTATGGTCCAAGCGGGAGAACTTAAATCTCTGTTGTCTTTATGAACAGATTATTTTTATTATCATGGTTTACTTCCATAGCAATAAAACAACAAAATGGGGGTTTTCCAAGTTTCAATGCGCCAATAAAATAGATATAATTCCCTATTTATAAATGTGTTATTAATTTTATAATTCTTAAACGACGAGTAGTTAGTATCGACTCGTTTGAATAGCTGAATTAAGCCTGATTAGAATCTTAATATTAGTTTACCCTGTTTGAACAGAACCGGGTTTAAATCACGGCTACACTAATGTAACACCAAACCCAGCCACAGGCAGCCATCTCAGTGGAAACAACATCAACAGTTAACAAATGAAGAACGAGATGATCAGGAAATGGAGGACCCTGAAACATTCAGTGCAAGTCTAATGACTCGAGGACCCTCCTTGCTTGAATTTGAAGTGCCGTTAATCGCTGTTCGGGATCAAGGGTCGACCCAAATTGACTAGCTGCCCATATCAACGATGCAGATTTCTCACCCAGAAGTCGTCTCATGTCTTCGTGTATGTTTGCGAACGGAGGCCTTTCCCTCCCATTCACATGCCCCAGAAGCAGCAGCAAGAACTCCCCGCATTTTAACCTAACCACCAAACAAAACCACTAAATCAACCATTGGCCTTGCTGTGAGTTTTATACAAGCTTCCTAGGCTATTCTCAATCAAGTTTCTACAGACCTTGAGTGGACTAGAACCTGAGCTCATAAGCTTACTAGTTGAACAGGGTCTCAATGATTTCATTGTATGTTCCACTGGTTATGTATAAAATCCGTTAAATTGAAGCGAATTTAACATTACGACTAAAGAGAAATGTGCCACGCCTATCTTGGAATGTTCGAATAAAGAAACATTACTTTCAAGAAATTAAAGGAGCAAAACCTGAGGTTTTCATCCAATTGTTTGTCCCTTATGAGCACTGCAACTTCCTCAATACCATTGGAGATTTCGAAGTCCTGGCATATATGATGAACACGAGTATTTCATCAACTCTTCATATTCACAGAAACTATTCATTTGGGGATCAGTACACGTGCTATTCAACAAATAAATCAAATGTATAGTAACATATATGAACGCCTGAATTTGATTACCATTTGATTGGTCGAAGAATCCAACATCAGAGAGATTAAAGCATCTAAGCATGCACCTTGCTCAAGCACTCCACGGGCTGATAGTATATTCATCAGAATCTGCAAAATGAAATTGGAAAGATATTTGAAACCTACGAGATAACTCAAATCCAGTAAAATTGTCAAAGAAGCCTTCTACTGCTCTTTTTAGAAACTAGGTAAATGATTCGTGTGAACCAAATAGTTTTTCAATAAAAAATGTTTGCTTTAGAAGATGCTGCAAAAAGTACCGGAATGGCTCTGTGTTGATGGGATAAAACAGCACTCTCTCTATGAAGTAGACAGCAACCTTCTAGAACTCGAAGTGCAAGAACCACTTCAGCATCTGTTGCAGGGCTAGTAATTGTGACAGGTTCAACACCAAAAATATGATCCAAACTTACAACTGTCTCATCATCTGATTCTTTCAAGGAATGTTGAAATAGAACAGGAACCACTATCATAAGATTCAGAAAATCATAATTGAAATCGGGCAGTGAAGAAATCAAAGCAACTTGAGAAACATCACAAAAACTTGCTAAATACAGTAAGGATCTGCTTCTTAAATTCCAAATCGAAAATAAAGAAGTGGAGAACCTTGAAGATTGGGGATGGACTGAGTATCGGAAAAGATAGCGATAGTAACATCAGAGTCGGCAACGGAGCGAAGTGATTTAAGGAGGCTCCGAAGGCCACGAACTCGGAGGAAAGAGAACTCAGCACAGGCGTCTCTAAGGCCGGATCGGAGAGCGAGAGTGACCTCGCGGTTTAGCCTATGGCGGTTGAGCGACGCAACAAGGTCTCCGATGGGCGTGGAAGCATCATCATTTGGATCCTCCGTTGACGGCGATATCCCCTCGCTCCATATCGCCTTCTTCAGCTGCATCGCGCACATGACGCAGTCTCTCCCCCCAACTGATAATATCTCCAACTGAATTAATTATTAAAAAATATGGTAATTTCACTAGAGAACTTTTAATGTGATTGTAGTGGACATTTCAAATAAATTTTTTTAATACCCTATACTCTAAACTTAAGAATCTGTCGTATAACACAATCACAGCCCTAAACAATCTCGACTCAACCAAATTAGAAAGATTTGGGGTAACATTACATTCTCGTTATACATTCTTAGCATAATTCTTAACGTGTAGCCGTATATTTAGATCAATTCAAATAATAAATAATTATTTATATGTTTATTCATTAAGTATATTTGAAGTGATGAAATCACACGGCGATACGTTAGGAGCTATGCCGGAGATAAACTATCCCTTGCATCTTCCATTATTTTAAGAAAATATATTCTGCTTCTTCCTATACTGTATTATTTGACAATATATAGATCGTGTAATATTAGCATCATGGAAATGAGAATGATAATATATTCAGATTGAGATCAATAATGCGTGCACTACGATGTAGTTTTAGACTTAAGAGCAACTCCATGTATATGATTAAATCCACTCCAATATCTAGTCTATCTGATGAATGGAATCAAAGATTTTCTTTTTTTACAACCATCTTCCAAAATGGAAGAGCTTTAATTTTTTCTAAGAATGTTGATTAAATAGAATTTAGAAAGTCTGTTAAACGTAGCAAAACATTGGAAAGAAGAGGGAAAATCCAATGCCTATGTCTATTTTAAAAAAAGCATCATTAATCGTTGACAGCTTCCAAGTTAACTCATCAAAACTAGAATTAGAATATTAGGGGAAAACATTATTTAGTCTGTCCCATTAGTAGTCCCTAAAAGTTGGGGTTTATAATCAAGTTCAATCTTGACGTTAGAGAAACATATAATTACCCATTTACGAATCATATTGAAACTTGTAGTAAACATTCACAACACGCATAAGAATTGTATGAGAAATCAAAAATCAAATAAATAAATATATATATATATATATATATAGATAGATAGATATATGTATGTATGGGTGTAAGTCAAACCCCAGGCAGTTGAATCATCTGTGTGTGTGTATTCATATATAAACACACAAACAAACACTAGGCAGTTGGTTCATCTGGTTCAGATGAATTAAATAGAGGGTTAAAATAGCCTGATTCAAAATGAACAGTAATGAATGGTCGACCTCCTTGAAAGAAAACTAACCAAAAGAACCCAACTAACATAAATTTTTGAAGAATAAATCCAACCAGATATAGGGTCCCGATTTAAATATATATTCATTCATTCTGATTAGAGAACTGGAAGAAAACTTTAGAATAGAAGAGTTAAAAAGAGCTTCTCCATTTCCGACCATAGCACCTTAAACCAACAAAAAAATCGCTAGACCGAATTGCAAAATCCAGAGAAAAATAGTCAAGTTAACCAAAGCAAAACCATCTCAATTAAAATCAGGCGAGTTTCCAAATATTCAATCGGTAATTCGAACTTCCTAAAGAATCAACTGCACCAACAAGCAAATAAAGCACCAAATTACACATTGATCGACCAAAAACCATAAAACACTCAAACAAACAGCACGGAAAGATTCCAAGCAACAACGAAGAAGATAAAGCGCGTGACACAATACAGAAACGAAGAATTAAACACGAGGATCAAAAGCAGAAAAAAAAAAACAGAGAGAAGAGAACTCACCAAGTGAAGGACGAAATGGAGCGACGTTAATTCGGAGAGTGCACTAGTAAAGGGAAGCCCAAATTAGTAAAGGGAAGCCCAAATGGTAGCGCGATCGGTTCCTGCCAGCTGTGACACGGAACCGACGGGCGTCAATGGCTCTCTTCAGGCAGCTGATAGATTTTAAATAACTTAAATTTTAATATTTATATTTAATTTTATCAAAATTTAAATCAGATTTTATTTAATTTGATAATTTTTTTTATTTTCCAGTTTCACAAATTATTATTCATAAAAATTGACATCTACCCATAAATAATAATTTTTAAAAATTAAAATTAATAATTCTACTCTAATTTGTAATTTTGATTTGATTTTGACCACTTTTAATTTACAAAATAAAAATAAATCAATTCAAATTGAAACTAGCCAATAATAAAAATAATCCCGCATTCGTCTTACAATACACTCTACATACTCAGCAAAAAAGAAGAGAAATCTCTATTTCTTCCTCACTAAGACTGATCTTCTATCTCTCTCTCTATCTACATTTCCTATGAAAAAGAAAATCAAATTGAAGAATTTTAAGCAACACAATTTACAAAGATAGAATTCAGAGCTGTTTGGAGCAATGAAGAAGGGCACCCCACATGGAAATTCCACTTTCTTTTTGTCTCAAGGACTATCCTCGAGAGAGGAGACCGTTGAATCGGAGGCACCGTCATCGATGCTCGAATTTGAAATCTCACCACCCAAAGACGCGCTTTCATCTTCCCCGTTCAGGGATGACACCGACGATGAGTAAGTCGCTGAGCTGGCAAGGGTGGTCGTCGGGGAAGAAGATCCCTTCTCCTCCATCGGTTTTTGGAGGCTCCAGTACATAATGCTCGCAGTCAAAGTCAGAATCATTTTTTGATTCACCTGCAGTAACATCCACACAGAGAAATGCTTCATTATTTGCATTGGAAAGATTTGAACTTTATCAAATTTATGCATTCTATAGAACGGCATCACTTAACACTCTGTTCGAGTAGTCTTCTGACATAAAATCGTATTCGAAAGATAAAATTCATTTATGTATAAGTCATGCAAGACTATCTTTTACGCCTAAGTACAGAGATGTCATCTTCCAACAACCGTCCATTTTTGCGACTTGATTTTTCTTACAACTCGTGTTTTTTAAGGTCGAAAAGAAAATATTTCCAGGGTATGTAAGAGCAAGGCCTCTGGTGTTTAACCAAAAATTAAAGAATGGAATCTAAATCTAACCTCTATGATGTCTTCTAGTAGGAGGAAAATAGAGCAACCAAGCTTTCGAGCCACACTGATTATGTAGGTAGCATTCAATCTCTTTTGATCATCTGCCAATTTTCGACCCATAAAAGAGTAAGAATACTACATTCAAATAAGAGTGATGTAGCAGGAGGACAATCCAAATCAAAACAAGAGAAAATGTTAAGAAGAAAAAAGAAACATGAAGTTACCTGTTTCGCCCTTGGTGACAAGGTTCCAATTGACTGTCCTAGGTTCAACTGCACTCAGAAGATCAAGGAAGAAAATCCCGCTGGACAGATTTTTATCCTGAAGGGAATTTTTTTTTTCACACTAATTATTCTCTGAAGTTGGTAATTGGATGAAAATTTTCAAAAAAAAAATGTTATATCCATGCCTTGAAACTCTCCATATGTGAAGTTCTTCCAGTGGTTTTCACTTTGTTGTTTGCCCATTTTAGAATATCTGCATCTGTCATCTCCTTCCCATCGGAACAAGATCTTAGATTCTTCAAAAGTTGAAGAATAGTAAACCTCATCAATTGCCAAAGGAAAGCTGAAAACAGAAACCAATCAAGCATTCAATACAACCACCAGCAACATCCAGACAAAGCTCGGTACAAAGATGAAAAAGGTTTTTGTATGACAGAGGGTAGCTCATAAATTGTTTGAACCAAGTGATGAAACTCAGATGAAAAAATTTACCCAATATGAGCTTCTTATTTCCTTGTACAATGTCGTTGCCAGCAACATTTACTAATGAAAACTTAAGTTGCTTCCCAATGTTTATGACTTGGTTGCAGTTCTCAACTTTTCTAAAAGGCATCTTAATTGGGGGTTTTGATGTATGTTTCCAGTTAACTGATGCCGGAGAAATCTTGTCCAGAACTTCTAGAATTATCCACCTGCTCCACGATTAATATCATGAGACAAAAAAAAATAAGAGTTAATAAATTTACAAAAATTAAAAAGGAAATCATGACAATCACACACCCAGTAAAACAGAATATAGGGTACATGATCAAAAGTAATAAAATGGATTCGAACTAAAATAAGGCCTTTGCACTAAGTAAACGAATGAAACAATGAAAGTTTCAAATCGAAAGATTTCATCTCACCCATTTCTGACATCCTCAAACACATTATGGACGTAAGTATTAATCCCTAGACTGTTGATCCAGAGTCGAAAGCATCTCTCTTCTCTGGAAGTCTGCACATCATCTGTCATCATTTCTGCCAAAGAAACTTCTTGGTTATCTTTCGTGAAGCCATTTCTGCACCAAAGGAACAACCATCAGCAAAGGAGAATACAAAATTGGAAATAGCAATGCTAGGGTGCATTTAAAGACCAAGTTTGAAGTGAGACGATGATGAGTGATTTCTGAATTTGATATTTTTTGACAAAATGGAAATTGATCAAAATATTTCATCAATGAGCAAGTGGCACATCACCATCACAAAAGCCCCATTTTAAATCTCCTTTAATGGGAATGCTTGAATCAAACATATAATTTTGAGAACTGTACTGGATTTCAGTTAAAAAATGGAATTGAATCTAGTAAAAAACACAGCATAAGGACGCAAAGGAAAGACATAAAACGGAACATTCAAACACAAATAAAACTTCTTTCATGGATTCAAATATTAATTAGCAAAAGGAGACAAAAAACGAGCAACAAGGGCACAACTTAATGTCATAATATTTCTGTCAAATATGAAGTTGACCAGTAAATAATATTGATAATAAATGTGATGAAGTTCAATCAAACTTCAAATAAAAGGAAAGAGAAATCCGCCACATGGAATTTCATTGAAGTGCAGTGTCGTCATCCAACAGGAGGAAGATTAGACAGAATTTCACAAACAGTTGCAAGTAGTTCAAATTCTTCTAACCTTTGTTGAAATATTTGTGCCACAAAAGCAAGATTCAAATTTGTTGATCCTTCAACAATATCTTTAGGCGTTAAGTATCTTTTGCAGTTCATTCTCTCTGCATGATCAAGAACGAATTTTGCTCTTTCAATAGGCTCCTTCGTAGCCAATGTAGATGGACTACAATGTTCAGGAGCAAGCACATTGAGCAAGTAAGCATAAGCTTCCCCATCCTTGACGTAGGAAATTCAAGAAATTTGTTAGACATGAAGAAGAAATTAAGAGCGAGTTAAACAAAAAAAAATTACCATACAATTTTTTTGAACAAACAAGGATGTGAAGTTAAGGCATATGAAGGAAATTTTGATTTAAGATACAGTTTCTAAGCATTTCTATTTTTATTCGAAGTCGTATTTCAGATAAATGAGTTTCAGAAAATTTGGGATCATATCTAGAAACACATGCCCTTGAAACTCCTTGACCATGCACTATACAGGTGAATAACAATACTGACCAAGTACCTTCAAATCTGAAGAAAAATTTGTGACAGGTTTTCTGTAGCCTGCTCTTTTAAGATGGAAATTCATCCATTTTAGCAAAACTTTCTCAGGGGGCAAGCTCATAAGTTCTTCAACATCCTGCCAATGCATTACAATAGGAGAAGGTGATGCTAATACAATGAAAAAAACTAGTTCAAGAAAATTCTTGCTACTAATGAAATTTTTTTTAAAAAAGTGGCATAGTCTAGTCACTTACATTGCTGTCATCCAACAGCTCCACAAGTTGAGGTGTTTTTCTCAGGTTAAGATCTGCCAGTAGTTGAATCTGATGTTTCCACAATTAGTTTGTTCATAAACTAAACTCAATTAATTATATTCACATATATGGTTCATTATATACTACGATTACAGTAATAAATTGAGAACACACCTTTATAATTTGTGATATCAACCCCAATACCAAATGTCGCTGAAAAGAAAAACAAAAGTATAAGTAATCTAAAGTGATCAGACTATAATGACATTTATGTTTAAGAGGGAGGCAGAGTTAATGAACTTACTCTTCCTTCTACCAAGTCCTCTTCACCAATGTTAACAACTGTGCAACCAATAGCCTTGGCAGAGTTGAGGCAAAGAGTATGGTTTTCATTTCTCTCCCAAGGATTGAGTATGCGTTTAGTATTGATAGCTCGTTCATCTATAGTCCCAGGCACAGCAACATTGATAAGTTTACTGAACCATTAAGAGAGATATCAACACCGATTTGGATATCATAAGTCCTTGTATAAGAAAATAATAACACTAAATTACCATAGGAGAACTCCATCTTTTGCCAAATCAAATAAATCATTTGTGGTTGGGTCTAATGGGAAATACTGCTTTAAAAATGGGTCATCTTGAAGATAGCCGTTTATGTGGGAAACGTAAGATGCTTTCTCGGATTCACTAATTGTGTGAAGAAGGGTAGTTGTGCTAGCCTTTAGAAATGACCAAGAATTCTTTGAGGCACCCACCTTTCCAGCAGCTCGACCATGTAAATTCACATATACCTGATGATTTTGAGCCATCAGCACTTTACACATTCAAATTTTACGAATTCCCACTCCAGAAACTTAATGAACTAATTTGAATAAATCATTCTTAAACTCTAGCCACAAATCAAGAACCATAAATGCATGAAAACCTGACAAGTCTAAAAACACAGAAAGAGAATACCTCAAAAAAAAAAAGAGAACATGAATGACTCACCCTAAGAAAGGATTCAAAATCGATCTCACTGGTGAAGTCAGGTTCTGACTCTCCAAGTATTTCCCTTATCTCTTCCTCGTTATACACTTCCTTAAATGCCTTTAGCTTCACCATTACATGAGGCAATTCCCCCACAGTCACTTTACCATTATGATTCTTTACTGAAGTAAACTGCATAAATTGATGATCAGCAATCAGGGGCACAAAAATACTCCAGTATTTTCAGCAATGACTTCAAAAATAAAATAAAAACGTGTAACCAGGACAGGATGAAGCATACTTACTTTGGATTTGAGACTACGAAGTTCAACCTGAGTGAACTGGCTTTGAAGCGACTGGTCAGAAACAAGGACACCTTCATAACTCATCTTCTCCTTTAATTAGAGCAGAGATGAAAACTAACTAGCCTGTAATGTTGGGGAAATCAAAGTTACGAATAGCGTTAAATAGAATTTTAAAAAGAATCAAATAAACCCACTATAGAGGACATGAAAAACAAAAGAAAATGCCAAACAAACGCACCCTCGTTGTGATCACAAATCTCCACTGTACATCGGATGAATATTTTTTCAACGGTCGTCTTAAGAAAACACAAAAAATCCTAAGAAAATTTAAAATACTTACTGTATCTGACAACGAAAATTCTCCCTCGACGACCAAAATGAACGATTCAAAAACAACTTAAACAAAAATTATTTGAAACCAAGAAACGAAACATTCCTCCAGGTCGTACTAGTGTGCTCAACAATTGCATTACCGTTTATCGTGTCAAAAACAGATCAAGACCCCGTAAAGAAAACCTAAAACACACAAAACCCAAGATTTCGCATTACCTACAAATTATCAAATACACGAGTCGAGAATGGTCAAGTTCCTCCACTGTTTGAACCAATACTCGATATTGAAACGGAAGGAAAAAAGTTTTACTTGAAAGAAGAGTAAACTTTGAGCTTTGTGAGAGGGACAGAGGAAGAAAGAAGGAAGCTTTAGACCAGAGGAAGACTGGAAGATTAATTGAAGGAGACGATATTGCAGTTTCAGTTCACCTACTCCCGAGTCTACGTTAATATTTTTGCACCCGCTGCCGCTGTTTGACAACTCATCCCCTTTTGTTGACTTCCTCTTCAAACTTCTTATTTTATTTTAATTTTTTTTTTGTAAATTTGAAATATCTGAGAGGAGGGCTGGATTTGAATTGTAAGGAACCGACCTAGGGGTGGGAGCCAATCAAGTAAATTATACTAACGTCCCTCAGATTTGAATTAATTGTGGGGACCACCCATACTTAATACTTAACGCCCAACATTAGGAACAAATGTAGACCCCATCTACTAGGGGTGGGCGTATCCGACTCAACCCGTCGATCCGATCTGATCGATCCGATCTGATCAGATCGGATCAGATTAGATAAAGTATTCGGTATATGTATCAAAAAATCAATCTGATTGTCGGATTGTTGTCGGATTCGGATCTTATCGGATTAAAATCCGATAACATCTGAATCCGACCATCGGATTTAATCAAGAATCGCAAGTCTCTACGACTCTAACCCTAACTCCCGGTAACCCCATCGCCCGCCCAGAGCCGACGAATCAGAGCCGACGAACGCTCGCAAGCCTCCGTCTGAACTCCGAAGATCGATTTAACTCCGAACGCAAAACGAGTGCTCGTACTCCTCTGTAATCATCTCTTTCATCTTCCGAACTACTTATTTGATTGATTTACTTATTTGATTGACTCTTTACGCTACATCGTTTAATTTTAGTTCCTGAATTCAAATTGAAAGCAGAAAATGCACAAATGTTATAAAACCATCGATGAAGGTCTATGTCATAATTCATTATCAACATAAATTATTATTGTTTTTTAATTGATTTTAAATTATGTTTGTTTGTTGGCCAGAAATTGCATGACATGGAGAGAGAGACGGAGACGGAGAGGAAGAATTTACTATGCTTGACCTTTGAGGTTGAATTTACCATGCTTGTTTGATATTTTTTTATATTTGATAGAATGTACTCTACATTATATTAGTTTTGTTGGATTTTGTTGGATTTCATTATCAATATTCAGATATTATTAGATTTGGTTTGAATTTTATTGCATTCTTGAATTAGTTTTAGTTTCTGGAATTAGTTTTAGATTTGTTGGATCATCGACGAGATTCGGTAAGTTTTTTTTGGCAATCACTCGGATCCGATCGGATCTGTCGAATTCGGGTCGGATTCGTTTAAAAGTTGTTATCGGATCAAATCCAATAATCTGATAAAATATCGGATTAACAGCAATCGGATCGGATTGATCAGATCCGATCTGATGCCCACCCCTACCATCTACCACTTCCATCGTATGGAGCTGAACCGGATCAGAATTACAAAGTAGATCAGAACTATCAGTTTTAATCTAGTCTTTATTTTAATTTTTAAAAAATTATAATTTATAGAACTACAACTGCATGTCAAAAAAGCTCTAAAATCAATTAAATCATACTGATAAAATTTTATATAAATTTTAAAATTAGTTATAAATTCGTCAAATTACTGAAAACTTAACCCAAATATATATATTATTGTTATATTTTAATTTTTTAAATATAAAATAAAAATAAGTTAAAATTAGAATAGAACCAAAACTATCGAGTTTCAATTCTAATTTTATTTTGAGATGATACCGGGTCAAACACATAAGATTAACAACTATTTTAGTGTAGGGTGATTTTCCCGTCAATCGAAACAAGCAAACCCAACTCATATTTCAATTTTTCGTTATTAAAATGTGCGATTTACGATGATTTTTCTTTTTCACGGGGCGATGTTGAATAAGTCACCATCTTGCACAGGATTTGAAAGATAGAAATTATGAAATAGCATGCTTTAGTTGAATTATAGACCTTGACAAAAGAATACAAACACGAATTTTGTTTATTTTGAACAGGTTCTTAGAATAACTCCAAATCACAACTACAATTTGGCTGCATTTCAAAATGACAATAGTTCATTTTCATTCATGCATGACACGGCAAAGTGTTGTGTACATATTTTAATTAGATCGAATTGAGATTCACGAGAACAAAAGCCATAAACAACACGTTGAGTTACTCGGGCTGGGCGCAAGCCTTGGTCCGAATCTATCTTGGATCAAAATCCGTCTGTTGACTCAAGATTTCTAATTTTTGGAATTGGATCGGCAGAAAATAAGATTGCAAATCAAATTCGGTCAAACCATGTTATTCAGTTAAGATACAAATGATCTTGAATGTGGGTGTCATTGTTATAGTCACGAATCAATCAACTGTTGGATTCTTCGTCGTGGCATCTTCAACTACAAACAAACAATATCATGGAGGAGACAAGAGTAATGATCTAGACTTTAGCATTATTTATAAACCTTAACATGTATTTCATAACCAGAACAAACAAAAAATAGACAATTCTGATTATAATGGAAATAAAACAGGAATTCAACAGAAATTTCACAATTACATTTTCAAAACTGAAGTTCAGACAATATATTTGGTCTCAGATTGATGTTTTAAAGAAAACTACAAAGAAAATTGGTCAAAATCTAGATTGACAAGTAAAGTTCATACGCCAAAATCTTAGGCAGCACCAGCTCCCTTACCCTTCTTTCTCTGAATCTTCTTCATATAAAATTCAAGCTCCTTGCCCTCCAAGATATATCTGCATAATAACAATCTAGTCAGTAGGTTGATGAAAGCAAAACATTTATCTCTAGAATGATGATTAGTTTCTACTTAGCACTTGAAAAGCTAAAGCAAGCATGTGATAAACTCAAGCATGTCACAAAAGCAAACGCTTAAAAGAGTAAGGAAATATATACCCATCAGCACGACCGCATTGACCGGGTCTTGATGAGATAGAAGCCAATAGACGACCACTGCTAAATTGCTCTTCGATATGTTGGTCAAGTTTACGATCCTGCTGTCTCTTCTCAACCTTTCTCACCACATGGTTGCTCTTCTTCACTTCCTCAGTTGTAGCCTCTCCTTCCTATTGCACAATCATTTATCCAACGGTTAATCAAAAGGACTTATAAGTTATAACTCTATTTACAATCCCTAAAGAAAAAAACATCAATTATTGATAAATTGTCATCTGTCCTAAAAACTCGAACTTTTATATGAAAGATAATTCAATCATTCATGTTAATTTTTAATATATTCCTTCACATGTATGCCATTTTTCCTTTTTGAGTCTAGACATGTGGGTTTTTTATGGGATTTTTTTTCTTTGGCCAAAAATCCAACTTGAGACTTTTAACGCTGAGACCATGACATGATATCAATTGTCTCAAAAGCCTGAGCTTCTGGGTAAAAATAATTAATGAGCTCAAAAGGCAAAAACTTAAAAGTAATCTCTTCATTTCAAAAAACCTCTTCTTTCTTGGCAGTAGTTGTCGTCTTCTTCTTCCGGCCAATGTCAACTCCATAGTGCTGGAGGTACCACTGCTTAAATGGTGCTGCATCAACCTGAACAATAGCACTCTTCACCAGAGTTTGAGTTCTAACAAGTTCATTGTTCGATGCGTTGTAGACAACATCAAGAATTCGGGTTTTCCTGGTCACAGCCTCGCTACCCCATGAGTAATTTCCAGTATCAAGCCTTAAAGCACGCCATTTCACATTGCCTCCCCGAACTCTAATCCTCCTGACTGTCTTGTTACTCGATAGCTTTGTGTTGGCTGGTTGCCTTCCAAGTTCATACCTTCAAAAGAGAAAAAGTCAGGGCCTATGTTCAAGTTTCTAACCAAACACGAGCTGTGAACATTGTATAAAATAGTAAAGTCCATCACTGAGGATCAAGGTGGCAGTCTTGTACTGATTGGATTCATATCAAATTGAAGTGGAAGCAACATAAGTCACTTAGACAGTTTGGAAAGCTGAGATTGTCATTCAAAACGAATGAGAGCAACAAAATGAGCACAGTTTTCTGTTCAACTGCGAAATGATAAGACAAAACATTAAGTTATTCAACTCAACCCAACACAAGGTAATGTAGTGGCTACAAACTCAAATCATTAAAAAAAACATTAGGATCTTTATCGCAAACAAACAACACTCATAACTAAAGCAAAAAAAGCATCCGAAATGTAAAATCACACAAATAGATTTTCCCGATCTCTATCTCCCTTTCACGGTCACCAAACAGATAGAATAAAAGCAGCGAAAACTCGGGGAAAAAAGACGCATCATCGAGTCGAAAAAAATAAGGGAAATTACTTTCTCTTCTTCCTCCAAGCCTTCTTCTTCCCTCCTGTAGCGCACCGCTTGTGCATAGAATCACGAGAAATACCTACAAGCATAAATCAAATGAGCATTAATCCCCAGCATACCAACAATCGTAAAACAACGCAGAGTTAAGAATCTTCCAGCAAAAACTTAAAAATACCCATGGTTAAGATTCGAAATTGGGGAACAATCCCTTCCAAGATTTGCTCTCAGCGCGACTCAGGGAATTCAGAGACCAAGCAACCACAGCAAGGAGTTCGCCCACTTCTTAAAAATCAAAACCCTAATGCGCGTAATTACTATAGTACCCTCCTGTTCGAAAAACCTAAGTTACATGTTAAAAATGTATCACATTATATAAATTACGAAAGTGAAAATTGGATTGGAACCTTAAATCAAACAAGAATGGCAAGTTTTGATCCGGTCTTAATTTTAATTTAAAAAAAAATTAAAATTAAGATTAAATATTATTAAAATTAAATAAAATAAATTATTTTGTATTTGTCAAAATTAAGGTGATTGATATATATTATAATATTATAAAATTATGTTAAGTTTGAAATGTTCGTTACTTAAAACTAATAATCATGTTTTAAAGAATGAATTGATATCGACATATCAATCTAAGGACTTATCTCAACTAGGGCTCGGTCGTAACTGTCCAGTTTTTGCAAGAGCTTATAAAAATCACTTGATCTGATGGATCGATTTAGATAAAATTAGATATGAAATAAAAAAAATACTACATAATCCTATTAGAATTAAACCAACCCACATTTTGAGTTGATTTCAGTTTAAAATCATATAAATATTCTGTTTGTGTTGGTCATTTTCAAATTTGATTTCCAAACATTTAAACCTGCGAGTTCATGTCGATTAACCGACCATTAAATTAGTTATTTCTTCACAAAAATTGAGTTGGATCAATTAAACGATTTCTTCTGATGTTCTAATATCTGAATTCAAATCAATCATATAAGTGATACAAGCAAAAATCGATTTGAATTGCCATGAAATATTCTGTTTACACGAGTCAAGTTCACTTAAAATTTGTTTATTTTGGTTAGTTATGGGCGAACAGATCTAATTGCCACCCTTACTCGTAACATTAGGAGACTGCTTTTATAATGAATACTTTAAAAAGAGTACTTCTAAATTTACTTTCTTATTATATTTTCTCATCGTACAAGCAAATATATGGAGCAATAATTGATCTAATAATTATAATAAATAATTATTTTAATTATAATATATTAAATATATTTTAATTAAACTAATCACAGTGTATGTATAATAAGAATGTATTGTGAGAAGATAAACTAGGGCTGGGCGAATTTGACCTAATTCGACAATCTGATTGGATTGGATCGGATCGAGTCGGATTGAGCAACAGTATTCGGTCGGCAAAGTTGAGTTTCAATCCGACGTTCGGATCGTTTATAGGATCAGATCGTTATCAGATTCAAAGGCGATCTGATCCAATCCAAACGGCAACGATCCGATCCAATCCGAACGTCGAATTGCCGTTTATAATTGAACTTCAAATCGACAATCTGAAATCCTCAAACCCGTAACCCTTTCTGAAATCTCGACGATCAACTCCGAACCCCGCGACGAACCTCGACGATCGACTCCAAACCTCGCAACGAACCCCGACGATCAACTCTGAACCCCGCGACGAGATTCAAAAAAATAGGATGGATATTGAATCGCTCTCTGAAAAATGTTCTCGGGTAAACGGAAGATCCGATCCGATAACTTTGTCGGGATTTGGATCGGATCAGATTGAGTTTTGGAGCTAATATGATTGGATCCAAAACTCCAATCCGATATGATGCACACCCCTAGGTAAACGTTGCATGAGGGAACATAATCTCAAATTTTAGGCCAATAACAAACCTAGAAAGATTAGCAATCAAGTATTGGATAGAAAGAACCCAAAGAACAACACATTTAACCCAAGTGGACATATTTATAAATTCAATTGCCATTCCAACAGCCTTAACAACTCCGAACAAAATTTTTACAACTCCTGCATTGTTTTTCAACTAATTTACTGAACCAGAGTTCTTCATCAGCCTAGAGAGAGAAAGCAGAGCAAGAACACCTTAAAAAGTTGGAGGGAAAATGCCCCTTTTGTGGTTCTTCAGAGACTGGCAAAACGCAGAGAATGCTCCTTTAAGCTCTTCCGGAAGTGGGAGTTGAAGGGCCAGTGACAAAGGAGGAAGCGAGCCCGGATGGTCCGCCTTTTTGGCCATGGAAAAGGAATGAGCCAATGCAGGCTGCTGCTTGTTGAGACCTTCGATGATGAATGAGAATGCCCCAAATGTTACGCAACTCTGCAGAAGAGCCTGTGGCGCCCCTGCCCGATTTATGCATCGACCAAAATAGACCACCAAAATCATATCAATGGAGTAACCAAGTCAAAGAAATTGCTTATCATTGTTCATTCCCAATTGTGTATACTTTTCTGTCGTATTGATAATACTTTCGATTAATACTCTCTTTTTTTGGTTTATCTAGTTTTTGGATGTATAAAATGTGAATTTCTTGAATCAAATGATGAGTACCTGGAAAACTCAGAGCCAAACCAGTACAACATCCGGCTACTCCAGCATTTATAACTGCAAAAATTAATAACTAATAAGATAAGCTGAGGATGAAAAACTTAAACCTACCAGTCCAACGCCATTGACAGACCATCATCCTTTCCTCGAATTCTTTTCAAAATGCAGACAACCAAGCTGTGAACTCCGGACAAAACAGCAAATGTCTGGAATTTTATAAAAAGAAAATGAAAGTCAAGCAGTCAGTTCAGAAATAGAAACAAAATCTAGAGACATATAAAAGATGAACTTTATGAATATCTGCATGAAAATAGAGGATGCAAAGTGATTAGTCTTAACATGTGACAACGTATCACACCTTAGCACAAGATGCTGCCTCAGAAAACGATCCCTTAAAGCCTTTTTTCTTAACCAATCCTGAACCTGAAGCACGTTGAGAAAATCATTCTCAAAACTGAAGTATCGCATCCATGACGTAAATGCTAAATATTTTTACTGTTAAAAAACCATAAATACAAGGCTGTAACAAAAAAAACTCGGATGATGAAAAACAGTCAGCATATTGAACTATAAGAGAAGTTTGATAGAATAATTAAACGCAAGTCAATGACTTAGAGAATTTAGAGATGCCTACAAACATACTAACCTCCCCTTTATCGCAGCTTCATAATCATTTACTCAGGACATAGAAATAAAATTTCCATCCGAATACAATTTTAGACATAAATTTGCAATTCTAATACAGCTTAAATCAGTAAAAAACTGTTTTCTCAATCAGTAATCAATGTTCATAGAACAAAAACAAAAAAAAACTTCATCTAAAACATCGTCAACCTATTGTTCAACCCAAAGTCCTCAAAATTCTAAAAAAGCAATCTACGGGGAAATCACGAGAGATGAAAATTAGTTCACATGAAAAAAGAAAAAAATCAAGAAAAAATGTTTACGGTATCCCTAAAGTCCTTTCTTTCAGGAAAACTACGGAAACGTGTCATTGATCAACAAACAATCATAGCAACAAATAAAAGAACGCTTCACAGAGAGAGAGAAGGAGACCATAGCCGAAAATGGAACCCATAAAGGCTCCAGCAGCGGAGTCGCCGGCGAATCTGAAAAGGCAGACGGCAGGGCCAGTGGAGGAAGTGGGAATCAAAGCATCAGAATTGGAATTAGCAGAATTGGAGATTGGATTGATATCAAGCTCAGATTCAGAATCAGATTTGGAAGCGTCCGCCATTGCAAGAAACTCAATCCCCCTTCCACTCTCTCTAGCTCTCTCTGAAAACCCTGGCTGTCTCTCTGTCTATCCCTATCCCGTTTCCCTAATTTCCAACAGAACAACTTCAAAGCAAAATTTAATTTTCAGATATTTTCGCTCGTGCCACGCGACGACGTCGTTCATTTGTTCCTTTAATTAAATTTTAATTAAACCTACTATTATTTGATTATTCGGCAATTTATTATAAGAGTAGAATTATATCATTTAAATATACTTATTAGGGATTGATAATCAAATCAAATCGACCCACCGAACCGACCATTTTGGTCGGAGTTTGCAATTTGAAAAAAATTGATGTCAATCTAAAAAGAAATCAACTTAAATTTGGAGTGAGTTTCAATTCAAATTAAATTAAATTTTGATCAAGTCAATCAATCTTAATCTAAATTTGTGAAAAATAATTTAATTTTAATTAGATTGAGTGGATAAACGACAAATTTGAATTTTACATAACCCGACAGATTTGAATTTTAGATAATGTACATATTTTTAATAAATTATATTTTATTTTAATGATAAAAAAAATTATAAGAAATTGTGTGAACGTTGAAAATTCACGAAACTTTTATGATGTCTTCTTGTAATAGTGTAATTACGTGGTAAAAATTCATAGTCATTATGATAATATATGTTGAAAAAATTAACAATTTTAAAAAGTAATTTTAAGCGTGCAGATGATGACACTGACACGCAACTCTTGTCAGATAATAATTTATTTATTATTAATTTCAGGGTTTTTTTTGCCTATTTTGTTATATTTTGGGATTTTTTTATTAGCCTTATTTTAATCTTAAAATTATCTCGAAAATAAAACAAATAACATGGGTAACTATCCAATTATAATATAAAGTAAGAGCTTTTACTACACATACACAATAAACATATGCTTTCATACAACTATAGGGCCAAGCCTGTCTTCTTTCAAATCATTAAAAAACCAACCTTTATATTGGTGGGTCCCGTCCAATATGTGATAATTAGATATGGAGAAATGGGGCCTACTTAATCCAATCATAATCAATTGATCTTAATTGAACTACAAAAGGTATGAATTATTTGATTTAAGTTGTTAATCTTAAGAAATTTGATAATCCGATCAAATCTTCAATGTTAAAATAAACAAAACGAATCACAACAAACCCAAATGCGTGACACGGAGACTCGTGTGGTGTAAGAGTGGGCAAAACAGATCGAATAGTAAACCAGACTGTAATTGTCAATTTTAATCCGGTCTTGATTTTAATTTTTAAAAAACTATGATTATGGACAGAGACAGTAGGTCGAAAAAATTCTAAAATCGAGTAAAACTCGACTCAAACCTAATTAAATCGAATATAAATATTAAAATTAGTTATAAATTTGTCCAATTACTTAAAAATCGAATCAAATATAATAAAAAATAATATTTTTATTTTTATTTTTTAAATATAAAATAAACTGGGTTGAAACCATAACAACACCAGAACTGTCGGTTCCGGTGTCGGTTCAAAATTCAGAACTGTAACTTCTGATTCCAGTTTTATTTCAGGATATAATCAGTCCAGATCGGCTCGTGCTCACCCCTAATGTAGTGGAGTCGGCATCTGCGTAAAGACAATTACAGGCTCAAGTGTTCGATTCTCAATGGTAATCATAGCAAACAATTGACTCTTTTCATGTTGTAACATATTTTTTACTGCACTCTAATCGTTTGTGAGACAAAAAATGCTCCGCAACTCGTTTCCAATCAAAGTTAGTTAAAAAACCGGCTCAAATCGATCTCATGCAAAGAAAATAGATTTCCATTTACAGGAACAAATTCTCTGCACATAGTCTAGTAGATACAACCAAAAGGTGATTTAAAACCCTGAATTTCAAAAGATAACACACTCTTCAAGACTTCTATGGCTAACACATTCCTCTCCAACCATTTTGGCCTACATGGCTTTGACTCTCTCTCTCTCTCCCCCCTCTTTATCTCTCTCTAGAAAGAAGAGAGAGAAAGAGAGAGAGAGAGGACCACAAACTTTATCTCTCTAGAGAATGGAGAAGGAAACAGAGTCGGGAAGAAAGAGACAGAAATGCAGTTCCAAATCCACAAGAAAGGATGAGAATCAATATGCTATATAAGACAAACCCATCATCAAAATACTTGAATTACAAATATTCAACAGCATCAAAGAAGTCTCACCAGTCATCGTACATTCTTGAGAAAAAATGTACAAAATATTACCTAAAAATGAATACTTTCACTCACTAACTTAGACACTTTTCGAAAAATACATATCCCGAAATCCGATTTTACGCTTCAACTCATCGCAGACGAAGGAATAAGGTTGAAATTTAATAATAAAAGAAGGGTAAATACCGATAATGAATCCAAAAAAAAAACTCTCTCGGAATATATAGAGTTCATATAGACTATACCCGTAAAGCCGTATAATCAGTTTCGTTGCGAGCTGAATATATTGATTAGAGAGGCTTCTAGAATTCACAATCAATCATTATGTTTGGTAAATTTCTCATACTGGAATATCCGCAGCACAATATTCTACGCAGCAATTCCTGAAGATAACAATAGCAAGAATCAAAGATCATTAGATCGAACTATCAGTAAATTATGTGTAAAATAAGTTCCTAAGTTTCAGGTCATAGAGAGAGAGAGAGATTGCAATCTGCCAATAAAATTAGGGGAAAAGACCATACCGGCAATATAAAACATCAATGAGAAACCTCAAGGGTTAATGCAGCAATGAAGAAAACAAGAGACTATTTATCTTCATGATTAGGAACAAAACATGATATTTCATAATTAATGAAACTTTGATTTATATTTAATTAGGAATTAGTTTCTTTGGATAATAATTTCCTTAAGAATAATTAGTGTCCCGGCATTATATTTTCTTCGTTATTTCTAACAATCACGATGTAATTTATGATCTGTCATCGACAATATTACCAAAGGAAATATTAGTCGAATGCACAACATAGTTGTACTTAACTACAACTTTCCATCATATATTATATTATCTAATAACGAAAGAAAAAAGAGTTACCTTTACTGGACTGTCTACCCGAAACATTGTAATTTCCAGCAAAATTCTCCGAACTATTTGCCGAGACATCTGAAGTTATGTTACCAAGGTCATATCCAAAAGCTTCAGTGCCTTCAAGGTCATGATTTCCAGATTCCCAATTCGAGCCACCATAAACCGAACTCCCACTGTACAAGTCCCCAAAAGAAGCATCATAACCTGCAGAAAACATAGAGTTTGGGATCGTTCCTAAATTATTATTTCGTCCATAGCCGATCCCAAAGTTTGTTTCTCCATTTCCGTATCCAATGCTAGCTTTTACTCCACCTTGAGAAACAGCTGAAGAAGTCCAATTCTGTCCTTTATTGCCAAAACTCCCATTTTCAGATCCCGACAATGCACGATCAGGACCGGAAACAGACGAACTCCTCGAACCAGTTAACACCCCATTCCCCCAAAGATTCCAATTTGTTGAGTTTAAGACAGTCTCATTCCTTCCAATGGGTGTCGTGTATCTACTAGGGCTGCCATTGTTATAAGAGATCATTGCTTGCCCATTCCCTATATTACCAAAGTTGGCACTTCTTCCATAGTCAAAGCTCGGACTTATTCCGTAATTAGCAGAACCAAATGTCAAAAAGTCAGATCGTCCGTTTCGAATCCCAAAACCTCCAACAGAACTTACATTATAACCCCTCGCATAACTATTAAGTAAACTATTTGCTCTATTCAAACCGTAACTATGTCCAGCCAATGGACTTCGGTTCGGCCCTGGAGAGAGCTCTTTAGGAACTGCCCTTTTGACCTCGACCATCTTGCCGTAAAGTTCGTGAAATGATTTGTGCAAAACTCGGTCCACCGCTTCTTCCGTGTCGAAAGTTATGAACCCAAAACCCCTAGGCCTTTGCGTGTTATGATCATACATAACTACTACATCAGTTATCGAGCCAAATTGATCAAAATACCTCTTAAAATCGCCATCCGTTACTGTCGATGCTAAACCTCCGACAAAAATTTTTTTGGTTCGCCCCTGAATTGGTGAACCTTGATTGTTGATGCCAAAGTTCCTACTTAGCACGTGCTGATCTTCCTTAGGAACAGCCTTCTTTGCTTCGACCTAAAACTTGAGAAGTGACTGAAAATTAAATGTTTTCATGAAGTGTTCACTTTTGATAATAGAATAGTAAGAACAAGTTCAATTTAAGAAGTATACACGAGGTGATATACGATACGAGATGGAAAAACAATTCAATGATGGAGTCATGCGAAACCAAGCAATTCTCAAATTCTTTGAGACTATCTTTCATCTTTGCAAGCTAGCTTCATAAGGGAACTAAAAGGCAAAAATGAACCCAAAATACATAGCCGTAGAATAATAAAAAATGCTAATTCAAAGAACAAAAACAAGAAAGAATTTTCGGACAAGTTTTGCAGTGATGTCATAATAGAAATCTAGAAAAATGCAAGAAGAAACAGCATGCTTTAGCTCCACATTTTTAACCAAAGAATTGGAGTAAAGGTTCTAAAAATTTTATTCATGTTCTATGGTTTAAGTCCTCAGCGACAAATCAGCACCAAAGCGCACACTAACCTGAAAAATCATTGCAAGAAACAGTTTTCTTAAGCCAATGAATCAGAAACTGCAAACTAGTCCACATTTCATGGCAAAGAATTTGTGACGAAATGAAACTACTCACAGTGCGGCTATCAATCACATGTTTCTCTAAAATGACTCTCTCAGCAACAGATGGATCTGCGAAAATGATAAACCCAAATCCACGAGCACGGCCTGTGACTCGATCTCTCATAATCACTGCCTCCACAACCTCTCCATATCTCCTAAAGTATTCCTTGAGACGTTCTTCGTCTGTGTCCCAAGAAATTCCACCAATGAAGAGCTTACCAAGATCCGATTCCATCCTTTCTATTATCAACCATTAGAAATTACCTCATCACCCCACAGAAACTAAAAAATGCACGCAATCTGAAGTATAATCTAAGCCATCCAATCACAGAGCTTGAGCATCAGAGCAAGAGGAGCATGTATTGATAGAAAAGCTTCAAAGATCAAAGTATTTCTAAGCAAAACTCAACGTCGGAATCGGAATGCAGACGAAAAGATCAAACCATACCTGGCTCTAAAACGTCAGACAGAACCCGATTGGAATTGCGATTAGTATACGATGTCGGTCAAATCAAAGTCAATCCAGAAACATCGGATCCTTTATGGGTCATTCAGAACACGGTCCTAAATTCCTTGGAAACCAAGAAAAAATAAGTGTAAGACGAACAGTTGCGGATCAGAGAAGACGCTTAAAAGTTCGAACAGCGATCGAGAAAAAAAAACAGAAAGCAGAAACGAAAATCGCCATGTTAAGACGACCCTTGAAGATAAAAAAACGCAAGAAAAAAATACTAAGATCTAAGAGGAGGAGGAGGAATAATGGCAATGAAAACAGAGGATGCTCTCATCCTCTCTCCCTCTCTCCTCTCTTTTTTTTGGCTGTTCCACTTTCCTCAATGAAAATCGAAAGAAATGGAGTTAGTCGATGGAAATGCAAATGAACAAATGTATATATATATGAGAGAGAAAGCATGAGAGAGAGCGGACAGAGAGAGGGAAGGAAATTGACTGGTGTAGGAATATTTACAGGGAAGGGACGGGAGATGACAATAAAATGCTATTTTTCATTATTAAAGTTTGCAAATTTGTACGTAATATGTATTATTTTTACAAAGAATGTAATTGTCGGGAAACGTGATGGCCAGTGAAATGAAGCTGTTCATCCCTATTTTCCAAAAATAGATTCTGAAAAATATTTCTAAAAATCAATTTCTAAACCTTATTAAACAAATTCAATTCAATTCTTTGATTTAATGTCACCTCATAAACCAAACTAAATTCAATTATCCAAACTTCATCTCAAGGTCCATTATTGTGACCCAATAAAATGTATATGCTTTATAATTTATTTACCATGACACTCTCTAATATTGAAAATTTAACTTCATTTTACCGTCAAATCAATAATTTTAATAGCGGTGGCCAAAACTAGATCAGAACTGCAAATTGAGTTGGAACTGTCGATTTTAATCTGGTCTTGGTTTTAATTTTTAAAAAATCATGATTTATTGGCTGGTGCCGGTCTTCATGAGTAAAAAACTATGAAATCAAAATTCTAAAATTAAGTAAAACTCGACTCAAACCCTAATAAAATCTAATATAAATTTTAAAATTAGTTATAAACATGCTTAATTACTTAAAACCCGATTCAAATATAATAAATAAATATATTTTAATTTTTTAAATATAAAATAAAATAAAGTTAAAACTCGAACTAACCGATTTTTGTGTCTTTCCCTTGTACACAATATTGATTATTGCATAGATAGAGAGATGCAGATATTTCCTTCTCAAGTAATAGGCTTTTTTTCATAACGATGATAAAGTCATCCAAAAACAATAGTAACACTCTTAGTATTGGACAAAATTAAAATTTAAATTGAGAAAATACCACATTCGGAATGTATATCATTTTTCTCAAATTTAAACAACTATGATGACATATTTTTGTTTGGTCCAAGTTGGCGGTGAATTCCCTTCTTCGAGTAGTTTGCTTCATAGTACTGACTTTTCTCTCTTTGTAGAAAACACCCAACGACAAGAAAGCAAGTTTGGTGATCCATGGACTTGCAGATAAGGAATGTCAAGCGATTCCTATTGCCTTCAGTGGCTACAACTATGTAATATGTGTCTTCTGTCAATCAGACTTGATGATGGGATTTAAATGTTTTTTTTAACTCTGTTCCTTGTTCCCTTCAAATGCAACAGGGTATAGCTGGAGTGATGGAGGTTCTTCATCTAAAAATACCTCCATTTATCAGAATTGAGCTTTTCCAAATCATTCTCACCCAAAGCTTGAGTATGGGTAATTCCTAGATTTTCTCTTTAATATTCATATCTGGCACAAGAGCTGAATCGTTTTCATCTATATTTATCGATTTGATCAAACATGCTCCCTTTCGAAATTTGAGTTTGCAAGGGGAAAAGGTCGATGAAACTAAAAGAATAAGCAATTTTTGACATGACTGATGTTAGCATATGTATATAATGTGTATTTCTATTAAATATTAGTGACAGTATAAATAGTAAAATATGTTGCAATTATTTTTATGATTGAGAATACAAAAACAGAAAACTTTTTCTCTGTTCTCTCATTTCTCTGAATTCTAACCTGGTATTAGAGCTTTAAGGAAATAAATCCCTCAAGTCCGCCAATGGCTTCACCCTCTGCCTCTTTTTATCTTGTTATAAATCTCTCTATGACTCATTTGCTCCAGCATAGTGATTTACCCTTATTCTTACTGCTGTGTTTTTTTCTCAAAGGTTTCATTTTTAGACGATCCGGATTATGAAGATGCTGTTTTAGACAAGCAGCCATTTCTGCTCAAAAGGTGTTTTTTTATTTAACTTTTAGCCATGAAACCATTCATGTCGTATCCATTCGTCTTTACATAACTTCCAATGTATTTTAGAATGATGATTGATATTAATTTGGTACATTAATCAGGAGAACTGTGAAGTCAAAGACATTTGACTTGGTTTTAAGGCTTAGTTTCAGTGAAGGTTGCGGTTGTTCATCGATTGAAATCAAAATTCCCATCGACTTTAAGGTAAGATGGTTGGTTACGAGTATCGTTGTAAAAGAAACTCTTAAACACATTCTTTGCAGGTTTCTAAAACCGATCCAAACCTCGATAAGGAAGAGATTTTCAAAAGGCTCAAGGACTCGGCCTTGGAAGATCTGAGCTGCGGAGGGACCGCCATTTTCGAGAAAATGGTGATCTTGACACCCAAACGCGAGATCACAAGTTATGGTATTGTCACCAACATCTTAGGATATGAGAAAACCTCAAAAGCTCATGTAGAAGACTCTAGAATTCGTTAAGGCAAAGAGAGAGGCTCAATGGAATAGTGATCACTCGAAAGAGATCAAAGAAACACAAGCAAAGGTCGAGATCGTGAAAAAAAGATCGATCGATATTCAGGTAATTTTTGTAGATAAGATAATTTAACGAAAAAAAGAAACAAATTTTGGGGCAGAGTGAATTTTGTTAGATATTACATTACAGTCAGTCTCTCCCTGAAGGCAGCAAGCAGTCCTTGCAGGGCATAACCTCAGTTTTTGAATTTTGTTATTTTGCCTTATGAATCTGGTCTTACAATTTATAGTACGATATTATGTAAATTATGTTGATTTTGACCTAATTTTCATCCAACATCGGGAAGAATTATTTTAGGGGAAGGGGTAAACACTATAAATTAATCTCTCATCCTTCTATTTTTTCTTCTATTTTTTTCATCTCATTCCAAAATTACTTATATCTCTTTGGTAATTTTGGTCTTACTCATTCTCTCTTTGTAATATTTTCTTGAGAAATATATTTTGCAGTGTCTGAGTACGTAAGCGTATTTGGCCGAACCTCGTTAAATTTTGGTGTTTCTTTTATTGCTTTATTTAATAGCCGTTTGTTATTTTGTCGGGTATAGTTGTTGTTATTTATTTTACTATTAAATTACTAGGATAATTCTTGCTAGGTAAGACTTGGTTCTTAAGTGATCCGTTGTGACTCACCTCTCTTATCTGAGAATCAATTTAGTGTGATTTTTTAGTACAATAGTTTACACGCTATTTGAAATTGTCTGAGCTTCCGCAACAAATTATACCCGAGATCTTTCTTTTGGTGATTTGATAATGTTGATTTTACTCGAAATCTTCCTTTTGGCTCTCTTTAAGAGAATAACTCTTGTTCGATTGTCGATTCTTACTCGGGTTTGTCTCATTTAGTTTTCATATTGTAAGTGATGCCATTTCGAGCCGCAGGTTTCTTTTTCGCGGGGAATGTGATGTTCCAATAAGTCTGTTTTGCATTGTAAATGTGCATGATTAGGGCTAGGCAAAACCGATCCCACCCGTTCGATTTTTCCGGTTTTGAAGGGCTTTTTTTAATTTTTAGTTTTCAGTTAGGGTGAAATTCTGTTGTAAAAACAGAAAATTCAATGAAAAAGAAAAATTAATAAAAATTATTTTTAATGATTTTTCTAATGAAAAAGGAATTTTTTTTAATTAAAATCGATTTTTTTCAAATAAAAATTGATTCTTTGGAATGAAATATTTAATATTTCTAGTTTTTAATTTAACAATTTAACTTTTAAAAAGCCAAAAAATGAAACCGACCCGAACTCAAATGATGAGCTGTGGGGTTGGGTCGGTTTTTGGGCACTCAAATGAATTATTTATAAAAAAAATTATTAAATATATTTTTTTTTTTTTTTAATTTTAGATTTGAGTTTTGAATAAATAAGTCAAATCAGATCTGAGTGAGAGACGATTGAATGAAATTTGCCTCACTCGGACGCAACTTGCTTCACTCGAACCAGCCGGTTCGGGTTTGGAATTTTTTAACCCGAAGCGTATCCGATCAATTTTGATATCCGACTCATATCTGACTGGTTGAGTTCGGTTAATATTCGGGTTTTTTTTCGGGTTGGGCCTTGGGTTGGGCTGCGATTTTAGAGTGAGTTTGAAGTGAGTTTTGAGCGGGTTGTGTCGGGTTTCGCAAGTCACTCACCCTATACATATCCATGATATGTAATTTGAATTAATTAGAGAGTTGTGTTTTATAACAACAAAATTATTCATATACATTTTTAGAGTTCAAAAGAAAAATTCCTACATCGACTAGACCTTAGGTTTAAACCGATCTATGCAGATCGAGCCTCTTTAGATCGATTTCCGGTTTGGTCATAGTTTTGAAAATAAAAAATCGTGAAACCCTAAGCAAACCACGTAATAAATATAATCAATCTAAATCTAGTTAGTCCGACTCAATCCCGGTTAAAACCTGACAAACTTGAACTGCCCAAGAACTTAATAAAAAGTTTCACAACCAAACCAAAATACATTTAGATAAACCAAATAATATATTTTATTATTGTTTGTCTTCTCTTGTGATTTATTCTAGGATTTCAAAAGTTTATTTTATAAAACTTTGAGTAAACAAATAACATTTTGACGAAAAACAGGTTGGGTCGGGTTTTAGTAAAATTAACCGAAAACCGACCCACATAAATTTGGTTAATTGTGGGTCAGTTTTTTTCGGGTTTCAACAAAAAGATAACCATCTGATAACCGATCCAATCTTCGAGTTTGGGTCGGTTCGCGGGTTGACCCAATCCAATTGCCAGCGCTACTCGGACGTATGATTCGTGTGAACCCAATTTTTTATTTAATTTTTTAATTAATTTGACTAATTAAATCTTATCAGAATGAATTAGAATTTTTATCACACATTCACAATAATAAAAAATGATAATCTGGAAGTTTTTAAATTTTTTCGACAACTATACAATTTACTATAATATTTTTAATACATAAACAATTTTTTTTTTGTTAAAATTACATACAACAATAAAAATTCTTGAAAATTGTATCACACACTTAAAGCACTGTAAGACAATATTCTACAAAGTTTTGTGATTTTTTATTAATGTACGTAATTTTAAAAAAACAAATTAATTTTTTATGTATAAAACAAATTATAGTAAATCGTACCATTGTTGAAAATTCATGAAACTTTGTGTAATATTGTCTTATAGTACTGTAAATTTGTGATACAATTTTCAAGAATTTTTATTACCGTATGTAATTTTAAAAAAATTATTTTGTTTATGTATTAAAAAAGTTATAGTAAATCGTACAGTTGTCGAGAAAATTTAAAAATTTTCAAATTAGTATATGTTATTGTTGTAAATGTATGGTAAAACTTTCAAGTCATTCTGATAAGATTTAATTAGTTAAATTAATTAAAAAAAATTATAAAAAAAACTTGGTCCAGACGCATCATTCGTCTGAGTGAAGCAAATTGCGTCAGATCGTTCATCACTCGGACTCATGATGCGTCTGATCATGTGTCTGAAAAGCTTAAAATTTATTTTTTCAAAATTTAGGTTCGATTTAGCTTATTTATTCGAAATTTAAGTTCACAATTAGTTTTTTTTTCTAAAAGAAAATTAATAAACTAGCCTTAAGAAAGAGAGCATTGGCCACGGTCATCAATGACCTCAGAACCAGACCAAAATCTTAAGAGATAGTCTATGTTTACTCGCTTAGCCTACATCTTTATTCTATACTCTGACGTGACGCTTACTTGTAAATTCCACCTAATTCAACATATGTTAAATTGAATTTGACGTTGTTGGCTATTTCCTATAATAACTCCGACACAATACGCTTATTTTTACCTTCCCGCTCAATCACGTCACATTAATCGCTATCTCCAGTAATCGTTGATATACCGAATTAGCTGATCGAAAGTGCTGCACTTTCAATCGGTAATTTATTATTTTAGTTAGATTATGTTGGCGAGTACTTAAAAAATCTTGTGTTTTTTTTATCTTCCAGCCCTGATTTGGGGTCTCCGTTTGAATCTAAAGGTCCTCGAATCGGGGTTCGAAGTCACCGTTTCATGAAAAATCGACGAATGGGGACTTCCAACCCCGATTCGGGGTCCCCGTTCTAATCAGAAGGGTCCTCGAATCGGGGTTCAAAGTCTCTATTTTATGAAAATTCGACGAACGGGGACTTTCAACTCTGATTCGGAGTCCCCGTTCTAATCCGAAGGGTCCTAGAATCGGGGTTCGAAGTCCCCGTTCGTTGACTTTGTTCAATAAGCGATCGGTCGACCCCTTTAAGAAGCGGTTGACCCCTTGTATGGTGAAAAACGCAGCACCAACGACAATAACAAATTTCACATGTTGAGGTTTGGAATGTTTAGTGATCAGGTGATTTTGGTTTTATTTATTAACTCTGTTAACTTCCCGCATCATGATTTAAATCGCCAAGATATAGAAAGAGATATAGTTGACATGAAATTTAATACATTAGAGCACTTGGAAGAAATTGAAGAATCAAATATAGTTCAACTGCAACATGAAAAGAATAAGAATACTAGTGACGAGTATAAGTTAAATAGTATATTGACAGATGAGATTGAAGCGCCTCAAGTTGGTATGATTTTTCAGACTAGGGATGAAATGCTGAATTTTTATGTGAAGTATGGAAATTTCGTTGGATTTCCCATATTGACCAGAAGTTCCATGAAAGGAGATGATGAAAATGTCAGATGGGTCACTTATGCATGTGCTCGTTTAGGCATCCCACAATCAAAATCCAAAAATACTCTGAGAATGCATCCAATTGCACGAACGGATTGTAAAACAAAGATTCGAGCTGCTATATCTCCCGATAGGACGTGGCGGGTGACTATTGTCATACTCGACCATAATCATGACTTAAGTCCTCAGAAATCGCGATATTTTAAGCGTAACAGAGTAATGATCTCATATGTCAAAAGGAAGTTAGAAATCAATGATCATGCAAGAATTAAGCCACAGAAGAACTTTACTTCCATGGTAGTCGAGGCTGGTGGCCATGAGCATGTCTCATTCATAGAGAAAGACTGTTATAATATCTTCATACAGTAAGACAGTTGCAATTAGGTGATGGAGATGCAGCTGCACTTCAACAATACTTTTTGAAAATGCAAGCTGAAAATTAAAATTTCTTTTACATTATAGAGTTTGACAATGATGGACGATTACAAAATGTATTTTGGGTGGATGCAAGAAGTAGGATTGCTTATGAAAAATTTGGTGATGTGGTTAGTTTTGATACAACTTACCTGACAAATAAGTACGACATGCCTTTTGCTCTTTTTGTTGGGGTCAATCACCATGGTCAATTAGTACTGCTCGGTGTGGTTTGATGTCAAACGAGGACACAACGACATTTACTTGGTTATTCCAATCATGGTTGCTGTGTATGAAAAATCGTCCTCCACTTGCCATCATTACAGATCAAGACAAGGCAATGAAAAAAGCAATTGAGATAGTTTTTCCCGAGGCAAGACACAAATGGTGTTTATGGCACATCATGAAAAAACTACTCGAAAAATTGAAAAGCTATCATCAGTACGCTTCAATAAAGTTTATGTTGCAAAATATTGTTTACGATAGTTTGACAATTGAAGAGTTTGAAGAAAAATAGAAGATACTTATTGAGCGTTACAACCTTGAGAACAATTATTTGTTGACCAATTTGTATAATGAAAGAAAATGTTGGATACCGGCCTTTGTTAAAGACATGTTTTGGGCAGGAATGTCTACAACTCAACGAAGTGAGAGCATGAATGCTTTCTTTGATGATTACGTCAATTCGAAGACAACGTTGAAACAATTTGTGGAACAATATGAGAATGCTTTGCGGAGTAGAGTGGAAAGCGAAAAGCAGCTTGATTTCAAATCATTCAATGCCAGAGTTCCTTGCATAACAAATTATGAAATAGAGAAGCAATATCAGGCTGTTTATACGACAACCAAGTTTCGAGAGTTTCAAGTTGAGCTTATTGGCAAAATTTATTGTGAAATAATAGCTTTCGATGAATGGTTGGGATTGTATACAATATCTGAAGATTCGAATGAAATTTGTAAAAGATCGTGCGTGTTTAATGTGACATTCGACCAAAATGGAGGCAACATTGAATGCACTTGTCGTTTGTTTCAATTTAGAGGGATATTGTGCAAGCATGCTATTACTGTATTGATTCGTAATAAAGTAAAGGCAATACCTGCAGCATACATTATTAGAAGATGGAGGAAAGATGTGACAAGATCTCATACAAAAGTAAAAATATGCTATTCATATTGGTTTATGAATCCACAAAGCCAACATTTTGATAGAATGTGTTCTTTATTTCATCAAGCAGCAGATTTAGCAAGTAGTTGTCAAATGAAGACTGAGCAAGTTTTGAATTGGACGAAACAATTGATTGAAAGATTACAACCAAGTGAGCTTACTAGCGCAACAACAATAGTAACTGAAAAAGAAGAATCTCCAACAAACATATGTAATCGCGTTCTTACTCCTTCTATAGTTCGGGGTAAAGGTAGACCGACTTTCAAGAGAAAACAAAGCAATGTCGAAAAATTTAGCCAAAGCCAAAAAAAAAAAAGACTTTCCAAATCTGAAATCACTGTGAGTTATAATTTTTTTGCTTTTCTGGAAATTTTATTTTTCTAATCACTTGTGTTTTAAACAGGCATCAGATCAAATATTAATTTCACATCAAGCAAATGAAGTAGGTCAACCAACCCTTTGAAGGCTGTAAGGTGTTTTTTGAGGGTTATGTTTTTTTGTGTTGTTGCGTAATTGTTGAGAGTTCTCAATTTGTTACAGTTCTAAAGGTTGAACCAACCATATGTTCGCTTTAAAAGTGTTTTTAAAGCAATCAATTATTTTTTATGATAACTATGTAAGATAAGCATGAAAGATAAAATAAAGTACTTTACAATGTTTAAATTAGACTTAACCATTCATGAGAAATACTCTCTTTGAAGGGTACAATTAAAGTCTAACTTGTTTAAGTGCTGCAGAAATTTCAAGTATATGTTGTGTTTTGTGTCGACCCATAATACCTTGTGTCGACCCTTATAAAATTCAGAAGTTTAACCATACATACTTTGTGTCGACCCACAGTGTATTGTGTCGACCCCTGTTCAAAACAGAGGCTGAGTCTTTCATTCCTTGTGTCGACCAGAAAATCAGCCCAACGTACAAAATGTGTCGACCCAACTAAATTACTTATGTCGACCTTTACGTTCAAATTGTGTCGACCCATCTATACAAATTGTGTCGACCCAAAAAAGGCAGTGCAGCGTGCAAATCGTGTCGACCCATCCAAACTATCTGTGTCGACCCTAGAAAAGACATTCTGTCTGTGTCGACCCTAGAAAAGACATTGTGTCGACCTTACAATATTTCATGTGTCGACCCCTCAAAGCTGAGTCACTCGTCCGTTCAAGACAAAAGTGTCGACCCAACTTCAATTATGTCGACCGCTCCAAGAACAGAAAGATTTGAAGTGTCGAAAAAATAATGCTTGTGTCGACCGCTGAACATTTGTGTCGACCCCAAAGATTCCAGAGAAGAATTTATGTCTACCTCACAAAAGTTATGTCGACCGATCAAGGACCAACGACAGAAAATCTCCAACGACTATATATTTGCTGTGTCTAACAGATAGTGCATGTGTCGACCCCAACAGCGTGTGTCGACCCAATTCGACAGCAAACTATAAAAGGATGAAGCAAGCTCATCTTGAGTAGCGATTTTTTTAGCAAAATTTCAGAGCCAATTTTTTTAGAGAGAAAAACACGCCCAAACTCTGCCAAATTTATTTTCAAATATCTATCTTACTCTCTTATCCTTGTATTCATCTTTGATCATCATTCTTGTGATCGAGAGAGTCGGTTTAGAAACTGCAAACTTCTTAAACATTCTTGTTGAGAAATTCGTGTAAAGGGGTGACACCTCTGATAAAGAAGAGTCAACTTGTAGAGGTTTGATTGAGACCTATAAGATCAATCAAGTGAAGGATCTTCAAGGAGAAACCTTGAAGCGCGGACGTAGGCAGGTGTTGGCCGAACCGCGAGAACAAATCAGTGTTAAAAGGGGTGACGCTCCTTCAAGAAAAGAGTCAAAAGGTTTGGTTGACACCCGTAAGTCAATCGGAGTGAAGCTCAAGGTTTGAGCGGGAAAAAATCTTCAAGGAGGTACCTTGAAGCGCGGACGTAGGCAAAGTTGGCCGAATTGCATTACAAAATCGGTGTTAATATCTCTCTCTCTCAACTTTTATAATTGTTGATTGTGCTTGCATATTGAATTGATAACTAAATCAAAAAGAGATAATTTTTAAATCTTTGAACTTGCAAAAATTGTTATTAAATTCTGACTGTATTGATCTGTGAAGGATGATCAAATGATAGAATAAAAAAAGATACAAAGTAGATGGTAGAGAAAGGTGACAATTGATGGTAGAAGAGGAACCTGATCCAAACCAAGGAAGATGGGCAAGACTTGGTTGGTGATGGGGCGGTGCTGGTTAGATCCTTGAGCTGGGTCCCACAATGAGGGGCCCCTTGGGTCAGGATGCTGTCTGCACTGGGTCCGTGGGTCGGGCTGGGTATGTACGGCTAGGGACGGGCTGTGGGACTATGGGTCGGCTGGGCCTCAGGGTCGGTCTGCGCTGGGTATGTAAGCTTATATGGTTCTTGTTGGGTCTATGGCGTGAGTTGCGCTAGGCTTCGGGCTGGTCTATGTTGGGTCGATAAGCTAGGGGTCTAAGTTGGGGTCGCGCTGGGTCTATAAGGTGGGCTGGGCCTCAGGGGTCGGGGGCCCGGGCTGGGGCTCCAAGCTAGGGGCCTGGCTGGGTCTGTGCTGGGACTTTGAAGTAGGCTGGCCTTGGGCTGGCTTGTGTTGGGTCTATGGGGTGGCCTGTGCTAGGTCTATGGACTGCTCTGGGTTGGGTTTTTTGGGACTGCTCTGGGCTGGGCTTTGGGTTGGTCTATGTTGTCGATAAGCTAGGGGTCTGGATTGGGGTCGCGCTGGGGTCTATAAGGTGGGCTGGGGCTGCAAGCTAGGCCGGGCTGGGTCTGCGCTGGGACTATGGGGTGGGTTGGGCCTCGAGTTGGGTCTATGGGGTGGAACGGGCTTGGCCAATGGAACAAGCTAGGCCTATGGCTTGTGTTGGGCCTACATTGGATCTATAAGCTAGTCTGGATTGGGTAGAGTTGGGTCTGAGGTGGGCTGGGCCTCCGGGGTCAGGGGTCTGGGCTAGGTTTGTAAGCTAGGGGCCGGGCTGGGCACGGGCTGGCTTGTGCCAAGCTAATTGGCCTGGGCTGGGCTAGGCTTGAGACTAGTTTGTGTTGGATCTGTAAGTTAGGGGTCTTGGCTGGGTTTGTACTAGTACAATGGGGGTGGGCCGGGCCTCGGGCTGGCTTGTGTTGACTCAATGACTTGGGCTAGGTCTATTGGGTGGGCTAATAATTGTGTTGGGCTGTGCTTGGTCTATGGGGTGAACTGACTGGGCTAATGGAACAGGTTGGGCCTATGAGCTGGGCTGGGCTCGGCTTGGGGGCTCGGCTAGTCGGCTCGGCCTTGCTGAGTCTGTTGCCTGGGCCTGGCTTGTGTGATCGTCTGTGCCGAGTTTGTGACCTGGGCTGTCTATGGAGTGGGCTAGGCTAGGTTCTGTGGGTCTCTGTGCTGCATCTGGGTAGGGCTGGGCCGCGGTCGGTGTCTTTGGGCTTTTTTGTGTCTGTGGGCTTGTATTGAGTCTCTGGATTGGGTTGTGGGTTTGGCTTATTAATATCTTCAGGAATTCAACAGTCTCATTATTTATCTATTTATTATTAAAGAATAATACATACACCTACGGGCTACAGTGATACCTGTCTGTATACCAACTGTGCCAACGACGTCGTTTTAAGTTCATGAACCTAGGGGTGGGCATAACCGATCCAACCCGAGGAACCGAACCAATCGGGTTGGGTTCGGTCAGGTTCGGATTGTTAAAATTATTAAAAACCCTTAACGGGTCGGGCAGAAACCTGCCGTTCGGGTTGCGGGTCGGTGGCCCAACAGAGTCAAACCCGATTGCCCAACCCTTTGGGTTGTAAACGAAAACCCTAATCCCGCTCTTCTCTTCTCTCTTCTGTCTCTCCCGACTCCCGAATCCCTCGGCTGCGATTCCGACTCGACGACTCCCAACTACTACCGATGACTCCCGAGACTACTCGACGACTCCTGACGACTACCGACGACTACTCGGCGACTCTCGACGACTCCCGCCTTTCCGATTCCCGACTCGACGAATCCCGACTCCTTGACCCTCGATTCCCAACTCCCGACTTGGCGATTCCCGATCTTCATCAGTCGTTGTCTTCTGTCATTCGTCGACTCCCGACTCTTCCCGACTCCCGACCGGTATGTTGTTTGTTTTTTATAATTTATTTTGAGTTTTCATTTATTTATTTATTCGTTGTCTTCTGTTGTTATTCCGAGTTTTCATTTTCTATATTGAAGATTAGTTATTCCGAGTTTTCATTTTCTGTATTGAAGATTAGTTAGTCTTAGTCCGAGTTTTCATTTTCATTCACTGTATTTGAGTGCTGCTGAAAAGTACGAGAAGGTTCTTGTTGCTGCCAAGTACCAGTGGTGAGATCTCCTGTCTATTTTGGACATTGTAGTCTGGGAGAAGATTTGATCATTTTGCTGAAAAGTACCAGGAGGTTATTGTTTTTTCGTGTATATTATGGTACTGGATCTAATTTGATCAACTTAGATTTATTGTTTCATTTTCATTTACTGTATTTAAGATTAGTTAGTCTTATTCGTTGCCTTTTTCAGGTGCACAAGCAACATTTTGAATGGAAAGTATGTCGAGCGAGACAAATAATAGTGGAAATTACATGTATTTTTATTTCAGAAATTGCAGCTAACAACGCAAGGATTGACAACGAACCCGAAAGCTTTACGACGATTATTAATTAATACTTTACTTACTAGTTACTAGTTAGTAGTTTGTTGTGTTCTTACTTGATGAATTGTTTACTTTGAATACATTTTATTTTAAATGTTGAGTTGATGAATTGATTTAGAATTTTAATGTGTAATTGATGCATATTATTATTATGTTCTTAATTAGATGGATGAAATAATTCTTTTTGAATGTTAACTCGATAGATTGGTTTACATTTTTTACATATAATTGATGTAATATGTTATTCTAGAATTGTTGAGAAATCATTAATTTTTAGGGAATATATACAAATTTTTTTTAAAACAAAACCGATTAACCAACTCATGCTGACCCAATCCGATCGGGTTCGGGTCGAGTTCGGGTCATCTCGGTAACCCAACCCGAACGGGTTACCGAGACATTTATTATCGGGTTGGGTCGAGGTTTGGGCCAACCCGACCGAACCCGACCCATGGACACCCCTAGCCATGTTTGCTTAAACTAGATATAATAAACTCAATCTCTGTAATCCTATAAAAAAAAAAGGGTTAAAAATTCAACCAAAAATAAAAAATCAGAACCAAATTCATTAAAACATTCTAACTTTCATTTTTATTTTGGAATTCTGAGTCGAACTAACTAGTTATAATAAAAAAATATAATTTTTATTTTCATTATTGAAATGCTGAGCCGAACTACAACGCAGTTGGGTCCCAATTCCTTAAACTTTTCTAGTTTCGGCCGATGTAGATTTAGATTTGTCGTCTACTAGATCTTGTAGATATCCCATGAAATTCTTAGTCTATTCCAGTATGATTCGAACAAAGGTAAAGTCTCAAAATGATTATATGCTCGAAAAATTCACGAAACTGTGAAAATCGTTTCCGTGCGCATCGTGATGAACACGTTTAAGAGTAGGCTAGAAAGTGTCACATTACAAATAAATCAACTCCCAAGATCTAAGAAATCACAAAAATACAAAGTCTAATTTGTACAAAAGATACATAAAATAATTGCATCTCATATATAATATATATATCATGTNGAAATAATTTCTTTTGAATGTTAACTCGATAGATTGGTTTACATTTTTTTATATATAATTGATGTAATATGTTATTCTAGAATTGTTGAGAAATCATTAATTTTTAGGGAATATATTCAAATTTTTTTAAAAAAAAAAACCGATTAACCGACTCATGCCGACCCATGCCGACCCAATCCGATCGGGATCGGGTCGGGTTCGGGTCAGCTTGGTAACCCAACCCGAATTGGTTATCGAGACATTTATTATCGGGTTCAGGTCGGGTCGAGGTTTAGGCCAACCCGACCGAACCCGACTCATGCCCACGGCTACATGAACCTACTAATTACTAAAGACCAAACATCTCTCCGTCATTTTTCTTCAATTTCTCCACTCTGTTCCTCCCTGCTTTCCCTTCAAGAATCTCTCGTTTTCTCCACTTTTCATTCATGTCGGTATGTTGTTTACTCTTTGAACGGAATCAATGGTTTCAATATTTGATTATTCCCGTTTGCTTTTGCCGATAGTCTTTCGTTTTTTTCCGATAGCTTCTCTGATCTTTTTGGTGCCCTCTTTTACTTTCACCGCCCAGCTGAACCAGTTTATCTTATTTTTTTCGTTCTGGGTTGGTTATGGATTTAGCCCTTTGTTTCTTCCAGTTTCTCCATGGATATTATATCGTAATCATGGTCATTCACTTTGGTAGAAGTTTGCGTTTTTTTTTTTTAATTTAGTTTTTTCCAAGGAAAGACGTTTTGTTGCGTTTTATTCACTTTTGGTTGTCAAAATTGATTCAGTACTTGTATGAAGACGATGTAGATGAGTTAGATAATATCCGCACAAGATCTCCTCCGAATTCCAATCCGTTCTTGAGACTCTCTCTCCTATGAAAACATCCGGTTCTGCAGTACAATGCGGCTCCACACCCACCCAAGCTGGCGAGTTCGATCTTCAATGAAAATCAGAGCATCAAAACATCAGTCACAAAGATTAAGGAAACAAAAAAAACATGTATTAATTTGCATTTACACACATAATCAACATAAAGTGGCTCATTTCCATAGAGATCGTTCTTGGTGAGATTGCCATATTTTTGAGGAAACTGCACATACGTGATTTCGTGCCCTTTTTTCTCGTCCGTGAAGAAGCATATTATCTAGCGAATTGTTTTGGGATCATTTGCATTCATATCACAGTCGACGTTCAGTGTAAACGGCGCATCGCTTATTTCGGCCTATACTCTTTTGTAATTTCTGCTACTATAGCTAAGTCGAGAAGATAAGACATTACAAACCAGCATTCATGGCTCCGGATTTGAAGTTGTGAGGATGTTAAACATAGAATAAGAGAACTGAATCACATGCAATAGAGAATTAAGGAGAAAATAAAAACTTACAGCATGCAAGAAGGTGTGAGTACGAATTCGTTGGTTAGATTATCTACAAATGAGAATGCTACACTTCACTCATATTGTCTTCTCCAGAATGAACTTGCCTTCTTTTGTACTTCTGGGAAGCCTCGTACGCTCGCTCATACTTCCAGCCCAGAACCTCTCGGCAATCCCCGCAGAAAACATCGGCCACCGTGTGCACACCCGTCGTCAGATGCCTGTCTTCTTTTGGTCCCACCGACAAGTTCATTCCGTGGGAGAACAGGAAGCTCGCCCATTTCTTCCCTACCCACGTTCACAATTTGAAGAAGGGCACTAAGTTTCTTAATATAAGATCATTAGAGCACAATTCTAAAAAGTTGATTTTTCATCAGGCTTCCCTTTTGCAGATTACCGATTGTTTCAGAAACAAACGACAAAAAAGGAATGACCTAATTCGAATCAATCAACCCAAAATTGGAGTCAATATAAGAGCAGAAGTTGGCTCACCTGAAAAGATTTAGAAATTATATCGTCGTGAAGAGCGACGTGGTTTCTACAATTGCAACAGCTATACAGTCGAGGCCCAAACAATTCAGCCGCCATCGATCGACAAACAAAGCTGAAAATCCGATCGCCAGGAAAACCACAATTTATGAACCCGAAACAGTGAAATCAAGAAGCAAAGAACGAAACCAAAGAAGGGAGGGATAAAACGGAGTTTGCGTCGAGGGTTAGGCCAAAAGGATTACAAGGGGAGTCAAGAATCCATGGAGGACATGATATACTAATGATCTTCAAATTTATAAATAGCGAAAAAGGGCAGGCCTGTCCACTCTCCACGGGAATGGAAATGATGATTGAAACCCAAGTAGAAGACCTTTCACAGGAAATACTTTAGTTTAAGAAAGAGTAAATACGAACAGAAGCAAGGCGAGATTGGGATGAAGATTGGGAGGGCTGGAGTGGACAGTGTCGGAGGAAGAAGCCACGCTGTGAGGGGAACGTGGATAGGCGCAGTTGATGACACGTGGTCTGAAAACAACTACCAGTGAATAGAACCTCAAACCAGAGAGTTCAGTCCTTATTTTTAAAATCTAAACTCGAAGTATTTAAAGCAAAAGGCAAAAGCTTCTTCATTATTTGCTTCTGGGTTCAACCAGAAACGAGCTTATAATTAATTAGTTTGATCAATCGGGCAATACCAACAACAATACACTGCACCTGTTCTTCTTCCCTTCCAAAACAGACCAAAAAATGAAAATTCTTGCAAATTTCATATCATTGCTTAAAAAACATTCTTAAAAATCTTGCTCACATGTCAAACTATAATTGATACAAATACTGTCTTTAATACTTTAATTACACATATGTTATACCAATTATTATTTGACATGTTAGCGAGAGTATTTTTTCAAAATTGTAACTCTAGCTTTCTCTCTAAAAAAATTGTCTTGTCTATGTAAAGTGAATCCACTAGTATGCTTCTGTCTTCTACCAAACTTCCCAAAACTTACAGCTTAGATGTTCAATGGCTCGGCCTCGGCATCTCTTTCCTTCATTGCAGACCACTCTTCAGTCTCTGCATCACATTAACATTACATCAATCGCAAAGACAGCGGGATTCCAACATCTTATGTTTCAAACCAAGAAAAACAAAACAAACAGTTAAAGACACAATGACTCACTTGGCTTTTCTGCAATCACCATGAGCCGTCTTTGCAGGATGGAAGCCACAAAGAGGAAAATAGAGCACATACCAAACATAACTGTGATGGGAAACGCATTAACCTACATAACCAAATGGATTAGGGTCCATGTGATTTCAATATTCAAAAGAATATTAAACCTAAGTAGTCAGCATACATTGTACAGAACGACGCAGACGAAGATATTAAGAGGAATTCGGAAAAAGTTCATGATGGTGCTTCTGGCCTCCTCTGGGATGTACTGAGATCTCATCTTCATAATGGACGGCCAGAAGATGCCCACACAAGCCTCGAAAACACAGAAACCGATCAGCTGGATACAACTTCCGAAGGAGATGCTTCCACCTCTTTCCTTTGATTGAGCTACCACAAACTGTTCAAGGTTTTTGGGCATAAGCACTTCAAACTGTTGAAAATAGAATGATAATTGGGAAATGGGGGATCAACAAATTTACGCTGCTCAGAATTGGCAGAATAAGAGAGGCTGCTGAGACAAGAAAGACAATCTGCATGTAGCTCTCAACTCGGAGAGACATGTGAGTCATCAACTTAGACGCAAGAGAGCTGCCAAGCATTGAAGCCAGCATGAATGTGGCAAAAATAAAACCATGAGGAATTTCCTCGTCGTTTGGGCTCAGAGCAGGAGTCCACAAGAACACAAATGTATACATTGAGCCTTCAAAGAGCGACTGGATTGCACCCAGCAGTGCAATTTTCTCATCTGATACAGGGAATAAAAGTTATTGGGTAGAAAATAGAGATGATCCTTGTAGATATTATATAAGCTGTGGGTTTATTGGTCTTAAAAAAATAAACAAAGATTAATATGATAAGAGTAATGATGATTAATTTTTTTAGCATACTCTCTTATTGTACATGCTGACATGTCAGACTATGATTGATATAATTAAAGTACATTTAATGTATTATAATTAAAATAATTATTTATAATATGGATTGCACAAATTATATCTTTACACGTCAGCATGTACAATAAAAATATATAGTAAGAAGATAAAGATAACATTACCCGTATGATAAACGTCATATATCAATGGAAGATGCTAATATCATACTAAAATAAAATCCAAGTAATGAGACAAATTCAATTACCATACCAGAAGCTATGGCTACAGCAGCAGCCTGAAATTGGGCTAGCAAGTTCTTATTCTCGGAAGGATCTCCGTAGTTCTCCGTCCACGATGATAAAATGACGGCCATGCCAATTGCTAGAAAGCACGCAGCAGCGTCAAAGGGTGCCACAGGCCCAAGGCTCAACGAATCAACAAGTAGATTGCCAAACAAGCCAGACATAATGGCAATGAGACCATTGCCCAAAAATATTGCTTTCGAGAAAGTCGCGGACAACCATTGCTGTTCAAAACCTCTCTGCAATACAAAGGAAGAAACAAATAACTGAGTATTATCATCACTAAGAACAATTTAAGATATTGCTAAAAAAAAAGACAGAAATAGAAGTGGGTAGCTTTTCAATTTTTCACTTAAGGTGCAATGAGTTCAGAAGTGGTTTAGTGGTCATATCATAAAATTACTAATGGTTCTCAAATATGACAGAGGAACCTTGATACTAAAAATGGTTTCCTAGAGAATCTTCGATCAATGGTGAGCGACTGAAATAGTGAATTAGGTCGTACCTTATTGTGTTCTGCAACCAGCCATGACTCAAATGCTGAAAAGAGAAGAGAGGTAGCAATACCACCTAAAATGCGGCCCAACATCAAAACTTGGTATTGGGGAGAATGCTTGGTGATACAACTTAGTATATAAGTTATACAATAAGTGACACAAGCTCTCCTTCGACCCCTGAGTTCAGAGCAAAGAAAGCTATCAAACAACACGCATAATATGTTATAGCTCATGAAAATACGAATCAGAAGTCCCACTGTTTGTCTGCGAGAGATCCAACTATCGTCCCAAATAGCATTGATGATCCAAATCCAGCAATAAAAAGTTGCCCAATTTCCCCTTTTCCATAGCCGTAATGACTATAAAGATAGTAGACATAAGGACCTTGCAACCAGTCTCCGGCTGTTGCACAAAAGAATCAGTATTTAACGCTCATGGACACAGAGCAGTGATTAAACACTGAAAGCACGAAGACCTAATGGTATTTCTTATAGTTTGATTAACTCTCATTTGCAGTTTCAGACGATTGGCAAATACAAAATGGTCAATATGTCGCTACAAGACAATGCAACTTAAATTCAAAAAAGGAAAAATAAACTAAATTTGCGAATATGGTAACGCGAGTTCTTGGTCTATTCGATGTATCGCTTGCAAATTGCTTGTCAATCAAAAAGAAGGAAACCTCGATCAAAGGTTCCAATCCAGTGAAACAATTAATCAGTCAGAATATAATGAGGCCAGATTGAATCCAACATCCAAACACAATAAAGAGAAACATCCGACAATGGGCTACAGAGTCAGATCTAGAAAAAGAAAAAGGAATTAGGAAGCCACCCATCATAAGAGAGTAAACGAGAAGGTAGTTGTTCTTGAAGGAAGTAAAAGCTGGAGTGGCATTGATTCGATCCTTGTTGGTCTTGCTGAGCTCCAAGACAGCAACTACCGCGCCCAACGTCCCAAACACGAGATAATAGAACACCTCCATTGCAATTTGGAATCAAACAACGAGGGTCTTCGAGACAACGATGGAGTTGTCGATCGAGAAGCAGGAGAAGGGTGGAAGAGGGTGAGATTCAGAAGGGGACGAGATGAGACGTGGGAGGAGTGCATAAGTTGGACGCTTGACAAAGATTGAGTTTTTAATTACTCGTAGTGGATGATAGGATAATTTGGTAATTCATGTGAAGTTGCTGCCAGTGGTCCCTCAACCACATCAAGAGCTAAAAGACCAAGTAATAAATTTGCAAGTTTTAAATCAGCTCACGTTTTGCTTTCAAACAACAACATCACACATCAAAATAAGTAATTTAAGACGAGTACTCAATAAACACTTCGAACTTGTTGCCAAAAATTTGAAAGCAACGGTTACTACTCTCGAGTGGAACTTTAAATTGATTGAACTTGTCAATGAGTCTTCAATATTTAAACTTTGAATTTGAAATAAAACTTTTACACTCTTAAACATATATTTAAAAAAATAAAATTCGTTTGTGTTGTGCCATGGCATAAACATAAAAACAAGAGCTCCATTAATGGACCAAGAACCACTACAATTTGAAAAAAAGCATAGCTCTGTAAGTAGTAGAGCATGGAACATAAAACCAAAGATTATGAAAACGAAAGAAGAAAGATGAACAAGCAGTCTTATTATAGCTGAGAAAACGAAGGTTTGAGAAAAAGAGAGAGAGAGACTGTGGGAAGAAACAGAAGTTTTATAGGAAAGCATGGAGGAAAGAGATTATGATAATTTGAGGAATTGCCGACGGGAATAGAGACAGGAAAGAAAGACAAACCAGATGAGAAAATTCACAAACTAGACGTCAAGAACAATGAAGAAGAAATAGAAGATGAGAGAAAGGCAAAGCCAAAAATCTATAGAATGAAGAGGACGTTACAGGAGATAAGTGAGATCTGAGCGGCTGAATCTGATCATTCTTGTCGAGTAGTAGACCAATGGCGAGAGATTTTCTTCCTCTAAATGTCAACTGCCAGGCATTTCATTGCTATCCCACTGCAGCTTTGGTCTCTATCCTGCCCTCATGGCTGTGAATGTGGGTCGTTCTTTGTGTTCATCTGATGTTTAATGAGAATGTTTGAGCCAACACAACTATGATTTAATGTTTGTGTTGCATGAAAAACACTGAAAACAACCTTGTCTGGAAGATATTCTGAATCATCTTCTGCGGTGATTCTCGTGCTCCGGCTTCTAGCTGAAGCAATTCTCTGCTGCTAAGGCGCCACCCAAGAGCACCTAAATTCTCTTTCGCTTGTTCAACTGTCTTCACTCCAGGTATTGGAATCGTGCCTTTGCTAATACACCAATTTATTGCAACCTGCAAACACACATGCACCGATTGAGATAGTCGTACGAGAAATCTCAACAGTAGTAAAAGTAAGAATTGCTACTACTTGAGGTACAGTTTTCCTCCTTTGTTCTGCGATTTCTTTGAGGGATGTTAGAAGAGGATCCAATCCTGGAAGAATTTTTCTGAACAAAAATCCACTGGGCAAACACAAAGTTGAGAAACATGTTACCAAGGCATGCTACAATAGGCTCATAACTCGAGAGTTTTCATTCTTGTTTACCGAGGCCCAGGGGGAAGTTTGGTCGATGAATACTTTCCGGTAAGCATTCCAAGCCCCAAAGGGCTGTAGGCAATGAGGCGGATACCGAGAGAATCGCATATATTCTTGATCTCCAACTGATCTTCCCCCATGCTCAGCAAAGAAAACTGCACCTGCAAGAGTATATAACCAAGTTACAGCGAAAAGAAGAGAAGGTAAATAAGCCCAATGGTTCAGCAAGTGGCAGCGTCGATTGTAATAGCAGGTGAGGCGGTCCACGAAGCAAAGATGTACCTGAGCAGAGCATAAGGGGACTCCTCGGGCTTGTAGGTAATCGTATATTTTAAGAAGTTGTCTTGGTCCATAGTTACTCACCCCCACTGCTCGAACCAAACCCTGGTTTGCAACATCCAAAGTAAAGATGTCATTTTTTCAATGGATTATCAAGCAATAAATTTTTCCAGACACTAAAGCCTTCTTCCCACAGCCTAGTTCTTTGGAAACTGAGTTTCAGAATTTGAGCTCAAAACAAGATTTAAAATTTCTTGTTCTTCGCCCTCTCAGGCAATGCATGCAGCTTGAAGCGGATATTCGAGCAAAAGGAAAAATCAATAATCCAAATAAGCAAGCAAGCAGAGGAAAGCAATATAAACCTGTTCATACATCGCCACTAAGCCATCCCAAAGAGCTGACTCCTGAGGAGGCGCATAGTTTGCAGTGGACCAATGCAGCTGGCCTATCCCGATTTGATCAATATTCAACCGGTCCAAAGAAGCCCTAAAATATAAATAAGACCAAATTGAAGAATCATGATGAAGACCCAATGAGAAAAAAACTATATATCCATCAAACCAGCTGACGTTTTTTGACGCAATGGATTTTTTATCAGGAAATCACAGAAAAGCAGTTGATGTAACTTATGCACATAGATTCTGGGAGACAGAAACATAAAGAAACAACAACATACTTGCAAGCATTCACAAACTGCGCAGGAGTTAGGCGCCAAGGGTAAGCTGCGAACTTAGTAGCAATCACAATGTCATTCCGCAGAGGTTTTTCATCTGGGAAAAAGTAGTTCAGAAAGAGTAGCAACTACAATTAAAACCTGAGTATGAGGTACTGTGAATGATAAGTTTGAAATGGAAGAGAGAGAGAGAGACCAATACCTTCATAGTCTCTCAGGAACCTTCCAAGTAGCTTTTCACTTCGGCCGTTTAAGGTAGCAGTACCATAAGAATCAGCAGTGTCAAAAAGATTAATGCCTTTCTCCACGGCTAGATTGAAAGTTTTCTGAAGTTCAGCGTCCATGGATTTCTGATATCCCCACAAAAGCTGGTTCCCCCACGCCCAGGTTCCAAATCCCATGGGAGAAACACTCATTGGACCAATCTTGAGCTGCGAGCAGAGAGTAGCGGAGATGGGTAAGTCGAAGAGAGAAAATAAGAAAAACATTGAGAGGAATACCTTCTGCCATGGCCGAAGAAGAGGGATGTTAGCTGGATTGAACGATAAGGGAAAAGGAAGGGAAGGCTTGTCGTAGCAGGAGAAAGAGGAAGCGGTCGAGAAAGAAGCCATTAACGAGTGGCCGAACTCAGCACAGAGAGAGGGAGCAATGGATCAGGAAGACGAGTGTTTTCAAATTGTTCGCCCGAATAAGATTTTTAATTAAATAATTCAAATATGTTTTTCAATTATTTATTTCATGAATAAATTAATATTTTGTAATTCAACTTTCTAGAATAATGTTTACCTGAAATTCCAACTAGGATTCATATTTGGTAAGACTCAAAGAATGAACCGAATAAATTAATCAAGTCACTCTATTAAGAGTTGATTCAATCGCAATTCTAACCATCACCAATTCGCACACTCTACATTTCACGCAGTCATTACAGTCATTTCCTTCGCACTTGCATATTTCCACTTAGGCTTGTTAGCAATAGTGCATACACAATGTATCTCGCAAAGCACCTTTGCATTTATCTACCAAAAGTATATGAGGTGTACAAGCTTAAAACCTATTTATTTCCTACCTACTTTCTCTCAGGTAATAAAAAAATGTTGGTCAACTGACAACGTTTGTCTCGTGACAGAGATTATATGAGCCAAGTCACAATCGAACGATGTGTGCGCTTAGAGTGCTAGATGCACTATAAAATTATAGTATGTGTTTCTACTATCACTAATTGATTTTGGTAGAATTGACTGCATCTGAAGTCCTACAAGTAATATTAGAGCCTAGTTTACAAGTTTGATTTCCACCGAACCCAATTGCTAAGATAGATTGGTGGCTAAGTGACATCAATTGACTCGTGGTGGAGACCATGTGGACCAAGTCACAATCGAACAATGTTGGCACTTGGAGTGCTCGATACACTAACGTTAGGATATCCGCATGTACTATTATCAATTGATTTTAATAGTATTGATTGTGTTTGGGATTCACGACACATACTTAAATCAAATCAATATTGCCATTACAAGTAACGAATGCTATTCAAGCCCTCATAATGGCATCAATGTCACACCTTGTAACGTTGTTTCTCTTTTGTTACTAATGGTTTAACTTATAAAAGTATCATTTCAAATAGCTCTTACATGTTTAATAAATGACTGCTCATATTGGATGTGTCTGTGGGATTAAAATTAACCTAAGTGAGAGGTGAATTAAGTTAATGGTATTTTTTTCATGTTTTTATAAATCTATTTCCCTTAGTGAAAGTTGCATGACGAGAAGGTTTAGAAACACACGTGTGTTTATTAATGCAATTCAACCCAAACTTTGCCTACGTCTGTTTTTCAAGGTTGCACATTGAAGATTCTTTTACTTTTAGAACTTGAGCAAACTAAATTAATTTCTTCTTACACTTGACTTTCTTTCTCAGGGTCGTCAATCTTTTCAAGTTCACACAAAGATATAAAATAGTTTGCAAAGAAATTTTAAAATGCTCAAATACTCACAAATGAGTAAATCTTAAGATCACGCTCCATAGAAAAATTGTAGAAAAATTTTGGCAGTATTTCGTCAATTTTTCTTTCTCAGAATTCGTTTGCTAGAAAAATGCATTAACTCTGATTTATAAAACTTCAGCATTTTGCCGATTATGTTGGAATGTCTTTTTTACAAGTCTTTAAGAATAAGACATATTACTTTGCCACGAGAGAACATCTTTGTACCTTGTTTTCTATATGTCTGAGGTCTAAACCTCTGGCCTCGCTGCTTCGCTTCTTCATTAATTAGATGTATTCCATCAATTAGTGCGACATTAGTTCTTAGTGGAATGTTATATCTCTTATATCTTCTTAATCTTAGTTCTTGTAATCATTTAATGTTTGTTTCTTAAAACTTAGGGAAGAACATATTTATTATAAAAATTGATTAGGGGGGTACTTTCATTAGAGAAGACATAGTACAAAATGTGGCTGGACAACAAGACCATATTGAAAACAAAGACATATACCAGATGTCTATGTTTGAGATCCAAGATATGTAGTCACAATCATATTCAAAAGAAGAGTAGACAAAATACACATCAACATTCATAGATGTGAAGCCGAGGATGACCTTTGGGTCATTGGCAGAAGTTAAAGACTTAGTATACTATGCTGTTCAGACTGAGCACAATGTGAAATTTGCCAAAAAAAAGAAAAAAACTCGATTAATAGCAGTATGTGAAGATGGTCGTAAACAGAGGTTGCATGCATCTAAGATGCACGATAAAGCTACATATCAAATTAAGTCGTGCAATAACGTCCGTAGATGTGCACGAATAATGGAAAATAGACATGATACTTGCTGCATGGGTTGTGAAAAAGTATAACGAAAGGTTCAGAAGCCAACCTGATTGCTAGATTCCATCCATTATTGAAACTGTTCGACAAGATTAAAATCTCAGCATCAATATATAATTTGCATATTGAGCAAGATGCGAGGATGAAGGTTGTGGCAAAGAACAATATAAACAACTATGGTCATACAAGGAGGAGATTCGACAGACAAATCTAGGAAGCATATTTGTTGCAAGTCTTGAAAGGGTGACCGAGGATGCACTTCTTACGTTTCAGTGGACGTATATGTTTTTTAGGCATGAAAGCGAAGATTGCTCGCTAGCGGGAGAATTATTATTTGTTTGGATGAGTGTCATCTAAAAGGTCAATGTCTCAATCATTCTCTGACAGCCATAAGGATTGTATCCAATTGCATTGCAGTTGTGGAAAGTGAATACATTGCCGCATGGAATTGGTTTTTAGAGGTATTATTGATGGATCTGCATATATGCATTGTTAATATGCTTGTATGGACTAATTAAAATTCTTAGGCAACTTGTGTCCGGTACAAAGATACGATATTGTGTTCGCCATATGTTTGCAAATTTCAAGAAGCATTTCGTGGAAGATTTACAAGGATTTAATGATGAATGCTTCAAGAGCTAAAACAAAATATGATTTTGAGAATGAAATGAAGAAATTGTCATTTGTGGATCAAGGGACATTTTACTGTCGTGACTAAGAAACTTAATCGACCATTGTGCAGTATTGTAATGAAATTGATTGTTATCAATCTAGCTAGGTGAGATTTTTAATTTATGCATTTTGGGAGGTGTAAAAACAAAAGTCACCCTGCCAAAATTTTAGTAGAAATTGTACTCTAAATAACCAAAACATTAACATTAAATAGATGATTAACTAGTACATTACATCAAGGTAATTTACTCTTGTGCTACATTAGTGGATTACATAAAGGGAAATACCCATGTGTATCTTCTAATTGTTCCTCTCTCAATTGTACAAAGTTAAATATACATAATATTGGAATCAGATATTCTTTCCTTCTGCAGGATTAATTCTTAGAAAATCAATTACTAACTAATTGATTTAGTGAACATTAAATTTGGACTTCAATCCAACTGCACTAATGACACGCTTCAAGTATGGGGGGAAGCGATTTGAGCTAATCGAGTATAAAACAGAAACAAAATAGTTACCGAAAATAGGTGAATTTTAGAGAGATGGATCTCGAGTTGCATACTGAGTTAACATATGAGATTTGGAGGGATGTTTGGAGAGGGAATGGAGAGCTTAACCTCAAAATTTGAGATACAAAGCTTAAGGGAATCATAAGTTATGCAGGTGAGAGTATAAGGTATTTCTGGTAAGAGAGAGAAACTCAATCAGAAAGTATCTCAAAAGTTGAGGGATGTTTATGGGATGGGTGGAGAGTTTAAACTCAAAAGTTGAGCTTAAAAACTTCAAGGAAATGAAAGTTATGCAGATGAAGGCGTCAGGTGCTCAAACAGAATGTTTGAAACAAGAAATGATGGTGTTTCAGAAAATGTAAGAAAACGAAGATGGAGAATAGCCAATGAGAAATTACACGCTTACCCTAATGTCCACTTTGGAGTGGCTGAAGACGTGTAGCGAGGCCTAGCTCACCCTTAGCTCAAAGGAAAGCAAAAACCAAAAGAAACCCTCAGAATATCGCCAGATATTACTCACAGAGAAACAACAAGTCTTGGGATAAATCGCCAAGGAAGAGATGCACAAAGCAATCTGAATTTTCTCAAGTCCAAAAAAGGTGCCACAAAGAGGTGCCAAGGGTGGTATTTATAGACCCTTGGCTGTGATAAAAAAGCTCAATCCAATGGCTCAAAATTGAGTTACCCGATTTGGGTTTTGCATACAAGAATAAGCAAAAATGATGATCTCCTTTAATGGGCAGGTGATGATGGCTCTCTAGGGTGGCTCCTCTGCATTTTCTCCTCCCAAGGGCGGCCATCTAATTGTGAGAAGGTCGTGCTTGCAGCTGGTTGCTTGTGGAGTTGGTTTACATCACCTTTTGACAAAAATAGAAATACAAAAACAGTAACTCACTCACACAAACTCCAAGCAAAAATCATGCCCCAAACAAAGGGCCCTTGAAGCATTGTTTGTGAAAAAGAAAATAAATGAATTGGGCCAATAAAAAGGGGGAAGAAAGTCGGTCATCTTCAATTTGGGCTCGGGTTTGTGCCAAGTTCTCAGATCCGGCCTAAACCTAGCCTCTACCCGACCTCTACCCGCTTCCTTGTGCTTCTCAGCTTCCTTCTTGAATGCCCGAGCTATCCTCCCATTTGATGATGTGCTTAGGTTGTTCTTCATCCTTTGGACCTGGTTCCTCCATGAAAATATTGAATGCTTCATCACCTACAAAAAGAACAAACTTGTTAGAAAATTTCTGAGCTCCGGCTCGGGTGATTACTCCTTGAGGGGATGCATCCCGAGGCATGTCAACTACTTAATCACCACATGCCTTCAAATATCGAATCCAAAAGCAAATCCAATAATGTCTATTACCAACAATCACAATTGATCATAACAATCGCCAATCATTTCACCTGATCATAAAGCTTCAAAACAAACCACCATTCTACCACCATTCTTCAGCACTAGAAAAACAAATAACAAGCATAAAAATAAAAAACATAAGAATCATAACAAGAAGGAAAGAATCACATTCTTTAAAAGCCATTGACATACATAAGTTCTCGATAAATAAGCTAATCAAATCTTAATTTTGAAATAAGACAAATTGAACTCTTGTGGACAGCCGCTGAATGGCTCGGGCATCCACTGTGGACGGCCGCTTAATGTCTAAACTGTCTAGCCAAAATTGAAGAGTAACTTATTGAAAATATTAATTTTTTTAGTGAATTCATCGATATTTTTAATTTTTCTATTGAAATATTATCCGAATAATTTAAAAATTATTTATCGTACATCCACAATATTGTAATATAACATTCTTGAAGGTTACGTAAACTTGCAATATTTATATGATTCATTATAATTATTTGATAAAACAAATAATTCATTAGGAATCCATACATTATAATTTCTTTTATCATGGATTTACAAATTATGAGCAAAATAAGACGATTTGAGTTTTCAATAGACTCCTAAAAATACTTTTTTTATTTTTTGTAAAAAATTAATATTTTCAGCTTACAGGGAAGTGCCTGTGCGTAGATAACGTTGACAGGAAATTCAGGTTCCAGGGGAGCGAGTCTCTGCCTCGCTGATATTTCTCAGTTGCAGATGTTATAGCCATCTACTAAACCCACCATGGTTGCGCTTCTGCCTCTTCTCCACCTCCACTTTCCCTCTTTCTCATCAGTTTGTGTTATTCCTTGCCCCCCATTTTGTAATTTCTCTGCCGAATCCTTCCATGGTCCCCGATGTTTACGTGAACACCCGCCCAAACTTCCCCTTTTCCGGCACACCGGGAGTCATCCCATCCAATGTAACACCTTTGGAGCGCTTTCCGGCGAGCTTCACGTCGATTTAGGTGAGTTGTTCTTTGAGGCAAATCTCCGAACACCTTGTAGTCACGCAATTGTTTCTATCAACGTCCTACTTGTTACCTCTCAGGGTTGATATCCTTGTTTCGTGGCACTGGAATTGGTGAACAAGAGGCTCACCTACTCTTGGCAAAGAACCCAATCATTGGTTACTCCCAGTTGGACACCATACGATCTCGCATGCTTTCATTGCAGTCGGTTGGCATCCAAGGCCTTGATCTCGCTCACTTAATTCTGAAATGCCCGAATGTATTGACAGCAACTGAAACAGAGTCATTGTTATCTTTCTTGCTTAATGAGTTGGTGGCAAGGATTGAGCCGGCACGGCTCATCCGTCTTTTGACTACCGTAGAACCGAGATTTTTGCTCGGGTTTGATGCGAAGGTTAGACGAGTTCTTGCCCTTGGAATTCCCCGGGAAAGAATTACCCACGTCCTCAGCAATGTCAACTTATCGAAGGCGTTTTGCATGAAATCAGTGGAAGAAATAGACAAGACTTTCAAATTCTTGCACCCCTTTGACGGTGTTGATCTGATAGTAAGGCGTCCTCAGATTCTAAACTACGATCTCAATACTCAGTTGGCTCCAAGAATTGATAACTTATTGCAGCTCAGCGGGGGAGCTGAGTTGGCCACCAGGGATGTATTGCAAAAACTGCCAGCCATACTGAGCTATAGCGTACAGCACGTCAAAAGCCATGTTATGTTTTTGAGGTCTTTTGCAGGGCTGAGCGACCCACAAATATTCAAAATCATCCTCGGTTACCCGACTGTGATTAGTGTTAGCAGGGAGAGGAAATTGCGTCCCCGGCTGGAGTTTCTCAAGCAATGCGGACTGAATTCAGAGGAAATTTTCAAGTTCTTGATCAAAGCTCCATCGTTCCTAGGCCTCTCATATGAAAACAACATTGCTTGTAAACTTGCATTTCTGGTGAAGATAGGATATGTGCACAGAACCAAGGAGTTGGCAGTGGGTGTGGGATCTTTGACCAGAACAAGCTGTGAAAATTTGCAGAAAGTAGTGGGACTCTTCCTCAGCCATGGGTTCTCTTTTGGTGACATCTTAGCCATGAGCCAGAAACACCCGCAGATCCTTCAGTACAACCATGGCTCAGTGAAGGAGAAGATTGAGTACTTGACTGGTGAAATGGGGCGGGACATCAGAGAGCTGCTGTCTTTTCCTGCATTTCTGGGTTACAAGCTTGATGAGAGAATCAAGATTAGGTATGAAGAGAAGACGAAAACAAGTGGGGAAAGAATGTCCCTCAATAAGCTACTCACGGTATCTCATGATCGATTCCTGCGCAAGAAATAGAAGAAAGCCAGATGATTTGATTGTAAAGCAAACAACAATTCAGTGAACCACGAAGAATATATGTTCAAACCTTCATGCTCCACACATTTGGAATGGAATGAACTTCCACAGTCAAATAACAACTATGCTTTCAGGACGCTTATCCAACTACAAGAATGAAGAGTTATTTGGTACACAAATTTACAAGTTGTCATTTTAGAATTCTATCTGAATTTTAGATAATTTAATTCGAGTCACCTAAGTCTATTTATGTGTCATTGTGCTCGGCCTTTTGTTCTAATGTTTTGAACCTTTTTTGTTGGAAAGTTCGTTCCACATTTTGAGCTAATGTGACATTTGAATTAAGTTGTTTAGCAACATTTGATGAAATTCTGACGACACTTGAAAGATTTGTGCGACACTCTGAGCTATCGAGAGCTTTCAACGTCTGATAAAGCATAGACGACACCCGAAAAGTTTCGTTTGATACTTTGATTGATTGGGAAATTTGAGTTAAGTCTTTTTATCAAAATTAGATGATGATAGCTTAAAGTATTTAACGAACTCTTCGAGTGTCGTATGAATTTCATCAAATATCGCTAAACAACTTATATCAAATCTCCTGATTGCTCAATGTCACGACCTGTTTTCATAGATCATTTCTTTTTATAAAACTTAATTGTTCTTAATAGATACTTAATCTATTTAAGATTCGTAGTAGCAGAAAATCATTTTTTTTTTCTTTTCTTTCATCATTCCAAAGTGTAAAGCGGACATAAGGAAAGCAAATTATATTTACATAGTTTTAGCATGCGTGTTTAAAAAAATTTAATTTCGTTTGAATCAGAGTTCGTTTGAGTTGTTTTCGAAAAATAATTGTGTTGAAACTTCCAAAAGACCCAACCCTTACTGTAAACAATTCGACCGAAACACATTTAGGTCGACCCTTATTGTATACAGGTCGATCGAAAATGCCCAAAAAATTTCAAGTCACTAGAAGTGTCAACCGGTTAGCCAAATGTGTTGGCTTTAAAAGGTTTTAAAGCAATCAATTATTTTTTATGATAACTATGTTAATTATGTATGAAAGATAAAATTGAATTCTAGCAAGTGCTGCAGTTTTAAAGAAAACTTATGTCGACCGAACTGCTCAATATGTCGACCGAACGGATAACAAAAGGGTCGAAGAAGCAACTTATGTCGACAGGTAAGAAGTTCTGTCGACCGCTCAAAGACCAGAGAAGAATCATATGTCGACCGCCTAACAAGTATGTCGACCGGCTGAAGACAATTAAAGTTCAAGGCATTTGATCGTATGTCGACCGGACGCAACTTATGTCGACCGCTTAAAGTCCAGAGAAGAATCATATGTCGACCGTCTATCAAGTATGTCGACCGGATGAAGACAATTAAAAGATCAAGACATTGGATCGTATGTCGACCGGACAAAACTTATGTCGACCGCATGGAATCCAGAGACAAATTGTATGTCGACCGTTAAGAACATCTGTCGACCGTTCAAGTTTCCAGCGGAAGAAGAAATCTGAAGTTATGTCGACAGTTGAAGAACTTATGTCGACCGGCCAAATAACAGAGAGTTCTCCATGTCGACCACCAAGAGTAGATGTCGACCGAAGAACTTCGAGATACCGAAGTTATGTCGACAGTTGAAGAACTTATGTCGACCGGCTAAATTCCAGAGAGTTTTTTTTATGTCGACCGCCAAGAGTAGATGTCGACCGAAGAACTACAAAGATACTGAAGTTATGTAGACAGCTACAATGACATGTCGACCGGTCAAGACCAACGACAGGAAAATTCTTCAACGGCTACTTTCTTATGAGTCTTAACGGCTATCTCTATATCGACAGCCCTCGAAGATATGTCGACAGCTCCGAAGTCTGACAGACGGAAATTTATAAATTAGAGATGAGAAGCCAAAAGAAAAAGCCGACTTTAGAGAGAGAAAAGCACGTCCAAACTCTGCCAAAATTTCTAGTTAGCTTTTCTCTTACTCTCTCCTCATTGTAAATTGTATAAGATCATTCTCATTGTGATCGAGAGAGTAGTTTTTTAAATCATTCTCGAAAAACTTCAAGTTATTATTTGTGAGC
>QAOC01003552.1:2687-40626 GCA_003255005.1 Begonia fuchsioides
TTAGAGGAAGCGGCTAGTGTAAAATGAATAAAGAGAGGAATAATCTGTAATTGAAGGGTATGGACATTTTGGAAAGTAGTTACCGGAGGTAAAGGGCCCTCGAAGCTCTCAAGAAACTTTCGTTTTCTTCCTAAATTCTTACCGGTTCCTATCAATTTTGGTATCAGAGCCGACGATCCTCAAGGAAGATGCTCGTGACTCGTTCGTCGGAGACACAGAAGGAGTGCAGCATGGAATGGCAGAAAGAAATGGCAGCGACGAGAGAGGAATTCAAGTTGGGGTTATCCCTGCTTCAAGAACAAATGTCGAAACTTATGAGTCAATCGGAGCAACGACAATCCAATAATCTGCAAGGAGAACGGGAAGGGTTAGCCGATTCAGAAGCCGGCCGAATAGAAAGGTAACAGAGATGGGCGGAGAAGGAAGGTTGTCCGAGGAGACTGGAATTACCGGTCTTCTGCGGAAAGGAACCCGAAGACTGGAGTTATAGAGTAGAACGGTACTTTACCGTGAATCACATAGGCGAGGAAGAAAGGATTCCAGCAGCCGTCGTTTGTCTGGAAGGAGCAGCTCTCGCCTGGTTTCAATGGGAGAACGACAACCGACCGATGAGAACCTGGTTCGAATTTAAGAGGAAACTCTTCGAGAGATTTGGAGAAACGAAAAATGGGTCAACATACGATCAACTGCTCACGATCAAGCAGGAGAACTCCGTCGAAGAGTATCGAACGAGATTTGAGCTGCTGCTTTCACGAGTTTTTGGTGTTCCAGAACAGGTATCGTCGATCAAATGGGGTGCTGGAAATTACCACGGGTTCGGTTCACAAACAATACCGGATTCTGCTCCGTTGTCTGATGTTCCGGTAATGCAGGGAACAAAAATTAAACCATCAGAAATTGGCCGAAGAAAATTAACGGAAACAGAAATGAGGATCCGTCGGGAAAAATTTTTATGTTTCCGATGCGATGAAAAATTTTCACCCGCTCATCGATGCAAGAACAAGATGTTACAAGTTTTAATGCTTCAAGATGATGAAGAGATTAACGATGATGAAGAAGAATTTAAAGGCGGAAAAGAGACAGTAGAGTTGTCTTTAAACTCGGTCGTCGGTCTTACATTATCGCCTCACACTATGAGATTATGGGGCAAAATCGAAGGAAAAAAGGTAATAGTTTTGATAGATTGCGGGGCAACCCACAATTTTATTTCTCAAGATATCATAACGGAATTACACTTAGCCGTTCACACAACCACGGATTATAGTATTCAACTCGGAAATGGAGAATGCTTCAAGAATTGCGGATTATGCAAAAATGTTTTATTATCTTTACCGGAATTAGAAATCAGGGAGCAATTTTTACCCATTCCCCTTGGAAGTTCGGATGTGATTTTGGGCATGAGATGGTTGGAATCAATGGGTGAAATGTTCATCAATTGGAAATTACTAACAATGAAATGCTCGGTGGGGAGCCAAAAAATGATTATTAGAGGGGACTCGAGCTTGAGCCGATCAAAGATTTCTTTTAAAGCCATGAAGAAAATAATGTCGCGGGAAGGAGATGCAATGCTAGTAGAATTGAGAAAGGTGGGAGAAATTGAAAACCACGCAATACCGTCCCTTCCAAAAGAGATTCAAGACATAATTGGAGAATTTCGAGAGTTATTTGGCAAACCGGTTGGACTACCATCGGGAAGGGGCCACGAGCATGCAATTCTCTTGAAGGATGAAACATCGACGATAAATGTTCGACCGTATCGTTACCCGGTAATGCAGAAAAATGAGATAGAAAAGTTAGTGAATGAAATGTTGGAAGCCGAAATTATTCAACCGAGTACAAGTTCTTTTTCAAGCCCAATTATTTTATTAAAGAAGAAGGAAGGAAGCTGGCGATTTTGTGTGGATTATAGAGCTTTAAACAATGAAACTATTAAGGATAAGTTTCTGATTCCGGTGATTGACGAGTTGGTGGACGAATTACACGGAGCAACTATATTTACAAAGCTAGATTTGAGATCCGGCTATCATCAAATTCGAGTAAAGACGTAGGATATTAAAAAAAAAACATTCCGCACGCACGAAGGACATTATGAATTTTTTGTAATGCCTTTCGGATTGACCAACGCACCAGCCACGTTTCAATCTTTGATGAATAAGGTATTCCATCCACATCTTAGAAAGTTTATTTTTGTTTTCTTTGATGATATTTTGGTGTATATGTTACGGACCTAAAACCCGTTAGATCTAATTAAATATTGTTATTTTCTAGTTAGTCTTATCCTAGTCTAATGGATAAGCCTTATCTTAGTTAGTCTTCTCTAGGTAGGTCTATCGAGTCTATTTAAAGAGGCCTTAGCCTTTAGGGTTAGGAATGAATCAAGCAAGTCTTTCTTTTTAATTATTTCTTCCATTCTCCCTAATCCTATCTCCCTATGGCCGGAAGATGGATGGTTACCAGATCTCAGGGTAAACTTCCTGAGTCCGATCCTAACAATTTGGTATCAGAGCCAATCCCTCTTCCGAACACGATTCTCATTCACCAACGACGTCAGTTATTGGAGAGGAATCATCGATGTCGTTTTCAATCTTGCAGCGAATGCTTCAGCTATTGGAGCAATCCTAAAAAAATCACGAAATAATAATTTCGCACCTCTGCAATTCCAGTAACCAGCCACTTCCACCGCCGAATTTGACCGCACAGCCAGCACCAGACGTTGCAGCCTCCGCACTGGCCGCCGATCACGTCGCACATCAGCAGCCGCAGTCCACGCTGCGTTGCACCCCGTCGCCGCCGACGTTTTGCCCACGCAGGTCGCATACGACGGACTTCTCCCGGCGCCGGCTGTTCATTCCTCAGACAGCGCCGGCGTTTCTGTTTTCCGCCGCGCAATCTTCGCCCCTGACCGCTCATCAGTTCGCACCGAAGTTTCTGCCGTCAGCCGCGCAGAGCTCACCGTCATCCGCTGCTCCTGTTTTTCCCATCGCGGCGACCAACGAGCGCAGCAGCTATCTACTTTCGACGGCCACGAACGTCGCGCCCCCGACGCTTGTTTTCCGACCAACCACAGCAGCTCCGACGCGTCATCCTTTTGCCGCACAGAACTCATCGTCCGTCGCAACAATGCCGCCCTTCGCTGCGCCTCTTGCGTTTGCACAGCCAACGCCGGCCTATCCTATCGGGGAATTTCCACCCGTGCCCGGCGTGCCTTGGCCACAAAAAGACTGTCCTCCGCCGATTTTTGGAGGAATTAATCGTGGGCCCAACAATTTTTTCTTGTCCAACAGCAACTCTGGTGTGCCAATACAACCCAATGGGCCGAGCAATCCAAATGGGCCAATCCAGGGTCCTCCACCGATTTTCGGAGGGATTACTCATGGGTCGAACGAGACTTTTTTGTCCAACGGCGATTCGTATGGGCCAAGCAATCCGAATGGGCCAATCCACCATTCAGGTCAACGCTTCAGCCCGAGTTTAATAGCTACTGCTAACCCTCGCCTCGATCAACTAATAGCGGATCCAGACATTATTGGGCCATATGTCACTTACCCCAGCGATGACACACGCCCGGTGATTCGAGCTCGCTTGGATTTCCCGACGTTTGATGGTGCTTCTGATGCTCATCGTTGGCTCAACCGCTGTGAGCATTATTTCTAGAGTCAAAATATTCCGCTGCACGGATGGGTGGGACTGGCTGCCTACCACTTGCAAGATGAGGCAGATGACTGGTATGAACGTTTCCGGGATGAAGGCACCGAGATCGCGTGACATCAATTCAAAACCTCGTGCCTCGAGCGTTTTGGCACCCACGCAAGAAAGAATACCCTTGGAGACTTGATCGATCTCAAACAAACAGGTACAGTGGCACAATATCAGAAACAATTTCAAAGCTTATTTACCCGGGCACTCTCCGTCTCCCGAGAACAGGCTGTGGATCATTTTACTGCCGGCCTCAAAGAGCATCTTCGTGTTGAGGTAGAGTTACAGGATCTACAAACTCTAGAAATGGCAATGGCATTAGCCCGATCGTTTGAACGACAGCAACATATAGCCACCTCTATTCCTGGTTTTCATCGTTTTGAGCACAGCTCAGGCACCAACACCACGACCCCGGCCTTAACCCAACCCGAAGCTCGACAGTCCAATCTGCCACCCTCAATGCCGAACACGTTCAAGCGGATATCTCGTGAAGAAATGTCTGATCGTCGATCACGTGGCCTATGTTATAACTGTGATGAACCATTTTCACGAGGCCACAAATGCAAGCTTCTCTACTAGCTTTACTGTGAAGATGATGCAGAGCCAGACGTCAAGCCCGAGAAAGAACAACTTGAGGACAAACTGTTTTTCGCAGGAGGGGAGTAATGTTACGGACCTAAGGCCCGTTAGATCTAATTAAATATTGTTATTTTTTAGTTAGTCTTATCCTAGTCTAATGGATAAGCCTTATCTTAGTTAGTTTTATCTAAGTAGGTCTATCGAGTCTATTTAAAGGGGCCTTAGTCCTTAGGGTTAAGAATGAATCAAGCAAGTCTTTCTTTTTAATTATTTCTTCTATTCTCCCTAACCCTATCTCCCTATGGCCGGAAGATGGATGGTTACCCGATCTCAGGGTAAACTTCCTGAGTCCGATCCTAACAGTATAGCTCTACTATAGAAAGCCACCGAGAGCATTTAAGGATTGCTTCAGCTATTCTTCGACAACACCAACTTTTTATCAACGAAAAGAAATGCTCGTTTGCAAAAACAAAGCTGGAATATTTGGGATATATCGTTTCAGCCGAAGGAGTATCCGCCGATCCGGAAAAGGTTCGAGCTATTACGGATTGGAAGGTACCCGGTTCGCTTAGAGAATTGAGAGGATTTCTCGGGCTTACGGGGTATTATAAAAAATGTGTGTCGGGATATGGAAGCTTAGCATTACCGTTAACGGAACTCTTAAAGAAAAATAGTTTCAAGTGGAATGAAGAAGCAGAATCGGCCTTTAAAAGATTGAAAGAGGCGATGTGTAACTTACCGATATTAGCTATGCCTGATTTTCATGAGACTTTTGTGGTTGAGACAGATGTTTCCGGATCGGGTTTAGGCGCTGTTTTAATGCAAAAGAATCGACCTATGGCTTTCTTTAGTCAACAATTATCTCGGCAATCCAAGTTAAAATCGATTTATGAACGGGAATTGATGGCATTGGTTTTGGCAATTCAAAAGTGGAGACCTTATCTAATAGGTATGCATTTTATTGTTCGAACGGATCAACGAAGTCTGAAATTTTTGATAGAACAAAGAATGGTTGCGACGGAGCACCAAAAATGGTTGATTAAGTTGTTGGGATACGACTTTGAAATTCAATATAAAGGGGGTTCTGAAAATAAAGCTGCCGATGCACTATCTCGCAAGGAGGAAACGACATGTTTACAAGTGTTACAGCAAGATAATACACTTGATTTACCGAGAATAGGGAAGGAAATCGAACAAGATGAAAAATTTTCAAAAATTAAGATGGATGGCAAACAAATGGAATAGCGGAACCGGGATATGCCTTGGTTAATGATCTACTGTATTTCGAGGGAAGGAAGGTTATTTCATCATTTTCGGGAGTTATTTCGCAGATTTTAAACTTCTTTCATGGCGGACCAAATGGAGGACACGAAGGGGTGAAAAAAACTTATCATCGGTTACACAAGGAATTATATTGGACGGGTATGAAAAAAGATATCCGGAATTTTGTTGAGAAGTGTATGATTTGTCAACAAAACAAATATTTAGCCATGACGTCGGCGGGGTTGCTGCAACCCTTGCATATTCCGGAGGATATTTGGGAAGATATTTCGATGGATTTTATCGAAAAATTACCGAAATCCAAAGGTTTCAACGCAATATTGGTAGTGGTGGATTGACTTAGCAAATATGCTCATTTTATTGGTTTTCGAAAGCCGTATTAAGCTCAAACGGTGTCTGCGATTTTCTTTCGAGAAATCTTTAAACTACATGGAATGCTAAGAACCATAGTCTCCGATCGGGACAAAATATTCGTAAGTACGTTTTGGAGAGAATTATTCAAACTACACGGGACAAAGTTGAATTTTAGTTCAGCTTATCACTCACAATCGGATGGCCAAACGGAAGTCGTTAATCGATCGCTAGAGCTGTATTTGAGATGTTTTTCGGGAGACAAACCGAAGAATTGGGGAAAATGGTTAACGTGGGCTGAATTTTGGTACAATACTTCGTTTCATTCCTCCATCGGCATGACACCGTTTCAAGCGGTGTATAAAAGACAACCACCAACACTAATGCATTTTGATAGACCCATTAAGTCGAAAGTGGCCAGCATCGATGATCTAATTTTAGAACGGGATTCGGTACTCAAGTTGTTGAAATTTCATCTACAAGGAGCTCAACAAAGAATGCAAGTCTCCCTGAATAAAAAGCGCCGAAATGTAGAATTTCAAGAAGGAGATTGGGTATGGTTGAAAATACAATCATATCGACAAGTCTCGGTTGTGAAGCGTTTGAACGTTAAGCTTTCTCCGAAGTATTATGGGCCGTTTCAAATATTAAAGAAGGTTGGAAAAGTAGCATACAAATTGCTTTTACCGGAAACTTCAAGGATACATCCGGTTTTTCACGTTTCGTTATTAAAGAAGTGCGTAGGAGAAGTTCAAAAGATTACTTCCCTTCCGGAGCAACTAGTTAGTGCCGATACACGAATGGTGGAACCCGAGCATATCCTGGATATTAAGAAGCAAAGCAGAGACGAAACAAAGAAGGTCATTCTCATTAAATGGAAGCATCTCTAACCTTATGAAGCAACGTGGGAAGACTATGACGTGATACGATCTCAATTTCAGCCTTCATCCTTGAGGACAAGGTTCTCTCGTGGGAGGGGAGAAATGATAGACCCACCTTACGGTTTACGTATAATAGAAAACTGAAAAGTAGTTAGAGGAAGCGGTTAGTGTAAAATGAATAAAGAGAGGAATAATCTGTAGTTGAAGGGTATGAACATTTTGGAAAGTAGTTACAGGAGGTAGAGGGCCCTCGAAGCTCTCAAGAAACTTTCGTTTTCTTCCTAAATTCTTACCGTTTCCTATCATATATATCCTTGGAAAGTGTCCGAAAGAGTATGAACATCATGTTGAGATTCTTGTTTTTACAAGAGTATATAGCATCTAAGTTCTTTTGTTACTGAAAAATAAACAAGATCTGTTTTTCTTTTTAACAAAATAATATGATTTGTTGAGTTAATAGAGTCATGTGTTTATTTATTAATGCATTCTAACGTTAACTTTCAAGATGATATTGGTTAACTTCAGTTTGTATTTGCTTTCTCTAAATTTGGGTTGCTTCTGGCTGCTCTGGTCAATGCATTTGGTTTCTGACTTGCGTCACATCACTACAAGATATTGGCGTGTTTATTATTTTTTATATTGTATTTGAACGAGATATGTAACTTATTGCTTGACATCCTTTAAGTGATAGTGGAATGCTCACTCACGGTAAATTTTGTTCAGTGCCAATGAGTTGCGGAAACTTCTACATGACAAGGACTTCCATCAATTTCTACTTTCACTCGATCAAGTCAAAACTCAAAACAATGTGAGTGGAAGTTTCTCATGCTCTGAATTTGATGTTTTTCTGGGACTTTCAATGATCTTTACTTCATCTCGTTATTCTATTGTTGAAAATCATTTAAAATTAAAAAAAAAAAGAGAATATGTTGACCTTTTCAAAATATAAATCCAAATTGTGAAGGAACCATAAGAAGTAATTGCACAGGCCATTATATATAAATGTATGTGAACTTATCGGGTACCAATATCTGTAAGTTTTGATGTTTATGCTTCTATGATTACTTTTTGACTACGAGCAGGTGAAAGAGGAATTGTTCAAGGATCACATCTGCTTGCCAGTGAGTTTCCTATCACTAATATATAAAGTACCTGGTAGTTAATTTATTATTCATGTAGCAAAAGACTAATTTTACAGGAGAAAACTTGGAAAAAGAACCACGCATAGTCGAACTCAGGAATCAGGTAATGTTATCAGAATATCATTCCACAAAACTCTCTTTTATTTTATTTTATTTGCATATTGATCCTCCTATTCGTTCTCTATGTTCACAGTGCAGAATTATCAGGACAAGTGAATTAGCTGCTGCTCAGGAAAAACTAAATGAACTTGAGAGGCAGAAAGATGAGATTTTGAAGTTTTATTCTCCTACATCACTTCTTCGAAGGCTTCAAGGCAATTAATCATATTAATCCTTTTGATCATTATGTTTTCCTGCTCGTAAATTATTTATTATAATATCCTAGCGTGAGAATTATAAGCGTAGTTTGTGGCTATTTGAAATATGATTGGAAGTGATTTTCAACCTCTTTGTTTGCAGAGACAATGAGTAAGACCGACGAAGAATCAGAGAATTTACATCAACAACTTCTCGATAAAGAAATCGATCTTGCTACGCTTGTGCAGAAGTGCAAGCAGCTCCATGTCGACTACCACAAAAGAGCACTCGTTCTTTTGGCCGCAAAAACATCCTCTGACTTGATGATTTGAATATGAACGAATTTCTGGGATTGCTTAGATGCCGAAAAAGGTGAGTTTCATCCTTGTACTATAAACAAAACTTAAGATGATCATGGTTTGTTGAAGTATACATTATTGAAAGCAGCGTAATATTCAACCACATCTCATGGAGGAACATCAGTAATTGCTTCCCTTGTTCTTGCCCGATTCATCGTTCTCGGGCTCCTCACACATGGGCGAAGTGAAGAAAAACGGCCCCACCGCATACTTCACCAGATCTCTGTGCACCAAGATTGGCCCCGGCAGCTTCACGCCGGACTTTCCGCCGGCAAAGTCGGTCAGCACGTCGCAGGCAGAGTCCGGCGACGAGACGAGCCTGACTGAGCAAAACCTGGGGTTCAGCTTTTTGCCGTAGATGTACCGGGCAATGGGTATGTCGAACTGGCCGGCATCGTCAGTCAGGTCGCTTGCATAGTGGACTACTCGGCTTCTCTCGTCCAAGCAGGTTACTGAGACTTTGGACCCTGAAAAGACCAAAAATTAGAAACAGGAGCAATAATTTTCAGAGAAGAAGAAGATACCCTTGATGGGTCTGCCATCGATCCACTCGTTCCAGCCGTTGGTGCAGTCCGGACTTTCCCTCCGATGTGAATCACCCCATTTTCATCTCCGGCAGCTGCTCTAGCTATCATGCACGCCACCATTATCAACACCACCGCCGGAGCTCCCATCTCTCTCTCTCTCTCAGACGGAAGGGAACAAGCACAGGGAGAAACATTTTAAAGAGAGAAACAGGGAGAAAGTTGTGGCAAGGCACTACTTGCAGTGTCATAATGCCAAAGAAATAATGCAAGTTATAAAGTAATATTAAATATCAGTTTTGCTAATTAAATCCCAAATACATTAGAAATATTAAATATCTTTATTAGAAAATATTTTTAATAAATCATAAATAATTAAATTTATCATAAAAAATAATAAAATTTGTTAAGTACTCAATAAGTTAATAATATTAAATGCCTTCACAAGAAGAGTCATCACAAGATGTGAGCCCTATTGTTGGCCAAAGCTTCAATCCAGATGCCCAGAAGGTTGGTTGACATAAGAACATCCATGTCTCCGTATCACTAACATCAACACGCAAATGAGAACAAGAATCTCTATGCTTCTCTTGTCATGACTCTTGACTGGTGCATTATTTGTACTTTCCATTAGCACACACACTTTGATATTAAGAGAGAGCAATTACGAGAGATGAGAAAGTTACGTGTCGTGTGCATGCTGCCATCAGCTAAATGGTCATTACACTAATAATGTGTTTATTTATAGTATCAAAGTTCAAACAATACTTAAATAACAAGTAATTATTATTATTTATCGGGTAAATAACAACTTACCCCATCAATTATTTGGGTAATTGCAACATATCTCTTGAAACTTAAAAATAATCTATGACTGCATAATAGTAGCAGACATTTTGTTGGTCAATTTAGTTAATTTTAATGATTTGTCGACCAAAAAAAAAGAAAATGTATGTTCATCAAGAAAAGCGACCCTCAAATGTAATGTATTACTCCTAACAGTTAACTGACTTTGTAACTCTATGGTTCCACTGTTGCCTGCAACGATTAGGATCCAAGGTTCTCTATGTAGCGATGGCAGAGAAGAAGATAGAACGCCAACAATGGTTACGCTGACAGTTTGAAGAAAAATGCATGAACCAACGCTGGGTATTTTGTGCAGAATTTCATCATTTTGTGCATCTTTTTTGGATTGATTCGAATAATCCACAAATGGGTGTTGCTGTAAGCGTTTGAAGTTTATAACTGTGAAAACTGCACCCGGATCTTGCTGCAAAGATTACGGGAATGCTGCCGGAGATGGATGGGATGGAATCGGTACACTTGTTGGGGTCCCCCGAGTCGCTGGCTGGCAAAGTAGATGAAGCCGTCCGAGTTCTGAAGACGGCAACGATCAAGACTAAATCTGATTATTAATTTTATTTTTATTTTTTAAGATAAAACAAAATTATGACCAAACCGGAACCATATTCTCTTTCACGGTTTTAATTCAATTTTGGAATTATTTTGAAACCGGGTCGAGTAGCTGCGGTCCGCGGAACCATACCGGAGCCGGGGGAACTCATTGAAGTCGGTTTGTTTGAGCGATATGGCCACTTAGTAGCGACCAAACGTACCCTCGCCGACTCCCTTCAACTATGGGGTCCGATGGTCGAAGCAGTAGGAGCAAGAAGGAAGAAGCATCGTCGTCTTCCAGAAGGCATAGTAGAAAGTCGGTTCATCGGGACTCTGATTCCTATTCGGAATCCGGAGACGACTCAGGCAGCCGCGACTCTTCTCCGGGTGGGAAATCCCGGAGTAGGAGGGACCGGAGCATTCGAAGCAGGCGTCAGAACTCCTCCCGCGCTGGGGAATCCGATGATGGTTCCTACGACAGCGGTGAGAGCAATGGATGGCGCAAGAAGAAGAGATCTTCGAGGAAAGTTTCTGAGGAAGAAATTGCTGAGTACTTGGCCAAGAAGGCGCAGAAAAAGGTTGGGAATTTCTACCTATTTCATCTTTAGTGCGTCTTTTATGTCCTTGGATTCTGGTGGTATTGTTTATTTGGAGGGGTTGGGGTTTTGAATTTGTTCTCTTGAATGTGATCATAATTTATTTTGGCTGACCTGCGCAGGCAATGAAAGTTGCTAAGAAATTGAAGGCGCCTACAGTTTCTGGATATTCCAATGATTCAAATCCATTCGGCGATTCCAATCTAACTGAAAAGTATGTGGCATGCTTTTGTTGGTAGTTTCTTTTTGGTGATAATGCACATTTTCACCATCCTTAATTGCAGACTGGATATAATTAAACTTTAAAACTCAATATTTTGCTGAGGGGGATATCTGTATTGCAGAGGAACTAGATGAACCATTATAGATCGGAAGTAGGCTAATTTGTGCATAATGAGTGGTGCATATAGCAAAACAGCACTACTGGAAAAGAAAATGGATTGGCATAGATAATTCTTTGTTGATTTGCGAAAGATGCGTTTTATATTTTTCAAGTTTACAGCTTCATTTATCAGACTTATTTTTGTGATCTATAGATTTGTGTGGAGAAAGAAGATTGAGCGTGATGTTACGCATGGAGTACCCCTTGAGGCATTTTCAGTTAAGGCCGAGAAAAAGAGGCAGCGAGAAAGGATGGTACACAATTTTTTTCTAATGGATAACTTTTCATTAATGCTATGGTCTTCTTTCATCTGCTTGATTGAGGTTCTTCATATCAATTAGCATTTAAATTCATAAGATTGTGAATGCAAAAATGCTGATAATCCTGTTATCAATTCAAGTTGTCTAATGGTCAGCTTTTATCATTTGGATCTATTGCTCGATCATAAAAATATTGGTTTCAATCTTTTTTTTCTTTTTTACAAAATTGAGCTTGTCTGTGTTGCATTCTTTTTTAGATTGGAAGTTTAACATAGCGTTTTTTAAAATTCAAAAAAGTAAACACGTGCATTTGTCTTGGTCTAATGCTTTTACATTTTAAGGTTGGTAATTGATTTTGCACATTATGAGATTCTTTTAAAGTACATTGCCAGGTTTTTATCACTTAGTGTTAGGAAGATTTAATATTTGCATTTAGTTGACCATTAATTATTTATTCAATTTAATTTTCGTCCAAATCTTGAAGGTTCACGTATCCTCATCCGTTCAGAATATTTTTGGGAGTTAGCTGATGTTCTCAGTGCTTCATATACCTTTTTATGGTTATTATGTTGAATATGATTGTGTTAAAGCCTGATGAAATGATTATGCACAAAACTACAATGACAGAATATATAATGCAGGCTGAGATTGAAAAGGTGAAAAAGAGGAGGGAAGAAAGAGCAATTGAAAAGGCTCAATATGAAGAAGAAATGGTGAGTATGATACCTTGTCTTAGTAACGTATGATATTCCAACCTTTCCTCCTTTCATGCATAATATACACACGGCACTTTTTTGGTAGGCAATACTGGCTAGAGAACGGGCACGTGCTGAGTTCCATGACTGGGAGAAGAAGGAAGATGAGGTAATACATCGGATCATACTTAATCATTTTCTGTTTTTGTCAATGTTACATTTTGAGGTACCAAACTTTGTTTTTAGCAGTCTTCTTGTTCTTATAGGATCGAGTTGCCATTTGTTTAAGTAGTTCTATCTGATGACAATTTCACCTGTCAATATACAGTTTCATTTTGATCAAAGCAAAGTTAGGTCAGAGATTCGGCTTCGTGAAGGGCGTATGAAGCCTATTGATATTCTCTCTAAGCATATTAATGGATCCAGTGAGCATGATATAGAAATAAATGAACCATACTTGGTTTTCAAGGTAAAAACTGTTGTTTGATTTGGAACTCATTACCAATAAATGTATCAGTGTTTGCCATTTATTGTTCATGATTACAATTGATTATAAATAAATAATTATCTATAGAAATATTTGTTGGATGATCACAATTGAATGTACATGATTTATTGCGAGTATCGACTTATTTGTCTTATACAGGGCTTAACAGTGAAAGGGATGGAAGAGCTTCGTGACGACATCAAAATGCATCTGGATATGGACAGATCAACTGAGACCCATTGCGAGTATTGGGAGGTATAATATCATTGCACTATTATTAGTTTTTTTCCTCTTAAATGAAGACCAATATATTTGGAAATTTGAAAAATTAAGTCAATGAATTATGAAAGTGGGTGTTCAAACCACTCATCTAGCCCTTACTTGAATCTAAAAAGAAAAAAAAAAAAGAAATTACGAAAATTTTGGAGGCCCTGTTGACTCTCAAATAAGTTTGGAAACAATAGAAAAAATTTTGTGGCATGAATAAGTGGTCTAAGAGCTATCCTTCTGTTGTACCTGTTATCTCCACCGGCTCAAACTCTCTCAAATATCCAACGTATCTTCCTTCTGTACAGCCACACCTGCAAACAAAAGACCAAAAGATCCACAAGCACACAACAAATCTGGAAAATGCTACAGACGTGGCATTCACAGCAAAGTTGAATACTAAATGCGATATATGCCTTCAAACCTCCAAACTGAAACCTAAATACCCCTCAACCCTTTCCACCATCAACAGAATACCCAACAAAATAATGATTAGAAGCAGAACCACGTCCCACTAACATTATTAAAAGCCCCGTATCTTTTTCTACTATGAAAATTATCAAACAAATCTTTCCCTGCAATTACTGGTGCAATACCTTCTTTGGTCTTAGCAAGGTTCAATGAACTTTGCAACTTACTATACTTAGTTATTGAAGTGAAGAAATTAAGATAAACACTCTCTGAAATTTGAGTATAAATAAAGTATGGAGCTTGCTAGATTCAGTTATTGAAGTGAAAAAAATAGGAGAAACACTTCTTGAAATCGGAGTATAAACAACCTCAATGTGGATTGATTGTAGCACATGCTTTATAATGCCTTGCTGATGATTTGTGCTTGTGTAAGGTTCTATTTTTTTAAATTTTATTGGGATATGCCTTTTTGTCGTATTCATTAGAGGAATATTTGACTTTCTATACCCTTGAGGATTAAATTTCCTTTTTTTCAAATAAAAGTATGCTGGTCTTAACATGTTTCATGGCTTCTGTTTATCCACGCATAAACCAATTAAGAGGTGTTTCTTCTTGCTTAATACTAGAGAGTAATCGTTGAGATGAAAATTTACAGTTTGACATGTTAACAGGCACTTCTAGTGGTTTGTGACTGGGAACTTGCTGCAGCTCGAAAGAAAGATGCAGTAGACAGAGCTAGGGTTCGTGGGGAGGAGCCCCCTGCCGAATTACTCGCAGAAGACAGAGGCTTGCATTCTAGTATTGAGTCAGATATTAAAAATCTATTGGATGGTAAAACTTTTGGTCAACTAGAGGCTCTGCGATTGCAAATCGAGTCGCAGATGCGATCAGGAACTGCAAAACTCGTAGAGTACTGGGAAACTATTCTTAAACGGCTTCATATATACAAAGCTAAGGTATCTCTTAGATGACATTTGTGATTCGAATGAACATGCTCTTTTAATATGCTTCTCTATACATGATGAGTAATTTTTCACATGCAGGCTTGTTTGAAGGAAATTCATACCAAAAAGTTACGGGAGCATTTGCTACACCTTGAAGAACCTTTAGAGAGGGGTGATGAGGAGTTGGAACGTGAGCATTCTTTGACACCTATCGAGGAGGAAGTTGATCTTGGTGTTGAAGGTTCATCCGTTGGACTTTATGGTGTGTTTGGATTTTGTTGCATCAACTTGGTTGAGATAGTTGTCTGATTAAATCTCCATTGACCAAATCCAGAAGCACGACCATTGTCTCCAAGCCTCGTCGAGGATGAGAGCAATGAAGCTGAAGAGGAGGCCGGATCCTTTTCACCAGAACTGTTGCATGGTGATGACATTGATGTTGGAATAGACCCTGAAGACGATAGGGCATTATTGGTACCATTTCTGAACATCAAAATTATGTGTATTTTAGACTCAAAAGCACACAGGGGAGGATATATTCATCGTCTTGCGTATGAACAGGAACGAGAGCGAATGGCTGTTTTGGAAGAACAGCAGAGACGAATTCAAGAAGCTATAGCTTCGAAGCCAGCTCCCCCAGAAGATAACTTTGAGCTCAAAGCAGTAAAAGCCATGGGAGCCATGGAGGATGGAGATGCAATTTTTGGTTCTGGTGCAGAAGTGAACCTTGATTCTCAGGTAGTTGTCATCTCCCTATTTGATTGAATTTGCGAATACCCTGCTATGTATTCTCGAATTTGGTACTATACTAGTTACATTGAAAAGTTCTGTAACTGTCTATTGAATTGATGCAGGTGTATTGGTGGCACGATAAGTATCGGCCGAGAAAACCAAAATATTTCAATAGGGTTCACACTGGATATGAGTGGAACAAATACAATCAAACTCATTACGATCATGACAATCCACCTCCCAAAATTGTGCAGGGATATAAATTTAACATTTTTTATCCGGACCTCGTAGACAAGATTCGAGCCCCAACTTATACTATCGAGAAGGATGGGACTAGTAGCGAGACTTGCATCCTAAGGTTCCATGCCGGACCACCTTATGAAGATATAGTAAGTTGTTGAAATTTTTTTCTCTATAAATATTTTGCTGGGAAGCGAGATGTGACTGCTAAGTTTTCACGTGATCTGGTGACAGGCATTTCGCATCGTGAACAAAGAATGGGAATATTCTCATAAAAAGGGGTTTAAGTCCACATTCGAGCGCGGAATTTTGCATCTCTACTTTAACTTCAAGCGCTATCGCTACCGCAGATAACATGTATAATGCAATCACTGGTAAGCATTTGGCACCCTCTTGTAATATTATAGAGCTAATATCCGGGATTTGGATCGGTTCTTGACTTCCGGAAAAGATGAACATTACATTAATTTAGGATGCTAGCAAGAACTACATTGCGATAATATTTGCTTATTTACTTGGAACTATCTGAAACGATGCCCATTTGGAGTAGGGACTTGGAAACTGGGTAGGTTTTTTTAAAATTGGGAAGTATTTTGAAGTAGTTCAAGATCCACCAAAACTTGAATCCTTTGGTGGAATTGATTGCATACATAAGCTGGCCGTCCTAGGTGCTCGAGTTAATTTACCGTAAGATTTGCACGATTACATCCTAGGTGCTCGAGTTAATTTACCACGATTACAAAATGAAACTATAGTTACGTCTTATTTCATCTGATTCAAAAGCTTGAATTTGAATCTAGACAGGAGATTTTGTTCTATCGCATATATATTTTGTCTAATTCAATGGGACGTCAAATACTTAGTGATATCAGAGATTTTTTTTTATCGTTGTACCTCGAGGATCATGGTAACATAACTAGTATGTACATTTAAATTTATACTCGTGTCATGGTTATTGATATATCGTCGCATGATTAGATTTATTTAAATATATTTAAAAAATAAAAATAAAAATAAATAATTATAGTACGATACATATGTAGTTATGAAAAGAGTATAATTTTATATTTATTTATTGATTTTAAATAACTAAAATTTTAAAATGCTTTAAACTAATGAGAAAAAACGAGTATCTAGATTATAAAATAAAGGATCGATGTCATTTTTCATGTGCATTAGTGTGACAAGCTGGATACTTTATCCTAGTTTTAGCTATAGAAATTAGAAGCATACCCATGTGCCACGTAGCAGAACACGTGCCGGACACCCTGGGCCTTGAGCATGGAATGTTCCAAGACATAGAATAGAAGAGTGTTTAGAGGATCCACGGTGTTATAGACAAACACGAGCCACGTTGCTTTGTTTCCCTGAAAACAACCACGTGGAACTTGGTATTTCAACTGCTCAATCCTTCGAACTCCAAGATCGCTCGTATTTAAGCTAAGATTTCAATCTCAGAATTCAGATAAGAACGTAGTCGGACATTTTGAGTTGATTAACGTTTGATGGCGTCTTCGAAGCAGTTCAAGGAGGAGAGGGCGGAGGCGGCAGCGAGACTTGCAGCTTCCGATTTGAAAGACGTTAGTCGAGAAGGAGAGGCAACCATGGAGGTCGACAAGGCGGAGCAGCAGCAGCAACCTGGCGTGATTGGGTCGGTGCTGAAGGCGGTTCAGGACACCGTCGGCCATGCGAAAGAAGCTTTCGTCGGAAAAAGTAAAGAGGCGGAGGAGGCCGGCCGAGATTATGGAAGGACTGAGGAAGCACGAGATACCACTGAAGAGGCGGCGAGGAAGATGGAGCAGTATAAGAAAGCCGCTGCAGAGAAAGCAAGGGAGACCGTGGATTCTGCAGAAAACAAAGCGCGAGAATACAAGGACTTCGCCGGGGAGAAGGCGACGGAGGCGAAGGATTCCGCCGCCAGGAAGGCGACGGAAACAAAAGATGCTGCAATAGGTAAGGCAGAGGAGTATAAAGATTGCGCCGGTGATAAGGCGACGGAGACGAAGGATTCCGTAGCCCAGAAGGCGACGGAAACCAAGGATGAAGCAATCGAAAAGGCAAAAGAGTACAAAAACTCCGCCGGTGATAAGGCGACGGAGACGAAGGATTCCGCCGCCCAGAAGGCGACGGAGACCAAGGACGCTGCTATCGGAAAGGCGAAAGAGTACAAAGACTCCGCCGTGGAGAAGGCGACGGAGACGAAAGATTCCGCTGCCCAGAAGGGGACGGAAACCAAGGATGCGGCGATCGGAAAGGCAGAAGAATACAAAGATTACGCAGGGGAGAAGACGACGGAGTCGAAAGATACGACTGTGACTAAGCTCGGAGAGCTAAAAGACGCGACGGCGGATGCGGCGCGGCGAGCCATGGAGTTTTTCACCGGTAAAAAAGAGGAAGCCAAGGAGACTGCTTACGAGACAAAAGATTCAGCGGAGGTGAGTTAATTTTTAGCTACACTCATCTTCTCTCTACAACTGCCCCAACAAAAATCGCCATTTTTGCAGGAGAAGCTGAAGGAGGGAGAAGATGAAACGAGAAGCAAGATTGAAGGTCTGAAACTGCCGGAGAAGGAATGCAGAGACGATGGGTAAGAAATTGAGTTTAGTTTAAGTTTAGAGTTTCGTAAATTTTGAACGTTTCTGTCGAATGGCAGAGGAAGAAGGAAAGAGGAGGAAGGAGAGAGGGGAGTAGAAGAGAGTCGTTCAGCCGCAATTGCTGCAACTCTGAAAGCTTCTGATCAAATGGCCGGCCAGACATTTAACGACGTCGGAAGGATCGCCGATGAGGGGATCGGAGACATGGACAGGGACAAGAACAAGAACCGACATGGGAAGATGTAAGGACTATAGTTGTTTGAATGTGGTTACTTAACTGGAAGTGTTCCAATCTTATGTCTCTTTGACCTAATAAATGTCTCCTTTATTTACTTACAACACTTGGATTATTATTATTATTATTATTATTAATTATTTATTAAATAGTTAGGAAGGTCTAATTTCTTATTACTTTAATAAGTAAATAAATTTAAAATATATATTCTAATTTAAGTAGGGTAAAAATAAAAAATATATCTTGACTATACAGTCAAAGTGGAAACCTGGATTTGTGGCAGGGAGCTTCTCATTCTCATGTCCCAAGTCTTGGAAATTTCTTCTTGGATCATAGCATCCGATAATCGAGATTGACCGGTTTGTACAAATTACCATGACAGCCTCCAACTCCATTACTATACGGAAAATCTTTTCGAACGAGTGAATTGCTAGCCCTGCATACATAGTTCAAACCCACAAGAAGCTCGGTAGTCGCAGCTTCCGCTTTTGTCTGGTTTGCATAGTACAATGTCTGCACTAGCAGCATACTCGGCCTGTTAATGATACATCGCTTCTCCACATCTCTCTCGGAATGCCACCTAGTCGTGTTATGAGCCAATGGCGATATCCACTCCAAAATTTGATAGCCAAATTCCATTCGCCCGAGAGGGCAGGGTCATAAGCCCAAGAGGACGACTTTTTTGACTTGAGTCCAGCCCTCAGAGCTGTTCTTATATTTTGATGGTAACATATTGTATAAATCCTCTCTAGCATCCAGCCCGATCAAGTGAGGCGATGAAGATAGTTTTTCCAATGGAGGGCCAACCCAGCATTTCCAAGCGTTGATGAAGGTGCATCCAGCAAATTCTGTTTGGTAGTAAAGATCGACGATTTCAAACAGTTTCTTCGTAAACTAATCGACCCAGAAGATTTAAAATCAGTTTTATCCATATAGTTTAGAGAATCATCACTAAGTCTCATCGAAGCACTACTTATTGATCTGCATTTATTGAGTGGAGGGGGATACCCAGCACCTTCTAAGCTCCCTTCGAAAAGCTCACTCTGCGTAAAATGATTTTCCTCGATATTTGATGTTCGACGACTCGATCTCATGCTAGTGATGTAGAATCTCACGGGTAATAGTATTTTATATTCATCAATTGTATTTATAAACGTACATGGAAACCGAAATAAACCGACACTAACTATATTTGATAACTACTTTTATAACCTCTCTAATATTCCAATATTCCCCCTCAAGCTTAAGGGGAGACTACATTAAGCTTGCTCCGTAAAAACTTGAAGATTTCTCCGCAAAGAGGTTTAGTTAGGTCATCTGCAAGTTGAGAGGAAGACGGCGTACAAGACACGTTAATCTCGTTTGCAACTATCTTTTCTCGAATGAAGTGAAAATCTAAATCCATGTGCTTCGATTTAGAATGTAAAGTCGGATTAAATGCGAGAAACGTCGCACTAATATTCCGAGACTTCAAGATCATTACAAGCTTCTTCAACCATAATAATTCCGAGACCGCATCGGCAACGCTTCGATATTCGGATTCCGTGCTTGACCGGGAAATGCATTTTTGTTTGAATGACGACCAAGATATTAAGTTTGATCCAAAGAAGAAACAAAAATCACTCGTACTACGACGATCATCGAGAGAAGATCCCCAATCCGCATATGCAAAACCAAGCAAGTAAGGGCACGAAGAATCCCGTACAAATTTCAACGAAAATGAAATTGTACCTTTCAAATACCGTAAAAGTCTTTTCAATGCAAGTCAATGAGTATCCGTAGGTGAATGCATAAATTGACTTAATTTATTAATGGCAAATGAGATATTCGGCCTTGTGAGGTTGCAATATTGCAGGCCACCAATGAGTTGCCGAAAAAGAGTACCGTCCGGTAAAATCGAGTCATCATTCTAAGACAATATCGGTTTAGTCAACATGGGAGAATCTACTGGTTTGCACTCCGACATATTTGCCTTGTCAAGTAAAGATTCAATATACCGAGATTGATATAAGAAAAGTGAATTCTCTGAAAATCTGAAATTAATCCCAAGAAATTGGTGAGTGCTCCCTAAGTTCTTGAGAGCAAATTTGCTACCCAAGAAATTAATAAGAGAAGTAATTTCCATGTCAGAATTTCCCGTAAGTAATATGTCATTGACATATATGAGCATTAATAACCGGACGAAATTCTTCTTTAAGATAAAAAGAGAAGAATCCGCCGACGAAGCTCGAAATCCAAACTCAATAAGAGCAGAAGAAAGCTTAAAAACCCATGCCGAGGAGATTGTTTAAGGCCATATAGAGACTTGTGAAGCCGACAAACCAACGAATGAGAAGATTGACTTACAAACCCGGAAAGTTGTTCCATAAATACCAATTCAGCAAGATCTCCATGAAGGAATGCATTGCTAACATCCAATTGCTTGAAAATCCAAGCTTTAGAAAATGCTAGACTTAGAACAAACTGAATGGTTGTATGCTTAACAACCGGGCTAAATGTCTCAAAATAATCTATATTTTCTTGTTGATGATATCCCTTAGCCACTAACCGAGCCTTATACCGGTTGATAGAGCCATCCGGATTGATTTTTATTTTGTAAACTCATTTGCATCCAATAACCGGGCAATCCGGGGGTAAGGTAACCAATGACCAAGTATTATTCAAGATTAAAGCATCAATCTCTTCTTTCATAGCTGAAATCCAGCACGTGAATTTAATAGCTTCTTTAAAAGATACCGGTTCTACGAGATTCGTTGCTAAGACTTTCGGTTTGTGTATTCCCGATTTTGCTCTAGTCACCATTGGATGAGTATTATCCCGAAAATCATTATTCGGACAAGAGTTATCTTTCAAAACACCAACCGGAGACTTGGAGGAAGATATAGAAGAACACGGAATTATAGGGGAAGAAATTTTTGAACTCGAAAAGAACGGTAAAGAAACAAGAATGACAATCGGAGGAGAGGAAGATTGATAGGAAGAAGATTCGATTTTAGAATTTTGTTATGGGAAGGAATCTTCATAAAAGATCACATCTCGGGATATAAAGAATCGACCCAAAGAGGGATCAAAGGTAATATATCCTTTGTGATTGTTGGAATAACCAGCAAACACACATTCTCGGGATCTCGATTCAAGTTTATGTGAATTGTAGGGTTGAAGATTTGGAAAGCACAAACAACCAAAAACCCGAAGTAGCTCATAATTGGGTAAAATTGAGTGAAGTAAAAAATATGGGCATTTAAAAGAAAAGGTAACATATTGATAATATGTACCGCGGTATGAAAAGAAAAAGACCAAAATGATAAGGGCATATGAGAATAAAAAAGAATTGACAACCCGACTTCGACAACACGCCGATTTTCCGACCATTTTGTGCCGGAGTATAGGGGCAAGAAACTCTATGAATGATATCGTTAGATTCAAAAAATTGACGTAATAGACGAAATTCACCTCCCCAATCCGATTGAACCGTTTTGACACAAGAATTAAATTGTGTCCGAACCATAGCACAAATTTTTTTGAAAAAATTTGAAACTTGATCTTTGGATTGTAAAAAGTAAATCCAAGTGAAACGACTATAGTCATCAATTATTAAAAAAAAATACCGGAAATCATTTATTGACATTTTTTGTGCCGGTCCCCACAAATCCGTATGTAACAAATCGAACAATTTTGAAGATTGAGAGTTTGACAATGCAAAATGAAGTTTATGAGACTTACTCATAGGACACGAAATACAAGGTTCAATAGTCGAATTTTTATTCAAATCGAAATTGAAATTCGAGATTACCGAATTTAGAATCGGCGTGGAAGGATGCCCAAGCCAATTGAGCCAAGTCCGAGCATTGAGAACTTTGCTGAAAAATACAGAAGGTGTTGCGGATGACACGAGAAGGCTATAAAGTCCGTTAGTTGCCAGACCCTAAAGGATGATTTCCTGTGAATTCAGGTCAGTAACCGAGAAATACGTAGGAAAAAAGGAAACTGAGACTGAATTATCACGGCATAATTTGTTGACGCTTAAAAGATTAGAAGACAAAAAAAATGAATGAATTGCATCAGAAAGAATTAAAGATTTACCGGATAGTGTATTGATCGATGCTTGACCTACCGATGAAATCGGAATTCTCATTCCTTTAGCGACTGAAATTTGATCGGTGCCTGTATATGGAGCAATATTTTGCAGTAGAGAATTATCCGAGGCAAAGTGATTAGTTGCCCCGGAATTCAAAAATCAAGCCGGTGTAATTTGATCAAAATTGGAACCCGAGGGTGTTCCCGAATGTGTCTAATTTGCTGTGGGCCGAGGGAAATTGCTGGAATTTTATTTAAACCCGGCCCATGCTGTGAGAAGCGTTGGTTTGGCCCTGGATGAGAAACAACATTAGATGAAGGAGGCAGCCCTAGAATACCATTCCCGATTGCGGAAGAAAATTGCTTTGGATGAAAGCTTTGTGAAGAACCACCAGCAAAGGTAAAGTTCGCCAATGGAGACGGCAGCAGCGAAGGGGAGTCAAGGCGATTTTGTCGTTCCAGGCGAGCTTCAAAGGTCAGTAAAAGACTAATTATTTCTTCGATTGTAGTCTCGAACGAGCGATGAGAAATCGCCGTGACAAACGAGTTAAACTCGCTTCCAAGGCCGTTTAATATTATCAGAATTTGATCCTTTATCGGTACCGGTTCACCGATTGAGGCGAGGTTGTTGCAAATCTTTGTGATTTGCTGAGTATACTCTGTTACCGTGAGATTGTTCTTACAATAATTGTGTAGCTTGCCTCGCAATTCGTTGAGCCGAGAGAGGGAGATCGACGAGGGAGATTTACTCAAGCTGTGCCAAATTTCCGCTGCCGTCGTGAAATTGACGATTTGCGGCAGTAAGGATTCAGAGAGGGAAGCATAAATCCAGCTCATTACTAACCGATTGTATCTTTACCAGGTTCTGTATTCCGAATTTATTGTCGTGGAGGAGGCATCCAGAAATTGTGGAGGAGAGGAGAAAGGAAGTTCAATGAACGATTCCAAATCGTTCGAGATAATAATATTCAAAAGTGTACTCTTCCAAACGAGGTAATTGTCCGAGTTTAGTTTTATCGAGATATTTTGTGAATGATTTGGGAAAGAAGGATATGGAGATAGTCTAGGTATTTCATTGCTGGTTGAAGAAGAATCTGCCATTGTTATGCTGTTTGATAGGGAGGCTGAAGAAATCTTGTGGGACAGAACTGAGGAGAAAAGGAAAAAATCGAAAAGATGAAGAAGAAGAAGAAAAGTTAGCTCTGATACCCATTCATCAATTGTATTTATAAATGTACATGGAAATCAAAATAAGCCGACACTAACTATATTTGATAACTACTTTTATAACCTCTCTAATATTCCAATAAGTGAATAGATTGGACTTTGAACTCGATCTTCTACGAGGGACCGAATAGAATCCATGAGCATTTTTCTTTTGGGGGATGAGCCAAAAACAGGTATGGGGAAGAAAAGGAGAGGGAGCGCGATCTAAAAACACGACTCTTTCCCATCACAAGTATCTGCCAAAGAAGCAAGTTCGTCTGGTTCAAAAACACATTTGATTCTTTCTGCGATAGTCAAAATCGATCTCATCAGAAGCCGAATTGTATAATCATAACTTCTATTCCATGGCCACATCTCTCTTAGACTTCTCACTTCTTGTCTCTGCCAAATCACCTTCTGCTGAAACTCGAGCAATGTGATTCGAGTTATCTCTCGGTTAAAATTGTAAGCCAACGGCCTCAAATATCCGCAATAAACCGAAAGAGACGAAGGAAAAGACCGGTCAAACCGAGGGAATCCATGGCAGAGAATCGGATCGCTCCCGGTTTACACCAGCGGAGATCACCATCAAGATCAAACCAAGGATGAGGAATGGGATAATCGAGTTACCCTTTTCTTAGCGTGAGATTATTCTACTTATTTTATTATAAAATTCTCATCTTTTTTTTCGTTTTATTATCAAGCTCGGTGCAATTCCATTAGAGAGTAAACTCGGCATACTTTACCAACTGTTTATTAATGTTGTACATTAACAAGTTTGGTTGTATGACATGCGATCTTCGACGAACACTTACTAACCCGAATCCAACAAAATTAAAAACAAATTATCGTCGACCGAGACAGTCGGGGGAAGCTAAACGTCATCCGAAAGAAACAGAAGCTCAAGGACGAATACTATTCGATGGTAGAAGCTTCACTCGCTTAATATTAATGTTATAAACCTGTAACGGTATAAACACGCTAGCATTTTGACAAAAATGCAAAACAATGGTCATTGAAAAATCAGATGGTTAAGCCTCCGAGTTTAGTGATTCATTCTTCGCACTCTCGATATGATGTTGTATTTACAAAATGAAGATGTAGCGTTAGGAGCAAGCCTCAAAATGAAGATGAAGATGAAGATGTTGCATGTTCAGTTGCTTTCAACGAGATATACAGCAACACTTCAAAAGCTTTGGTTATCTGGGAAACTGCTTATGCTGAGAAAGAGAACCTAAGGATAAATACATATGATGAGATTGTACCGTCATAACTCGTTAAAAACTGAATATTTTCGGATCATCCCTGCAGAAACATGAATTGCACATGCATTTTCATTGATTTTAAAATATGATATATGAGTTTGAATAATCTTAGCAATCATTCAAATGTTATTCTTTCTGTTCGAGACAAAGTCACCATCTTTATCTCCATTTGTAGTGTGAAATAAAGATGTCTTCTGTGACTAGCCAAATGTTTTGGCATTTTAGCTGTTATAATATCTTCTTATCCTGACGCACAGAACAGCAGCTTATTGAGACCGTCAAATCTTGTCTCTAGTTCATGTAAATTCTAGACATCCTAAGAGATCTACGAGCTTCATGGGTTGATGTTCATTCCCATGCATTGCCTTTTAATCTGTTCCTTCCCTGTTGTGATTCTGAAATCTATGCTATCAATTGAATAACTGAGTTCAAGATCTTAGTAGAAAATTACTAAATTTGATCCATGTTAGCTAATCACGCATGAAAAAAAGGCGAATAAGTTGAGGCTTCAGAATAGATTATTGAATTCTTACAGAAACAGAAATCGACAGAAAAGTGGCACAAAATGTTCAGATCGCAGTTCCTGGGAAGAACCAAACACAGGAAATTATTCTGTTGGATGCATTTTATTTGAAGAAATCTGAAGAACCAAACCCAGATCGGGAAACACAGAAAAGAACCATTTCAATCAGAGCAGCTTGAGCATGTCCTCGGCGCCACTGAAAGTGAAAGAGCCGCCTTCCTCCAAATTCAAGGCCTTGACGACGCCATCCTCGGCCAGAAGTGCGTATCGCCTCGACCTCACCCCCAGCCCAACTGGCTTGTCCCTCAAATCGAGCTCGCACCCGATGGCTCCGGTGAAATCCCCGTTTCCGTCCGACAGCAAGAGCACTTGGTCATCGATGTCGAGGTCTTTTTTCCAAGCTTTCATCACGAAGGCGTCGTTGACGGAGATGCAGGCGATGGTGTCGATGCCTTTGGCTTTCAGCTCCGCTGATTTCTCTACGAATCCAGGTAAGTGTTTTTGGGAGCAGGTTGGGGTGAACGCGCCGGGGACGGCGAAGAGAATGGCCTTTTTCCCTTTGGTAAGTTCGGAGACTGTGGTGGTTTGCAGCTCCCCGGATTGATCGAAGTAGGAGAATGTGGATTCCGGAAGCTTGTCGCCCACGGATATGGTGGCAGCGATGGTGGATTTGGAGGCTAAGAAACGGAATGTCTTTGGTCGGCGATTGGGGGAAAGTTTAAGAGGGAAAGAGGAGAAGCAGTGACTTGAGGAGGCGGAGAAACAGAGTGGTGTCCTGGGTGGGAGAAGAAGCGTGGTAGTGGTGGAGGAAAGAGAGAGGGAAAACCTAGAGATGGCGAAGGAGGCCGCCATTGTTGCTCAATTGGTAGAGCTCTGGACGGGCGTTGGAAGCGATGAAGAGCTTTGTGGTTTGATTATATTACCAAAAAATGCAAATTTATTTGAAATTTAATTACAACATTGGATACATCAATTTAGAACTGTGGTTAGTTAATTTAGACCTATGGTTAAATATTTTGACTATTTATGATTAAGTTAAATAATAATTTATATTTTAAACTATAAAGTATAAAGGAAGTTTGCTAGTTTCACAATGTGTTCGCGTTGGAGATTGTAATATTGTCCAAACAAATTATATTCGCATCTTTGAGGGCTTACGAGTTAGGCGTATAGTCGATGATATTAGATTGCTTAATTATTGTGATATATATGACTCATCTGTAAAGCGGTTAGTACGAATATTCTATGTTAACATTGTTGTAGATGTCGAGAGTGATCATGAGAGTGATCATGGGAGGACGTTTATCTTTGTCCGAAAGGTACTGATTAAACTGGACCATATCATATACGTGATAGGATGATAATAAGAGAGAAATATATTATAACTCTAGTCAAACTTATTATGGATGGATTAAGAACATATTTACTAGGGTCGATTTGGGCGTCCAATAACAATGTTGAGACTTTGGTAAAGCATATAGCAAATAAGTTTACCAGGGTCTACTAGGTGATGCACAACATGATTCTCATACAATTCTTCTCCGTGACGGACATTGTGAACTAGTAACACATATGAATTTATATATTATGTATTACTTTTATACCAAAACTCAGTTTAACTTGAGCTATTTAGTTTTGCACCACAAGGCGTAGATACATAGGTAGGTTAAGAAAAATCTCACATATGAAATTTTGATAACAGAACTATCTATAGAGATATTTATCGTGATGAGGAGATAATGAGGCTCTAACAAGATGTCTTTGATTACATTTAGCTTAGAATGATGAGTTTGGTAGAGTATGGCCGCATGTAGGTAGTCAAGAGAGATGCAACAACTGGCTATATAAGCTTATATTCGGACGTTGATCTTTCACGTCATGATGACCCGATGGATTTGGGTCAAATGCTGACTCTTCCATATGCTAATATGAGAGAGTCTTCATATAATCAGATGTCGATGTCTCCTATGTAGGATAAATCATTGGTGTTATTGTTGGAGCATATGAGCTTCTTTCATACCCAACAAATGCAGAGGATTAATGATTATCATACTTAATAGATGTATATGATTAATAGTTATCATACTAAGCAGATTAAGATGATTGGTATGTTAGAGCACACATTAGATGCAATGCGGCTCACAATGAATATCGATAGGCTCTTTCGGGTTTCTCTTTTTTACTAGGATCATCCACTTGATTTCCAGGGACCTCCACATCATTTACCTGATTTTGACAATTTTTAATAATATTTTATTTTTATTTTATAATTGATTGTACTTTTTTTTCTTTCTAATTGATTGTATTTTTTACTTTTTATTTGATTTTGATGTCTTTCATTTATTCATTCAAACATATACAAACAATATTAGTGTAAAAACAATATTATTGCAAACATCATTTTCATTATCCCCATCTCGGTCATGCTGCCATCTTCGGCGATGTTCTGGATTTGGGATTGGTTTTGGCGAAGTTCTTGTACGACAATGTTGAATCTCATGAACATCTCTCCATCCGCATCTAATCGACGTGTGGCTTAGGTGGATGCTCTCTCGAGGCATGACTTCTTGTTATGTCCGCTCTTACCACATGTCCTATAATACATCATTCTCATTTTCCAGCTCATAGAGATACTATTACGTTGGGGCTCATCTACGTATTTTGTTCTTTTTTATATGACTTTAACTGATATAGATTGATCAGTGATCGGATGCGGAATATAAAAAAAATTAAAGATAGAAATGGAACTTTGACCCGAAGTCGACGGACGTTTGAACCGTAGCTTAGAAAGAGCTTAAAACCCGAAACAATAATGCGACTAGGAACCTCGGATAGGAAAGACGCCACAAACGAAGGAATTATGTTTGATAAGTCAGAAACGACGCTGTTGGACTTGCAATGAAAGACCGAACAACACGTTTAAAAGGAGAAGTTCTCTCACAATATGATTCACAAAACTCAAGTTGATTTCAAATGATAAATCTAGTACATATTTATAGGACTCATTTCTCACATAATTTCTCTTCTACTTTTTATATGGCATGCAACATAGATTATAAATAATCTATTATAATACATAAGGTAAGTACATAATAGTCTAATCTATAATAATGTCATCTTGTCTCATGTACACTTGCATGCATGTCATGCATTTAGCTTTGATATTGTAGGGAACAATAACGCCGTCACCATTGAGAAGTTCTTGGATATTTATGTTTAGTTTTTCACCGAACTACTTTGCTCGATCTTGTTTCATCTTTCCGTCCATGTTTGCTCCGGCTGCATTGAATTCTTTTCATTTGCTCTTCGTGATGTCCTCATCACTTTTCTTCTTCAGTTAACTTGATTTACGTCTGATTTTTGGAGGCATTAAAGTACCAATTCGTACGACATTGTAAGGCCACATGTATTGTTTAGCAATCAGTAAAATGTAGATGAATATATACTTAGGTACGTATCTCGATAGTAGAATCGATGAACATAATTATCGATGTATGCTCACAACAAATTCATAGCGGAGATATCATGTACTTATGAGATTCCTGTCAGTTTCCATTTGTAGAAGTTGCTGGTCGCATTGCCCATATTGATGATGTATTGCCTCCTCCTATTGGTGACTAATACATGACATTTTATGAAAAACAACACTCCAATGTCTTGCATCTCATGTCAATGCATTTAATATTTTCCTTTTACTTGAGCATAACATATTTGGCGATCAAAACATCTTTTTGTGTCTTCTTACAATACGAATCGAGATGATTTTTCTTTTCATTTCTAGCATTGTGATGATGAGTTTGTCTCAAGCTGAAAAGATAACGTTGTTGAATGACTCGCTAAGATTATTCAAATTCATATCACATTTTAGAATCGAAAAAAATGCTTGTGCAGCCCGTGTTTATGTATGGATGACCTATAAATATTCACTCCCCAGCGGGGTATGGTGGTGTAACCTTGTTATGTATCTTTCAAACCCAGCTTCGATCAAGGCATGTAGTACGTTCCACAAAAAATCTTTGAATATTTTGCCACTAAAGTTATTTTTTTAAAATTGGCATATAAATTTCTAAGACAAAATCTTGAGCATGACAAAACTTCTCATGAACTGCATTCACAAGCCCCTGCATGTAGAGAATTCGATAATTTTGTAGAGAATTACTGCATAAGGTAGTAAAATATACATTATGTCAACATGATATTATAGCTCTCCTAGTGTCACTCGGACTATTGAAGTCATATATTATTTGATGGAGAAACTATATCTATGAATCTCCACACCTTGACTTTATTACTGAATATGCAATATAATAAAGTTCATCTTTAGAGTCAACATTGAATGTTGTCAGTAGATGACCCTAACATGCACAATTGAGATGGAAATCATGGAGACAGATAATTAGTATGACACTTCAATGATTACTCGCATACATGCGAACATGTACACATATATTCATTCAAATTCAGAAACAATTCGTTTACATGTGTCGTATAACAATCGACTTGGATGCTGACTCTGCTGCTAGGGTTAGAACGTAGTAGCTCCTTACCATATTGTCAAAGAAATTAAAATTGTTCATCGTCAAATCTTTCATTCAACTTACGCGCTTCTATCCGATTTCTAATTGCAACACTCGTAGCTATGGTAACATTGTGATTCTTCCTCATGGTCTCTATGATAGAGAAGATCTCACATGTAGGCTGATTCTTGAACCTATCAGCATAGTCAGTGACCTCTTATTTTGCCAATACAAGTTGATTTTCTAAGACTCGAGCAAAAGTATCATTATCAATAAATGTTTTGTTTCTTCATCGTGCAGTTTCAAAGCATGAAGACGTCATAGACATTTCTCTACACACACTATTGTTAGTCGCTTAGGGTCACTTCTTTTGAGGTCACCACATAATCATTTTACAAAATATTTTTAGTAATTTCAGTTTTTAAATCTTTAACAGATTTATATCTTTTTACGAGATAAAGCTCGCTCTCAGTTGTTGCAGGCAAGCTTAAAACTTCGTTCGCATCGTCATTGTTTAAGTTGGGTGGCGTAGTCAATACTCTCATATTTGTACCGTCTGATGAAGATTGAATCTCTACATCATACAACTATCAAACAGTTGAAGGTTATCTTATATTGGTTCATCTTCTCCCATAAACACATCGTTGCATGTTAGCTCGTAACCTCCATATGTTGGTTCGTATACATAATCTTTATTTGCTTCATTTTCTTCTTCGGCACCGTTCCTCATCGTATGGTGCCACTTGTTGCTCAAGTTACTAGTCATTCTTGTATACATGGAACTTTCTAATATATATCTTATAATTTGTTAGTATTTTTTTAAAATATAAATTTCAAGTAACAAATAAAGTAAATTTATAGAATTTTTGGATTTTCAAACATCTGAAGGAACGTGGATCTTAATACGAAGACAATGACTTTCTTTTGAACGTTCAACGAGTCTTAAAACTGTTTTTTTTTTTTAACTCGAATATTTTTTTTCTTATTTAGGTTAAATTCATACCCAAATTTGAGTTTTACCTTGTATTTTAATACATTAAATATATTTTTAACTAAACAATTAATTTTTGACATGCCGGGATATGAAAAAGAAAATAAATCTAATAATAACATATATTCAATATAAAATGTGAAATATCGTCTATTTCAATCACACATGCACATGTTTAAATGAACAGAAAAAACGCAGCGGATAAATTAAGAACATTTTTAAATAAATTGTTTTGGTTACAATGACTTGAATTTTAGGGAGAATCAAATAAATAATAATTAAGTATAATCGATGAATAGTAAAAAGAAAACATCATAAAATTGTGCGCTGCCTAAAAGAAAAAATATCTTACGGGGTCGGGTCGCAAAACCAAGCAAAGTTGTCCCCCTCAGGAACTCTGTTAACGACGTCACTCCCGCCGTCAAGTCATTGGATTTCCCAGCTGACTAATTGTCCAAACTGTCCAGCCGCCTCGATCAAACTGCCGGAGTTGCCAGGCCGTCAAATGAGATCCCACAACATCACGTGTTAAAATCTGAGGCATCTGTTGACACGTGAGGTTTCGAGACATGTTAGATCGCTGTTTATCTTCGTTTTTGGCACAATAGAAACCCCAAATCAATTTTTACAATCAAGATTGAAGAGTAATTTGTTCAAACGTAGTACGTAAAAATGTATAACAAAGATTACTACGTTGAAAAACATTCCTGACCAAACACTTGAACCTCAAGAATTTATTTATAATTTTTTTAAAATTCGATCAAAATATAATTGTTGTATTATAATTAAATAAAAAAAATCACAAAATTTAATAATAGATTAATCATATCCTACTTGTTAGGAATCTTTTAGAATCCTTTGACAATTGACCCTACAGCTTTTTAATTCTGATAAGTGAATCGTCTTTCCGTCTTATTCTTAAAATTTTAGACAATATTGTATTGGAAGCACGGAGGAGTGAAGTGTACTTCTCTTCTCAGTATCTTCTCCTTGTCATATAAGAACAAGACTTTCAGAACAAACATTTTATTTCAAGAATTAGTAATCAAAAGATGAAAAATGGAAAAGAAAAAGAAAATATAGTTATAGGGACCATTAAGATCGGGGTGATTAATCCGAAGAAAATTGTTATTTTTCAACTACCTCCGGAGAAGACGTCGATCTTCTAGGTATATCGGTTCTGAACTTCACGGCAACAGGCTCAGATCTCCGGTATTGACCGCCCTCGTCCGGTAACTCCATGCTCTGGCCTCTAATATTTTTAATCTCACAAATCTACCTTAGATTGTGGACACAAACCTGGAAAATCCAAGTGGGGTTTCCTGTTTTGCCTGTTTTCTGATCGTTCTACTGCCTCACATGCTAAATTTGTGAGATGAAATTCTTATGCAGCTACTACATTATCAGGACAGAGAAGCTGGTAATAGGTAAGACATTTGGCTAAAAGATGCTGTTCAAGTGAATTTCTGGAAATTCAGGTAAAATGGCTACCACTAAACATTTGCATTAACTTACCAGCTTCCTTGAAAGCATTACCGATTATTCACCGATTTCGTTGAGCGGCGGGTCCGGAGAAAATGAAGCAAAGGTCCGTCTCTTACTAGGAAAAGCCAACCTCCGAGAAGACTGAACTGCGATTCCACTGCTTCGTCAGTGTAAAACTTAGAAAATGGATATCTACCAACAAGAAAAAGAGCTTGATGTTCAGGGTTCGTGGATTCCGGTAACCCCCGGCAAACCCATTGTGGAAAAGCCACCCCCGATCTGTTCAAAAATGGAAGCGAGTCAACTAAAATCGGCTTTGTTGAGAAAAGAGGAGTACCCATTTGGTTATAATCAGGGAGAGCAACCTAGAATACTAGATGCATGTTTGGGAGCTAATGATGTGAAAAGTAGGGAGCCAACCATTTCCAGAAATTTAGATAATTTCAGTACGGATGTAGGCAACAATTTAACTGAACAGCACGAAAAAATCAAATTTTCAGATCTTGTAAAGCTAGCTTCTGCCTCCTTACTACCCCTGGCATCAAATGCAGAAAACTCGTCGTTCACTTATTCTAACTACTTGGGTTCTAATGGCCGAGGGATTGAGATGGAGTACACTGACCTTTTGCAGAATAGCAATTGGAAGTCAATTCCTGAATGTGAGTCGAGCTATATTTTGTTTCAGTACATGTCTAATTCTATCAGTACCTGAAACCAGTAAAGCAATGTCACACGATGTTTAATTCAGTGCTTGAAACTTTAGTGTTTGCTAAGAAACTAAATTTGACTTGTAAATGCTAGTAAAACCGATCACTCAAATTGAAAAATATGCATTACTTATTCCCATGAACAACAGTGCAATAGTTCGTTTTTCTTGTTTTTGCTAGCTACTTCTGAAGGCGATAGAAATCCCTCAAAAAGTGAGTTTTGGTCCTTACCTTCTTGGCTACAATTTTTTTTGTTTCTTTGGCAGGGACACTATCAGATGCGACGTCCGTCAAGATGATCCCTCAATTGGCACCTATGACGCCTGATAAAGTAACAAAAGTAGATGGAAAACAAATATTGCAAATGCAAAGCTTACTTACAGACAGCATGATAAATGATGATAAGATGAAGCAAGATCATACTTTGGCTTCTACTGCCCATGACAAAAGCCCCAAAGAGAATGAGGAACCCTCTCGGCTGGAGAAAGATTCTTCACTAGCACCTGTTTCTACGCCGGTTGAGCAGAATCACAATGCTGACAAGGGACTTTCTTATGCAGACAACCTAATTGAGGCATCAGCGCAAAAACAAAGAAGAAGAAAACACAGACCCAAGGTGATAAAAGAAGGAAAACCAAAACGAACTCCAAAACTAGATACCCCTAGCCTCCTTGATTCAAATATAAACTCATCCGGTAAAAGAAAGTATGTTCGAAAGAATGGAATCAGTAAGCTGTCGTCAACTTCCCCAGCAAAAGTAACAGAAGAATCACATGAAGAACAGCTAAATTCTACAAAAAAGTCATGCCGAAGAAAATTAGATTTTGATCAAGAAAGAGAACCAGGAGATGAAAGCTCTCAAAGCACGCCTTTCAGTTTAGATTCAAAATCGCTGAATCAGGATTCACTAGCAGAAAAGATTTTGTTGCACACTGAATATAAGCATTATGTGAGACGTCCACAGACAACCAAACAGGTGAATACAATCAGCACAAATCTGACGGTAAATGATCTGAATGTTTGGGCTGCAAATCAGATGCTGCACTGTGTTCAATTTCCTAATATTAAAAAGAAAAAAAGAACAAAAACTGGTGAGAGACAAGAAGCAAAATTCGCTCAAAGATCCCGTGAAACTCTGAATGCTTCAGAAGAACATACCAGAGTAGTTGTTCCTGCATCGAATATTAGTTTCACAGCCATAATCGGAGCAGAGAAAGGTACTAGTGTTAGTGTGCACAAGTTTGTGGGCATCATGCCTTCATTTATGACTGAAGGAATGACTAAAAAGAGAACTAAAGGTACAAAGCGAGGGCGTAACTCAACTTCATTGACTAAATTGGTGAATTCCAACTTTCAGTCAACAAGCACGTCCAGGAAAAAGCAAACCAGGAAGATGAAGTCTCAAAATGCACCATATTCTGGGGAAAACATACAACAGCAGGATCTTGACAATGCCAATTATAAAGATCGATCATTCTTTTGCAAAACAATAGGTACCAAAAAATTACTGTGTTATTTGAATCGATTTGTGACATCTATGAGTTTTCTAATTCTGTCATTTGAAAAACAAAATATATGCAGGTGATTACACTGGTCACTTCTTGGACCAAATGCTTGAAACAGTAACAGAGCTATTTGATCTTTTATATATCAGCAAAAAATGCAGGAAACTATCAAATGTGAATTGCTGTGCACTAGTACCTTATGACATGCAGAACCAGAACCAGAATCATAATGCTCTGGTTCTATATAAAAGAGATGGAACTATCGTACCAGTCAAGAAACGACGACCACGCCCTAAAGTTGAGCTTGATGAAGAGACTGATAAAGTATGGAAGCTTTTGATGATAGACATTAACAGCACCGGGATTAATGGCACCAATGAAGAAAAAGCTAAATGGTGGGAGGAAGAGAGGAGCGTGTTCCAAGGTCGAGCGGACTCATTTATTGCACGAATGCGTCTTGTCCAAGGTACTGTACAAATTTCTTATTATTTAGCAAGTTCATTCCAACTTACTCACAAAAACATCATTTCCAATAATTACAAAGTTTTTGGAAACCAAAAAAAAAAGTAACTTAGTGAGATGCATTAGGTAAGACCAAATAAATAATAGCATGAGAACATTTTACAGGAGATAGACGCTTCTCTAAATGGAAGGGATCGGTTGTGGACTCAGTGGTTGGAGTATTTTTAACTCAAAATGTATCTGACCATCTTTCTAGGTGAGTAGCAACTCTTCATTTACCAGATATCCCTTTGTTTAACCCAACTAGAGGGAACTCTAATACCTTCTGCTCCTCTTTTATTATGCAGCTCTGCCTTTATGTCACTTGCAGCACATTTTCCCAATGGATCTCAGAGCAATTATAAAGAGTGCCACCAAGAGAAAACAATTTTTTTTGTGGATGACAAAGAACCATACCTTATGAATCCAGAAGATACCTTGATCCAGAATAAACAGTTTGTGTGCCCTTCAGTTCATGAACCTATCATTGAAGTACATGATAGTGAAGGATCTGAAAGTGTAAATTCACAAAATGAATCCACATTCAAACCACTGAGTGGATCTGAAAGTGTTTTACAGATTTGTGATAGATCTGTCGTGCTCAAAACAAAGACTGGACCAGTAAACGGAGAACCACGTTGTTTAGTTGAGGAAAGGGTAACTTACGATCTAATTTCATCTAGCATTTCCCTCGTTTCTTCTCTAGACTCTGAGATTTCTTCCACTGCCCGTACTGATGATATTGATGTTGTATGCTTGGGAAGCAACTCAATACAGAATCCGCCACTCTGCCCACTAAACAATGATGCCATTTCATCTGTAAAACAAGTACCAATGCCTAAAGCAAACATGCTGCAAGCTATGCACAATCAGGTGAGTGCTAATTTTTCATCTTACAACCAATCGGATGGTGCACATGATTTACCGAAGACAATAGACTGTGGCAATCAAAGTGACATAGCACAACAGATTCATAAAAGCCATGTTATAGACTTAGTTAGTTCGAGTAGTCATCAGATACGGGGAAAACCAGGCGAGGAAGCCTTGGCAAATGGTAACTTTGAGAGTCAAAGAGAAGAAACCCTAGCTTTTTCTGTTTCCAAGAACAAAGGTAATGGTATTGAACAAAAAATATCATCAACAGAATCAACCTCGGTAGTGACTCACAAGACTGGACATGAATCAAATGACATTTGGAAGGAGCAAAATATGTCTCCAGCCATGTTAATAAAAACCTTGCAAAATTCGGAGTCAGATGCAATGTCAAACAATGAAGGAACATCATATGTTGCAGAGGAAAAAACAGAGTCAATTTCACAAAATCAATTTTTATCACTTGGTTTAGTCAATGAGGTAGATGATGGTATTCTGAAAAAAAAGAAGGTGAAAAAGCAGGACAAGGATGAGATTGATTGGGACAGATTGAGAAAACAGACAGAAGTAAATGGCAGAGTGAGAAAGAGCACAACAGGCACCATGGACTCACTGGACTGGGAAGCTGTCAGATGTGCAGAAGTCGAGGAGATTGCAGATAAAATCAAAGAAAGAGGGATGAACAATGTGCTAGCTGGACGAATAAAGGTTACATAAATGCAGATTGTGTGAATATGAAAGTTTCTAAGCTTCATCTAATTTACCTTTTAACTGAGTAAATTGCCAGGATTTTCTCAACCGAATTGTTAAAGATCATGGAAGCATTGATCTCGAATGGCTAAGAGATGTTTCTCCTGATCAAGCCAAGTAAGTGGAATTGAAAACTTGGAGACACGTGATCTTTAGCTTTTGTGTGTGTAAATGTTTTGGTGGTTTCCTAATGTTTTTTTTTTCTGGAATTGACACCATTCTTTTGCAGGGAGTATCTGTTAAGCATAAGGGGTCTGGGACTTAAAAGTGTGGAGTGCGTGAGGCTTCTTACACTTCACCATCTTGCATTCCCTGTAAGTTCAAAACAGAAATGTAAAATTAAGAAATTCAGAATGTCTCTTAAATTTTTTAGCTTCCTTTATTAGGTGGACACAAATGTTGGACGGATAGCAGTAAGATTGGGATGGGTACCCCTTCAGCCGTTACCTGAGTCACTGCAGTTGCATCTTCTGGAGTTGTAAGTATTGACGAGCCTCAGCTTTACCAACATTAACCATTGAAGTTTCCTAACTAAAAGGATTGTTGCTTATACAGATATCCGGTGCTCGAGACTATCCAAAAATATCTCTGGCCCCGACTCTGCAAGCTTGACCAGAAAACATTGTAATACTCCTCTCATGATAATAATTATGCTGACAACAAGCTATTAAAATTACTGTTACTAACTAAACTAATTCATGCAAATTCCTATTCACAGATACGAGTTGCATTGTCAGATGATTACATTTGGAAAGGCATATGTACTCAAATCTATTAGTGGCTTAGTTTATTCATTACAACCTAAGGCGGAACTCCTTCATGCAGGTCTTCTGTACCAAAAACAAACCAAATTGTAATGCTTGTCCAATGAGAGGAGAATGTAGACATTTTGCTAGTGCTTTTGCAAGGTTGGCAAAATCTTATGCTACTGAGATTTTTTTTCCATTTCAAGCAAAAAGAAGAGAGATTTTTCATTGAGATATGAACTGTATTTCAAATTATGAAAAAAAAAATTCTAACAGAGGGGAATGTAGTAAGGGTTGATAACTATATTTAATGAAGAAAGTATTTCCTACCTACATTAAAAAGTATTGCACTGACTTGTCTATAGATTAAATTGTTTCCCGTGCTTCTATGGTGCAGTGCAAGACTTGCTTTACCAGCACCAGAAGAAAAAAGCTTGATTTGTGC
>QAOC01003555.1:6504-40271 GCA_003255005.1 Begonia fuchsioides
ACGTCATAGAAATATATATCAAAATATCATTTCGTTCAATAGCACAAAACATTCAAGCATTGCCCATCGAATTACTTAACATAAGTTCTTAACATGATAATTCAAAACACGACAATTCATTCAAACAAGTTTGTATAAAACTTAATAAAATATTTTAAAAAAATTTCTTCCTTCACCCACGGGTTGTCACTCAATTTCGTAAACATCTCTTTCCAAAGTAGCTCCATCCATGTATCATGGCAAGTGATGATGACTATATTCCTCATCCCGATCTTCATCACATACATCACAAAGCTTACTAATGAGCCTAAAGCTCAGTAAGAAATCATATCACCTACATGCTTAAAATGCTCATGTCATGCTTAAAACCATGTTTCCTTTTGTTCTTTATCTTGATTCTTAACTCGATACTTGATTTTATGCGGGCACACGTAAGGGAGAGAATGACACCATCTGGCCTTCCTCACGGGTAGCTCACAGAGCACCATCTGGCCCGCTCGCAAAGGCAGCCAATTCAACTTCATCCCCGAGTTTTCTTAATCTTGATATTTACTTGCTTGACATTTTTCATGCATCGTATGAAAGAATTCTCTGGATAGGGTATTAGCACCATCTGTCCTCCCTCGAGACAGCTCTCCCCATATCCCATTCTCAACATATGGTTGGGCGACGTTTTGAAATCATGCATGATAAAATACTTTCGTAACTTTTCTTAAAACATGATGCATGAATATGAATGCATGCATAACTTGATTATTTATCATAAAAGTACATACTTGTGAGCATAATACCATTGAAGAATTCAAAGCACAAACATCTCCAAGATAATCATAAGTTTACTTTTATCGTTCATTTCGTGCTTGACGTACTTAGGCGTTACTTATCAGATACAAACGAAATACAATGTCACACAACACCAATCAATCCCATATTATTGGGTCGGTGCACGGTGTGATGCACCCTAAATAGGTTTACACCAATCAAACCCTCAACATAGGGCTGGTGCATGGTGTGATGCACCCCAAATACAGTAATTATACGTATACATTCACATTATCTTATTAATCATACTTATTATGACTAAACTAGGCATACAATTCCTAACACACCCTTTGTGATGTAGGCCCCGAAGGGCAAAACGCAAGAAATGAGTTCTTACCTCGTTTCCAAGCTGAATTCCTACTCACTTTCCTTTAATTTCCTTGACTTGTCTTCAAGAATACCTTAAAAATCACAATTAACTAAAATAAGTACCCAATATTTCATTTTTGGTTTTCACCTAAATTTCGCGGCTCATAACTCTTTCTATACTTATTCAAATTCCATATAATTGGTATCAATCTCTTTCTTATTCTGTCTACTACATTTTATATGAAAAAGTTGTAGCCAAATTCGTAGCGGAAGACCCTTTGAAATTAACATAACCAAAACTTGTCTGTAATATCCGAAATTGAAATTTTCGAAACTCCCTTCTCATTTTTTCTTACATGCAAAACCATAATACCTCTCTTCTATCCTTAATAATTGATTCAATTGCAGAACATAACATTTGTTTAGGGTGAATTACGTGCTTAAACCTCAGACTTTCAATTCCATCCTAAAACTCAAGATTTTCATGTGTTCTATCCAATTAATACACATGGATGCTTGTTTGTCACTTATTCAAGACATAAAATCCTTAAATCATCCAAATAAGCTGAGGGACACGAAATTCTTACCTTGTTTTCCAGAATTCGAGGCTGCAAAACACACCCACAACACTAATGTGGGGGTTTGAGAACAAACTCACCCTTTTCCTTCAAGAAGAATCTTCAATCTCTCACCTTTTCACTCAAGCTCCTAGAGAGTATTTGGGAGGAAAACCTCTCTGCAAAACGGGGAATGGGGAAGGGAGTCTGCCCTATGACTTTTGGAGCACGAAAGGCTGCAGGAATTTGAAGGGTCAAGGATGCATAATGAGTTTTTAAACCATTTCAAGCATGGAAGACGAAGAGTTTTCAGATATCATCAAGGAGCGGTCGACACTTTAAACAAGATGTTGACATACCACTGTTCATAGTTCGACCTTTATAGCTTGAAAAGTCAAGATGTCGACCGCTTGTGTCAAACTGTCGACCGGTTTTCAAACCCGAGAGTTTTAAGGTGTTGACCGGCAATCAGGGTGTCGACCGCCAATTAAAACTTTCATAAATTTTTTTATACAACTTATATTTCTATGAATCAAACGCCATTCTTTTTATTATTAAGTCTAATTTACATTTGTAGAAGACGTAAACTTCAAATTCAGAGAGTAAAGGTATCAATTATATGAAACACCAAATATGGCGCAAAAGTTCATATTTCCTTAGTCCAGTTTTCATTTGTCAACTTCTAACGTGCATAACGTTTTCACCACAACTCCAATCGAGTTATTCAACCTATGAATCTTCTCCTTTTGATGTCGTATAGAAGTTTTTAGAAGATTACTTTGTCACTTAAGCTCATCTGTAGCACGATAAAATATGAAAATAGAAACTACCCAGTTATCAATTTTCAACCTTGTGGTTGTTACTAACTATAAATTTCCAAAACCCATAACTTTCTCTACAAACCTCCAAATTGAGTAATTTTTGTTGCTATAGTTCCATCAATAAGTCTGTTAAATTTCATGAACAGAACTTAAACTCATTTGAAGAATTTAAAATCTCTGAAATCGGATAATCTTAACATTGTCTCAAGGTGGTTCACCTTGCAAGGGTCGACCGATTTCTAACGTAGGTCGACCGGACCAAGTTCCTCACGACCAAGGTGTCGACCGATACTATTCATAGGTCGTCCAGTCCTTTATTCACAACCTTCCATTTTCCATTTTCTCAAACTTCTATTCAACAAAAAATTGATTTAGTCAAACTTTTACATTGACCTTACTTTATCAACTACCAATTCTAACAATTGAATTCCAGCAAGTTAATCGTCATTTCATACCCTTAATCATAATTGAAATATAAGATGATATAGTTATAAGCCTTTGAATTATGATGAAAGGGGGGTGTCAGGTGTTGCCACACTATTGAAACTCTGGCATTTCCTTTATTTTCATCCACTTTCCACCTCCAACAACTTTTATTCTAACATCCAACCTTGTTTCCAAATCATCTAAATTACTATTTCAAAAGTGTAACACCACCTCAACATCAATCATCCTTTAACACATATTGTACCCTTGCCATAACGTGCTATATTCATACAGGCTTAGGTTACCCAGAAAAGTGGGGTGTTACACGGGAGATCTTAGCAGTGAAAGGTTTCGCCGCCTGTACCCTCCAAGTTTTGATGGGAAATCATTGGACCCAACACATGTTGAAGAGGGGGTTTGTACACTTGAAGATATGTTTGATTATGCAAAAATTGAGGATGAGGATTAAGTTAATTGTGCATCATATATGTTAGCCAAAGATGCATGATATTGGTGGGACACTGTGAAGGCCACCAATAATATTCAAACCATGACGTGGAAGCAATTCAAAGAAGTGTTTTACGAGAAGTATTTTAGTCGCACAGTCAAAACAAGTACATTAGTAGAGTTTGTACAACTACATCAAACTAGAAGTGTGGCTGAATATGTATGGAAATTTGAATCCCTTGCACATTTTGCTAGCCATTTAGGTAGCAACAATGAACGTAAAGTTCATCAATTCACCAAAGGCTTGAAAGCTTAAATTTATAGGGGCGTAAAAATTTCAGGTACGCATGAATTACCGTACTCTTCAGTGGCACCTAAAGCATTCAAAGTAGAAGAAGCCGAGGCTAAATTTCAACAACATCGAGAAAATGTTTAGAAATTCTACACTGAAGGACACTCATCTGGAGATAAGAGATGACAGACACATACGAAAGGTAATAGACAAGGAGAAGGGCTACAAAACCAAGTTAGAGAAAAGAAAATTCAAAAGTATTCTCAACAACAACAATGTCTAAAATGTAAAAGGGTACATTCAGGAGAATGCTTGAAAGGCAGTGGACAGTGTTATAGATGAAAGCAACCAGGGCACATCTCCAAGTTTGCCCGATGCTGGACAAGGATAAACCAAAGGTGATGTAGGATCAGGATTAACCTAAGTGGGGGTTGAATTAGGTTAACTAAACTTTTTCGTAACTTCAAGGATTTAACAATTATCTCTTCTTCATTTAGTTATCAATTCAATATGCAAGCACAATCAACAATTATAAAAGTTGAGAGAGAGAGATATTAACACCGATCTGGTAACGCGGTTTGGCCAACCTTGCCTACGTCTGCGCTTCAAGGTACCTCCTTGAAGATCTTTCCCGCTCAAACCTTGAGCTTCACTATGATTGACTTACGAGTGTCAATCAAATCTTTGACTCTTTTCTTGTAGGAGCATCACCCCTTTTACAATGATCGTTCAAGGAAAACAAATACAATTTGTACGGTTATAAAAACCGACTCACTCAATCTCAAGAATGATATACACGTGTAGTAGTACGATTTGAGAGAGTAAAAAGTTCTAGAATGAATTTGGCAGCACTTCGGCATAGTTTTCTCTCGTCAAAATCTTCTTGTGAAAATGAGCTTGCTTCATCTATTTATAGTTTGCTTCTGAACTGCCAAAATAAGTCGACACACTCTGTTGGGGTCGACACATGCACTAGTGGGTAGACACAAAAAATATAGCCGTTGAAAGCTTATGGTAGTTGGGTCGACATAACTTTTTGTGCGGTCGACATAAACATGAAGGATCCGTCTCTGGAAAATCTGGGGTCGACACATGTAGGTTGGGGTCGACACAAATTGAACGTTGGAGTCGACATGTAAAGTGCAGGCTCAGCTTTGAGGGGTCGACACATGGAATATTGTAGGGTCGACACAAACAGACAATTTGGATGGGTCGACATGATTTGCACGTTGCACTGCCTTTCTTTGGGTCGACACAATTTATATAGATGGGTCGACACAATTTGAACGTCAAGGTCGACATAAGTAATTTAGTTGGGTCGACACATTTTGTACGTTGGGCTGATTTTCTAGTCGACACAAGGAGTGAAAGACTCGGCCTCTTTTTTGAATAGGGGTCGACACAATAGACTGTGGGTCAACACAAAGTATTATGGGTAAGCTTCTGAATTTTATAAGGGTCGACACAAGGTGTCAAAGACTCGGCCTCTATTTTGAATAGGGGTCGACACAAAGTATTATGAGTAAGCTTCTGAATTTTATAAGGGTATACACAAGGTATTATGGGTCGACACAAAACACTGCACTTACTTGAAATTTCTGCAGCACTTAAACAATTTGTTAGACTCTAATTATACCCTTCAAAGAGGGTATTTCTCATGAATGGTTAAGTCTAATTTAAACATTGTAGAGTATTTTATTTTATCTTTCATGCTTATCTTACATAGTTATCATAAAAAATAATTGATTGCTTTAAAAACACTTGTAAAGCCAACAGGTGACACCGCGTGTTTTTGCAATGATAGAGCAAGAAGAGGGAAATGAATCTGCAGCGATGTCAGGTACCATTTATATTGTGGATATGCCGACTTATACCTTGATTGATTCAGGTGCAACTCACTCGTTTATTTCACTTGAGTTTATAACTATGCTTAATTGCTACCCTCAAGAAGCAGAGTATGAGTATGATGTGATGCTACCTTCGGGTGAGCATTTACATTTAAGTCATGTCTTAAGGGAGTGCATAGTTAAGATAGATGATATGAAACTATATGCTGATTTCATAATCATGAAAATGAAGGGTTATGATGCAATTCTGGGAATGGGCTGGCTGCATCGACATTAAGCAACAATTAATTATAGGACCAAGATTGTTTACTTTCATTCTTTAGATGCAAAAATTTATTCTTTTCAAGCAGCTAAGTGTGCAAAGAAAATGTCAATTATATCAGCTATTAATGCTCAAGAATTACTGAAAAGTACGTGTGAAGGATTCTTGGCAAGTATTATTGATACTCAGAAGCAACCAAGTATCCAACTTAAAGAGATCCCTGTTGTGCAAAATTTTACAGAAGTTTTCCTAGATGATCTGCCTGGTTTGCCACCAGACTGGGAGATTGAATTCGTAATTGATGTATATCATGGCACAAAATCGGTATCTAAAAACGCGTGTAGGATGGCCCCAACTGAATTGAAGGAGCTAAAAAGTCAACTGGAACAATTAATGAGCAAGGGGTTCATTCGGCCAAGATTTTCACCTTGGGGAGCCCCAATGTTATTTGTGAAGAAGAAGGATGAAAAAATGAGAATGTGCATTGATTATAAAGAGTTGAATAAGCTAATGGTAAAGAAAAAGTATCATTTATCACGAATAAATGATTTATTCAATCAACTCAGTGGTCCACGAGTTTTCTCAAAGATAGACTTATGTTCGGGTTATTATCAGCTTAAAGTAAAGTCTGAGGATATTCCAAAGATATCATTTCGTACAAGGTATGGGCATTATGAATTTTTGGTAATGTCTTTTGGATTAACAAATGCGCCTGCGGCACATTTATGGACTTAATGAATAGAGTGTTTTGAGAATATTTAGACAGCTTTGTAATCATCTTTATCGATGATATCCTCATGTATTCTAGAAGCAAAGAAGAACATGGGAAGCATTTAGAGATAGTTTTAGATAAACTGAGGCAGCACAAGTTATATGCAAAATTTTTCAAATACGAATTTTGGCTAGATCGAGTGAATTTTCTTGGTCACGTTATCACCAAAGATTGTATATCTGTGGATCCCGGAAAGATTCAAACAATCAAAGATTGGCCACAGCCAAGGATGTGGGAGATGTAAGGAGTTTTCTTGGACTTGTAGGCTATTATCAAAAATTCATTGAAGGATTTTCAAAAATTGTTATGCCTTTAACTCGATTAACCAAGAAGAACATAAAATTTTGGTGGTCAGTTGATTGTGAACGAAGTTTTCAAGAATTAAAAGATAAATTGACCACAGCCCCAATATTAAAACTTCCAAATGAAGATGGATGTTTTCGTATTTACTGTGATACATCAAAGATAGGCCTTGGATGTGTACTTATGCATGATGGAAAGGTGATTGCATATGCATCAAGGAAATTGAAAGAATATGAGAAAAACTAACCAACATATAACTTAGAGCTTCATGCTGTAGTTTTTGCTCTCAAGATATGGAGGTACTATCTATATGGAAAGTCATGTGATGTATATTCTGACTATAAAAGTTTGAAGTATATTTTTACAAAAAAAGAGCTTAATATGCGACACAGAAGATGGTTGGAAGTTTTCAAGGATTATGACTTTGAAATTAAGTACCATCCAAGAAAAGCCAACGTTGTTGCCGATGCATTAAGTAGAACAACATGCTCTAAGGAACCAACATTATAAGCTTTATCAGTTTCATTACAATTGGAGCTTATAATGGAAGTGACCAGTAAGATGGCTGTATTAACAGTTAGACATAAACTTTTGGATGACATCAAAGAGGCACAATTGAGAGATCCAAGATATTGGGATTACAAGTCAAAAATGGATCTTGATGAATCTTCCAAATTTCATTGTTAAGAAGATGGTATTTTAAAATTCAAAAACTAATGGCATGTGCCACAAGATTCAGATTTATGAACAAAGGTGTTATCTGAAGCATATTCATCTACGTTCTCAATACATCCTAAAACTAAAAAAAATGATTCGAGATTTGAAGTTACACTTTTGGTGGCCAAATATGAAGGAGGACATTGAAAATTATGTTAAATAGTGTCTAATTTGCCAATAAGTAAAGGCAAAACACCAACGTTGACATGCTCCAAAATGCGGAGATGTCGGAAATAAGGGTGAAGATTGCAATCTGCCCGGAAGGACAGGGAGTAAGGCAGAACAGGGGAGTGCAACGCTTAAATCTCCAAACGCATACAGTTTAGGTTATAAAATTCAGCCAACTTAAACTTAAGGGCGTGGACTAAGTTTGACCCGAATTGCAGCTTACAAGCACGTGCGGAACATTAAAATACACGGAGACACTTTCAGATGCACAAACAGACAAACAGGAAGAAAATAGTGCAGGGGTGATGGGGAAACTTCTACACAACTTCCAATGCAGGGAGTCTGGGATCGTTGAGGCAGGGTTAGGTCCGGTTCGGTTCATCCTTTTGTGGGTAACCCAAGGGTAAATGGATAGAGTCATTGGCTCCCTTCTTGGACCATGCTTGTATAGTCTCTCCTCCATTGCTGGACAGAATTTCCCGATTTCAGGAACTCGGNCGAGAAGGTTCAAAAACAGCAAACAACACAACCAACATAAACAAATGAAAACGCAAATGGAAGGTAGGCTATGGGGGTTCCAAACTCGCCTTTCGATACTAACAAGTGAGGAAGGGAGGTTGAAATAAGGTTTAATGACCCTAGCAAGATCACCAACACCAAGACAAGAGAAGGTTGAGGATATTACTCACCAAAACCTTGAAATGCCGTGAGAAAGGAATGGAGATTGAGAGCACTTGGCTTCTGCAAATTTCTTCTATTCTTTTCTTCCCCCCATCAGACGTGGGAGGAGGGATTCATACCCATACAAACTTTCACTAAAGACAAAAACAATTAAAGACCTAAAATTATGACTAATGAGTGGCTAAGAATAGGAGTTAGGTGAGAATGGGCCCACCGAACCTCCTAAACCAAGACAATGGAGTCTTCAGCAAAAACTCCAAGTTCCTAACATAACAAAAGAAGAATGAAAAATAGAGACTTAGGATTGGACCTAAGCTCCATCAAATGGGGCTTGGTTTGGACCAAGCCAAACCCAAATCCCAACGAAATTTGTTCAAACCGAACCAATTTGTCTACATCAAAACATCCCAAATATTTTCGTATTTTACAAACACAAAATCAAACATTACTTGGTCATTCCTTGGAAGACTTCATCTCCCCAAGTAGTGGTGCATACGGTCTCCATTGTCCTCGAAACCGAGTGTAGTTATGTCCCGGGTGGTGAACTTTGCAAGGAAGATCTTGGATTTTCGGCTAACTTCATCTCTTCTTTATACTTCCATTGTAAGCAATGTTTGGGGAGTTCTTGATCATGATGTGAAGGAATATCTAGGAGCTCCAATGTAGGAAAAAATGTACCTGCAAAATCAACAAACATATTAGCTAAATGTCTTGCACGACTTCGAGTTGTTGCTCCTTCCGGTTGTGGGTGGGTCCCGGGCACATCAAACGTCCAACATAAACTCTACAACCCTTGCCTATCCGAGAATGGAAGTGGGAACATATTTCAATGGATTTTATTTTTGGATTACCCAAAACTACGAAAGGACATGATGGCATATGTGTAATCATAGATCGCTTAACAAAATCTCCCCATTTTCTACTAGTGAAGATGACGTTCTCACTACATCAATATGCCTAACTCACATACAAAGATATAGTGAAATTGCATGGAGTACCTGTATCGATTGTGTCAGATCGAGATTCAAGATCTATATCAAAGTTTTGGAGAAGTTTACATGAAGCAATGGGCACAACTTTAAATTTTAGTATCGCATTTCATCCTCAAACTGATAGGCAAACATAGAGGACAGTCAAGATGTTGGAAGATATGTTAAGATCATGTGTACTTGAGTTTGATACTACATGGAGCAAGATGCTGCCTTGAGTAAAATTCTCGTACAGTAATAGTTATCAAGCTACCATTGATATGACACTGCATGAAGCTCTATATGGTCGAAAGTGTCGATCTCCCTTGTGTTAGGATGAAGTGGGAGAAGCCAAGATACTAGTCCCCGAAATCATTCAACAAACACTGGATCCAGTGAAGAAAAACAGAGACAAAATAAAGATAGCTCAGAGCCGACAAAAGAGTTATGTCGATCAATGAAGATGGAAGTTAAAATTTAACGAGGGAGATATAGTTCAAAATACATTCATTTCAAAAGCTTTGTAATCTATCACACCAAAATAAGGGTATACATTTTAATTACATCTTCAAAACATTTTATATTCTAACTGTGTGTGTGTCATGCATCACTCCCCGTCGGTCGTCACTCAATAAACTGTATAATTTGGACACTCTTCTGCTCTAACTCCTTGATCAGTCACTTGCACCCTTTCCTCCATTATATTTCCTACATTGCAAAGCCTAAACTATGAGCCTAAAGCTCAGTAAGAAGCATAACTATAAAAATGCAATGCATGAGTATGCTATGTTGTTAAAACAATGCACAATTTCCTTCACGTTACTTAGGTTTTATATCTTCCTTATCTTTGGAAATATTACAGGATCTCAAGAACACTCCCTCCACCTACTTCAACTTCTACTGATTTTGGGCCCACTTACTACTTGGAGTGCTCACGCCTGTAATAACCATTTACTTTACTGTTTCTTATTCAAGTTCTTAATTCATCGGAGACGAAACATAATTGGCGTCTCATACCACCAATCATATCTCGTTTACCTCCAACTACGTTGTAAAACCATGCATGAAAATAGTTCGTTGACGTTTTGTAAAACTATGATGCATGACCATGTGACTATGAAAACTTCACTTAAATTACATTAAACATAACATGAAAATAAGCATACATCACCAAACATGTCATGAAAACAAACATGCAACACACATCAAACATAATCCTAATCTTTGCAATGTAGTCTCACTTAAGGGCCAAACAATCTTAATACTAACTTATCTTAGCTGCTTTATTGAATCAATCCACTTGAGTCCCTTTTTAATCCAATAAATGACCTAAACATGTAAATCATCTAAGGATCATAAATTGCATAAAGTCTTAACTTTGTATTCCAACTTCAATGATTATAACTTCCTCGATAATGATCCATTTCTGATGATTAAGGTGTCAAATCGTTCCTTAAGGAGTCTACTATAATTTCTTAGAAGACACCAAATTCAGAAAACTAAAACATGTCGACTTATGTGGACAAAACAGAGGGCATTCACTCTTTGAACCCCGATTCGGTCGACCCAACCTGTAAGGGGTTGACCCATGTCAACAAAACAGAGACCGTGTAATTTTAAATTTGAGAATCGGTCGACCCAACCTATAAGGGGTCGACCGCAACTCTCCCCAGTTTCTGTACACTAACTTGCGATGTCCATAACTTTTATACATAGCTTCTAATTGAGTGATTCCAACAGCTATAAATCACTCTAAAAGTCTACTTTAACTCTTATGAAGGACATCAACTCCAATTCGTAACACATATTGATTGAATCTCCAAAACTCTAACTTCGTACATAATTGACTGATTTCACAGCAATTAACATGAAATCATTTATATTTATCCACCAACCCAACCAGTACAATCATTTTATCATTAATGAACTTAGAAGAACTTAAGAGGATAGAAAATATTACCTTGAACTTCAGTTCCCACGAGTGCTTTAGAGTTTCCTACCTCGCGTCTCTTGAGATATCTCACTTTCTCACTATTTTCTCTCACAAAACTTTTTTTCTTTCTCAATCTCCCTCTCCCTTATCAATACGTGAGAACTCTGAGTAAATAGGGAGAAGGAACCATGCTAGTAGGGGGATGGCAGACCATGCCTTCTTATCTCCTTAATTAAATAAAAATCAACCTTTCCTTTACATTCACCGATCGGCTTCCTCCAGGTTGTTGCTGACTTTTCAACTTGGGTAGGTGAGAATGTGTCGACCGTTTGTCCATTGTGTCGACCGAAGGAAGTTCCCGAGAGTCATTTGTGTCGACCGCTCGGTCCTGGGGTCGACCGAAAGTGTTCCTGAGAGTGACTTGTGTCGACCCCTGTTAAATCCTGGGGTCGACCTAAAGTATTCAACTGTGTCGACCCCTCTTCGATCCTGGGGTCGACCGGTAAACAAAGTGTCGACCGCTAATCCATAGCGGTCAACCGGAAATACAAAGTGTTGACCCCTATTCGATCCGGGGTCGACTGAAAGTATTTCATATGGTTATATTGTGTCGACCCCTCCTAAATCTTGGGGTCGACCTAAAATAGACAATTGTGTCGACCCCTCCTCAATCCTGGGGTAGACCGAAAGTATATCACATTCGACCTCTAATTTAACCAACATTCGTCCAATAAAAAGAATCTTTAACACTTAAATTTTAAGGTCACAAATTCTACAATAAAAATGAGGGTTGTTATACCCCATTTGAAGGAGTAGTAAGATTTGGAAGAAACCGCAAACTTAGCCCAAGATTTATTGGCCCTTTTCTTTTAAAGAAGAAAGTTGGAGGAAGGGCAAATGAACTAAATCTACCATTATCAATGGCTGGAGTGCACAATGTGTTTCATGTATCTATGTTAAGGAAGTGCTTAAGAGATCCATCTCAATTGGTACGACAAGAAGATATAGAAATTCGACCAACATTGGAGTATATGGAACGACCGGTTCAAATTCTCAATTACTTGACCAAAGAACTTCGAAATAAAAAGATCCCTTTAGTTACAGTTCGTTGGAGTAATCCCCATGTAGAAGAAGCAACCTAGGAAAAGGAAGACGATATGAGAAGTCAATACCCTCATTTGTTTGATGCTTGAAATTTTGAGGACAAAATTTTTTTAAGGAGGGTAGAATATAATACAAGTGTACAAACTAAGTATTTTTATGCTATCAAATGGTTCAATTAAAAATTTGTTTGAAGTCATGCATACCGAATTAGGAGTAGGAAAGGGAAGCGAATCAGAGTATGACACATATCACTATAGGATTAGTACAAAATCATGATTAAGACATAATTAGTGAAAATTATGGAGTCATTACAGTTTACTAATCATGATTAATTAAGTTAACCATGAGGATTAGCTTAAAACTACTGTGAATTAATTAGTTAAACTAAGTATGATTTAAATGATGATAACATAGGTATTTTAGCAATTAATAGAACAAGTTATGGTAAAATGGTAAAAGTAAATGGATAAATTTGGAAAAATAGTAATTTCCCCCATGAACCATCTAGAAATATTGGATAAGGGCTCATGATCAGCCATTTTCGTGCTGAAGAGAGAGAAAGGGTTAAAGAGAGAGAGAACTTGACAGAAAAGGGAGAGAGAGAAAGTGAAAGTTGAAAGGGAAGAAGCTGAAATTGGCCTCCAATCCTTTGAGGAGAAGTGTTCCTTTAATCAAGAGGAATCAATTAAGCTAAAAATCAAGATGTATTACATTATGTTACGTGGTTTAGAGTGATTATGATTATTCACATGATTACATTAAGGATAAGTGATTATCAACGAATTTGTAAGTCGGTTATGAGTGATACACGAAAATTAAAAATTTTGCCCCATGGTTCTGTTTATTGGTTAACCAATCAAGTTGGAATATCATATATATGTTTATGAATGATGGAAATTTGGAATTGGTAGAAATTGTGCATATTTTATCAAAGTTACCACAAAACTATCAATTCTGTGCAAATTAAGAATTTGTATATGATAGATTAATCTCATGCCCTATATGTTTTAGCACGTTAAAGTAGACACCTTGAGTGACGTATAGGTTTTTAAATCATAGATTTCACCGTGTATAGAACAAGTTATGATATTTCGAAGTTATCACAAATTAGGGCATTGATTCCCAAAATTGTGAATGATATCAGGTTATTGAGGTGAATGTGATTCACAAAAGTACCTACTACTGGAAAGACTTTGACATGCCACAAATTTGCATCTCGAGCGGAATACTCATTCGAGCCCGAGCTCAGGAATTTTCTAATTTGTGTGTTATTTTGCAAGAAAAATACTTAAAGATTTCCACATTTTTAAGCCAACTTTGGAAGATCAAGAAAGTGAAAAAATATGTTATAACTTGGCTTGGAGAAGAGGCAGAACTTCAACAAAAACCCGAGGAGTCTAGACCCGAACCCGCATTTGATTCCGGTTGAAGATGCTCGTTGCATGAGAACCCGAGAGGGTTTCCTGGCTCAGATGGACCCCCGAAGCTTTTAGACTCTTTTTGATGATTGTTCCAGCATTAAATCAAAACTACTTCTTCTAAGGAAAGATAGCTAACTTCTCAAGCTTTCCAAAAAAGGTAGAACGTTAAAATTGAATTCCGTTTGCCTAGTCAACTACAGCCAACACAGAGAGGGCAACACAACCTACCCACGAAACAATCTTATTAGGTTTTTTTTATTTTCACGTGTTTGTTGCATGGATTTGCATGAGAAATTCTAGGGTTATCTAATTATTTTTTTGGAGGGAATTTTGGATATTTCCTAGGAGCTTAATGAGCTGGAGGAGGAGCACCCCATGAAGGCTCCTCATTGGTCCATCTTTGATGCCATGGATTGTGCTTCTTGGAGATGTTTTGGGCCGTCCGATGAAGAACGTGATGTTGCTTAGTTTTCCTATTTAATCTTACCTATGCTGAATGTAATTCTCATATTTGAATTTAGAAGATTTTTATTTTTAGATTTTGAATCTCCCCCTTTGGAGTTTTTCCTCCAAAGACTCGGTCTCCGGAATCCCAAATCCGGCCACCGAGAGACAAACGGAAATGATTGTCTTTCCGAGCTAAGACAAAATATCCTTACCACATTTCTCCAGCCATCTTCATGGTCTAAGGGTGAGAGTATGAATCATCAGCTCAAGCACCCATTTTTACGTGAAAGGAACAACCTTTTACTGCAAATCCCCGTTTCCGACCATTCTGCATCCGTCTTCAATCTCGCCTCCACAATCCCCAAACCATCCATGAGAATTTTGTAAAATTTTGAGGCATTCTTCTACCCTTATTCATTTAAAAAACCTCCAAATTGAATCTCCAAACTCATCCCTGTTTACAAGTTACAATCATTTTAAATTCATCCTTGTTTTCCCAGATCTGCTGACGTTTTAACCATTGTAAGCATATCTTTAAATCCGTGTGTGAGAATCCCGTAATTTTTGGAGACCATATTTTACGTTCATTTCTTAAGATCTCTTCCAAATTTCATAAGAAATTTCACTCCCGTTTGCGAGATCCAAGAACACAAAGTTTATCCCAAATCCAATTTCGTGTGAGACTTGCTAAGGATAGACAAGGTATGTAATGCCCCGTAGGGTACCGTTTTGTAAACTTTGCTTTTCATAAGAAGATGATAAAATTTTTTGTTTACCATCATGCATTTGTAAAATGTAGTAGCATAAGACTTTGAAACACATTTATAATTAAAATATCTTTTGGAGGAATACATGATTGCATGATCGGTTTAAAATACATTAAAATAAAAATCCTCACGTTCGTTGATTGGACAACATCGTTCTAATAGCCGCTTAGCCACGGTCATATGCTGATCTAATGAGCTTAATCTAATGAGCTTAAGGCTCAGTAAGTAACATACAGTGTCCTAAACATGAACTACATGACCGTGCATTTTATAAAACCATGCAATTTTCCATGTACATTTATTTAAATTTTCTTCACGCATTTACTTTAGTGTGGGCAACATATCGTACAGGGATGAAAGGCACCATATGGTCAAGGACAGGCAGATTAAGGGCAACTGTACAGTCCACAGTATAGGACAACCAAGTTCAATCCCACCCGGAACATTAGATAATTACATACATTATGCATTAAATATTGAAAGTATGACAAAATTGAGGATTAACACCATATGGACTCCCTCAAGGTAGCTTTACTCAATTGCACCTTCAATAGTCGTTTGGGTTACATCATATAAACCATGCATGTAAAACATTTTCGTACTTTTATGAAAACATGATGCATGAATTTGGTGACATACGACTTTTGCATACCCTTAAGTAATGAAATTAAATTTTAATACCATATATCAAGCAATCAATCAATAGAAAATACGCACACAAAAAATCCTCAAATGCCTTGTAGTCGGTGTATTGTGCGTTACACCCCAAACAGTCTAGTATCGTGCACGAATTATAAAAGTCACATTCTAACTATAACAATTCATATAAATCCTCAAGAACTACTCTTTGTAATGTAGGCCTATTGCTAAGCCAAAGACAAGCAATGTTGACTTACCTTAGGTCCCTAGCTTAAACTTGGTCACTTGATAGCTTAATTTCTTCCACTTAATTACTTGGTAACTCTAATACCATAAACGAAAGTCAGATGAGAAATCTAGGAAATGCACTATTTTTGCGGAAACTTCAAACCTCTGTAACTTCAGCGACACTAATCCACTTAAATTGATTCAAGTGTCACAATAATCCTTCATATGTCTACTTTAAATGACTTAAAAAAGGTCAAAGTTAATTGACCAATGGAAGACCACTTAAAAATTCGAATTCTAAAACATTACATAATTGTCCAAAATTTTGCATAACTTGACATAATACATGCAAATCATGCACAATCAACAACTTAAGGCTAATACATCCACTTAAATATTATTTTAGGGTGAGATTTGATACCTTAGAATAGAGAACTTCAAATCCTAAACCTCTTGGTCGTTGATTTCTCCACTCATTCCTTTCCTTGCTTTTAGGGTGGACTAACTTCACTTTAGGTGCACAAAACTCTTCTCTTCCTCAAATTTTAATCAAAGCTTCACCACAATTCTCAACTATGGAGAAAATAATGAGAGGGAGAGAGCATTTTCGTAGCTCAAAGATGGCTGAAGATGAAGTTTAGCGAGGGTTAAAATGAAAAGGTAAATTATGCAAGGGAGAGGTGGAAAGTAAGCACGAGGTGTCATCAATCCATTCTACCCTTCTAAGCTGCTCCTCAAAGTCACCAATCATCTTAATCTAACTTTAATAATATTAATTTGATTTATCCAAATTTTCCATAAAAATTGTGGCCCCTCCTTTAATTATCTCTGAAGATCGGTCGATCAGTCCTATAAAGTGTTGATTGCTATTTGGGCAGAACACATTGAAGTGGCGACCTCTAAATAATGTGTCAACATATACTTCCTTTAAGTGACAACCGATCATCACTAGTGTCAACCGATCCGTCCAATAATCTAATATTCACTTTTCTATTTCACTCGCAACCTTTGCCTACACTTAACCAACTTCCAACAATCAACATATCCATAATTTGAAACATCATTATTAACCAAATTTAACAATATAACATTAACTTTAACAAACTTTAATAACAAAACGTTTGGTACCCAAAACAACATAAGTAATGTACATTGATAATTTACGTACGACATGTTTCAAAAAGTGCCGGAGCTACATTGTATGGAAGCTAATTTATACTTCTTCCCCTTTAATTTTCACTCTTTCTCTCTAAAACCCTTTGTCTTTTTTTTGCTCCTTTTCTCCCTTTCTCTCTCTACAGCCACAAAAATGGCTGATACTCCGCCATTTCTCTCCCTTTTTAGATAGAGTTTAGGATGAATTTACCGTTTAGTCCAACTTATCCTATTATGTTTACTATTTCATCTTTTTTTATCCATTTAATTGCCAAAATACCTTAATTAGTGTATGGAAAACATACTTAGTCTAACTAATTAATCTATATTAGTAGAAACCTAATCCTTAAGATTTAATTAGTTAATCTTTATTAAGAAACCTTAATTCCCCTTAATCACTCACTAATTATGCTTTAATCACAATTAGTCACTAATCAAATAGGGACACGTGGCACTTTCTTATTGCTTCTCTACTTTAAATTATAAAATCATATTTGTATCTAATAATATTTTTTGATTAAGGTTTATTTAAATAATATCAATGATTAAGGAGGAAATCTAGTGAAGGTGACATATCCTTTAAGCATAAAGTTTAATTTTAGTTAGTATCATTTTTATGCTAATTTTCCTAACACTACCTTTTTCATCTTTCATATTTAAATAAATATCTTAATCTATCTTAAAAGTAAGCAATTTTATTTTTGGGTATTACAAGGTAAGTAGTATTGTGTGTGTTTTGTCCTTAATTGGGTCTACATCATAGAACAATAAGACTTTTGTAAGGACCCAAAATTTTAAATCCCGAATTTCAAGGAAAATTTCATCGCGAAGTTTGACTAATAAATTGTCGTATACGGAACGTAAATTTGTTGTATATGCCATGTGCGACAACTTGGTCAAACTAATTAAATTGGAATACCTCGGGACGAAATCGAGCTACGATTTTTGAATGTGACGTAAAAGTTGATTTTACGAAATCAGTAGTCACATAATCATATTGAGATTTTTTTAGTCGAACGACGAGAATCGAACAAAAATGAAAAACGTTACACGAAATAATTATTATGTTTTAATAATATTATATTATTTAATGTAATATAATATTATTATATTTATTAAAAAGGAGGAAAAGAAGAAGAAGATGTATTCTTCTTCAGTCTTCCCCCGTCGGACACCGAGAGAGAGAGAGAGGGAGAGACGTCGCCGGCAAATGACGTCCGTTCGACAAGATCGTGGTGTCGGAACGTCTGTCTCGGAAGGATAAAGAAGTCAGCTAAAGCGGTTTTGAAGGTAAACCCGTATTTAGTGAGAGATCTAAGAAAAACTGAGAGTTTTGTGTTTTTGTTTCGGTTTCAAATCTTGGTTTTTCTTGCGCACGCCAACCAGCGAACGGGCGCGTTGGTCACAAAGCCGTCGAGTCAACCCGGCCCAACCCAAAGTTGACCGGTCAATGGTCAAATGTTAACTGGGTCAACTGTTGACCATTGAACGATCAACGGTTCAGCTGAACCGGTTCAACCCGAACTGGTTCAGACCGAACCAGTCCGGCTGAACAAGACCCGCGGCTGTGGAGGGGCCTTTTTGGCTCTTTTTTTTTCTTTTCGCTCGGTTTTCATTTCTCTTCTCTTATACATTGAATATGGGATTTTACAGAGGAGTTTAACGATATTGAAACGAGCCCGGTGCGGGAGAAACAAGATTCCCTAATTCGACGTAAAATCGAGATTTAATATTCTCAATTCTGACCTAATTTTTCAAGGAATTAAAAGGTAGGAGTTTTTATATAAATACTAATTTTAAATGTTCAATTGCATTTGTATTATTATTATTATTACAATTTATTGTTATTGAACATATGCATATGCATTGCACATTCATCATTCATCATTGAGCATGTGTGAGTTATTGTGCACAAATTGTTAATAGGGACGGCTAAGCCTGCCCTTGGGTTTTGAATCTCTAAACTGGATCCGGGTCTTTATGGTTGCAACCACCTTAGAGTGGAGTATACACATCATTTGCACTGCATCTCATTGTGCATTTACATTATGGTTACCACCACCTTAGAATGGATTTATACGCATCATTTGTATTGCACCTCGTGTGCATTTACATATTTACGTATTGTTCAAAATCTTATTTAAACATGTTTTAACATGTTGTTTATTTTTAATTTAATAATAAAAATAAAATCCCTACTCAGAGTAGTCACTCACCCCTTTGGCTACAAACTTTGTTTTCAGGATCATTCCCGGATAAGGTCCAGTAGGCTTATATTGGAGTTTAAATTCCCTAACTTGTATTTTAAAAATTTGAACGATGTATTATTTTAAATTGTTCAACTTCCCATGTATATTATTGGGTTGAAACATTTTATGTATGCTATCTGCCTAATTGGATTAAATATTTGGGCTTGCTTGAAATTTTAAGACTTCCGCTGTTCGATTCCAATTGAATACCTAAGCCTCGGGCTCAGTGGTCGGGTTCCTTCAGGAATCGGGCCATTGAGCCCGACGTCTGTCTAGGCCCGGTTTCGGGTCGTGACAACTTTGCTGTTATTTTAAGCTTTACATGTTAAGATGAGATGCACATATAAAATGATGTAGAAGAGCATGATTTGGTTTATGATATGATGGGTTGTTGTTTTGATGTTATGAATATTACTTAATTGCTTGACATGTTCATACCATAAAAATCTTATGCATCATGTTTTCTTGAAAGTTACAAACAATTTACATGCATGATATTTCATATGAAACATAATATGGAATGGTTGTTTTGGGTTGAGATTGAAATACAACGAAAAAAAAAAGATAAAAGAAAGAAAGAGAAAGTTACGTAAATATCATTGGGAAGGGGTTTGAGTTGGTTGTCCCCTTAGGTGGACTCAAGTTTGTGGTCTCTCAACCCTTGGAATTGAGTTGGTTGTCCCCTTAGGTGGACTCAAGTTTGTGGTCTCTCGTTCCTTGCTAGAAAGCCTCAATGATAAGGAATGATAGAAATTAAAGAAATGAAAGACCCAGAATAAAACGAAAAGAAAATTTTACTTATGCATATAATGTACATGTTCATGCATATCTTATACTACTTGCTGAGTCTTATGCTCATAGATGAGTTTTATNGCATTGGAAAATTTGGCACTACGGCATGTAACACCTAACCCGCATACTAGGCAGCTAAAGTATTTAAACCAACTGAGTCATATGAACACATCATCTTTTAAAGGGTTAAATGATTCCGAAAAAGCTGAAGAATGACTTATTCTAATGGAGAAAAATATGAATGTTCTCCATGTACCTGCAGAATCTCGAGTATCTTTAATCACTTATTATTTGGCTAGTATTGTAAGAGGTGGTGGCGGTCAATTACAACTGATTATCATAATGAGTTTATGCAGTGAGACCAGTTTAAAACTTTATTTATTGATCAGTTTTGTAATGTGGAGCACCGCCAAGAGATGAAATCTGTTTTATTTACGAATTGGACCATGGCGATACGACAGTTCATGAGTATTTCTACAGCTTGTGAGTTACGTTTTTGAATTGTCTATGGAAGATAGGATAGTGAGGTTTAGAGTCTGGTTTAAACCAATAATTAAATCCTGGTTAGTTGCCTTGAGCTTTACACCTCTACCACTTCTTCTGGCCTCGGCTAAGCAGGTAAAAGCAGATAAAAAAATTGCTGCAAGTAAAAAGAAAGAAGATAGAGGCCTGAAAAGTTGTGGAAAAATTATGAAGAAAGATATGAGTAAAGGCCAAAGTAGTAAAAGCAGTTCCTCTAGTGGCCCTTATTCGGATAAGCCTAGAAATAATTATACTTGTTATACATGTGGAGAAAAGGGTCATTAGGGGAAAGATTGTTATTTTAATAATCGGAGTCAGCAGGGAGATACTTCGGTTCAACAACCAATACCAACATCCTCTAGTGTACGAGGCAACTATCAACACCAGTATCAGGTGGCTGGTATCAACCTACAAGGGTCTTATCAGCATATGTCAGTTAACACGGTCCCTTCTAGTTTGAGGGATAAACGCAAGGGTGAAGCTAAAGTTACCGAACAGATGTATGATGTTGCTGATCCAGAGACTTTTGAGAAACCTGGGCGGAGAGTGATTGATGATACACTCCTTCTCTCTAATACTTGTGTGCATGCCTTATTCGATAACTGAAGCATCTCATTCTTTTATTTCGAAAATATTTATGCGTGCTTTGAAATTCAAATCCGAGAAGCTAGAAAATCCTATAGAGTTAAGTACTCCTCTTGATTGTAGCCACATAGTGGATAGATGTGTTCCAAAAGCTAATGTCGTTATAAACGGACAACAGTTAGCAACTGGTTTAATTATAATTTTCATGGACTAGTTTGATATAATTCTTGGTATGGATTGGTTGAGCTCTTATAAAGCTCAGATTGATTGTCACTTTCGGCGGGTGACGTTGACTTTAGATGATGGGACAATATTGGTGCATAAGTGTAATCATCATATTATTCTCCATAATCCTATTCTGCGAGCCTGTTTTAGTGGGAGGAAAAAAAATTGGAATGCTACGGGAATTTATTTGTTATTGGCGGTGATCCAATGATGTGATGGCAGATTTGGACTTATTGATTGTCCAAGATTTTTCTGATATTTTTCCTGATGATTTGCCAGGATTATCGCCAGATCGTGAAATTGAATTCAGTATTGATCTTGTTCCTGAAGCAGCTCCAATTTTGATTCTTCCATATCGTATGGCTCTTGCTGAATTAAAAGAATTAAAAGTTCAATTGGAAGACTTATTGCAAAAAGGTTCTATTTGGAAGAATAGTTCTCATCGGGGCGCACCAGTACTTTTGTTAAGAAAAGTGACGGTTCCCTTTGCTTATGCATCGATTGTTGAAAGTTGAATCAAGCCACAATTAAGAATAAATATACATTGCTAAGAATTGATGATCTTTTTGACCAATTGGGTGATTGTGAATGTTTTTCCAAAATTGATTTAAGATCTGTGTACCATCAAGTGAAGATCAAAGAAGATGATATTTTTAAAACAGTCCTCAGAATTTGCTATGGCCATGGCCACTTTGAATTCACAGTCATACCATTTTGGTTGACCAATGTATCTATAGTATTTATGGATTTAATGAATAGGGTGCTTCGGCCATACCTTGATAAATTTATTGTGGTTTTCATCGATGATATTTTAATTTATTCAAAGTCACAAGAAGAGCAAATGAGACATTTAGAAATCGTGTTGGGGAACCTTGCGTGAACATCAGTTGTATGCCAAATTATCCAAGTGTGAATTTTTGAAAAAATGAAGTTAAATTCTTGGGACATATCATTTCTTGTGATGAGACATCTGTTGACCCCGAGAAAATTGAAGCGGTGGTGAAATGGAAACCGCCTAAGAAAGTTTCTGAAGTTCAAAGTTTTCTTGGGTTGACTCGCTATTATCGTCGATTTGAAAAAAAAATATCATCTAAAGCTAGGCCATTAACTCAACTCACCAAGAAGGAGGTGAAATTCATTTGGAGTAACGAATGTCAGATGACTTTTGATGAATTGAAAGAGCACTTGACTTCGGCTCTTATTCTTGCAGTACATAATGAGGATTTACCGTATAATGTATATACTGATGCATCACTAGTCGGTTTGGGATGCGTACTTATGCAACAGGGCAGAGTCATTGCGTATGTTTCTCGACAATTGAAGGCTCATGAGCAGAATTACCCTGTCCATGATTTGGAATTAGCTGCCATCGTTTTTGCTCTCAATACCCTAAAAGTTTGTATAGTGCTAAATTTGAAGTCCTTTCAGACCATAAAAGTTTGAAATATTTATTTACTCAGCGTGACTTGAATATTCGTCATTGACGTTGGATGAAATTTATCGGAGCTTATGATTTCTCTTTGGAGTATCGTCCTGAGAAAGCAAATGTAGTAACCGATGCCCTTAGTCGATACCCTCGAGGTTCACTTTCGTGCCTTATTCTCGAGGAATGGAAGAGATGTTTAGCTCTGTAAGACTTTGAATTTCAGTTACATGATTATGGACATTCAGCTAAGTTATTCAATGTTGTAGCTACTCCTAGTCTTCTGCAGCGTGTGAAATGAATGCAGAGATTAGATGACAAATTAACAAGAAAATTTGATCAAATACAAGCTGGTGAAGAATTTAATGATTGGAGAATTGAGCAAGATAATTGCTTATACTTCAAAAGTTGTATTGTAGTACTGAATAATTCTTATTTAAGACAGTTTATTCTTTCTGAGCACTAAAATGTCCATGATTTGCCATACATTTTGGGTCTACTAAAAAGTATCAAAGATTTGAAATGCCAGTATTGGTGGAATGGTATGAAACGGAATGTGACTGAGTTTGTTTCAAGGTGTTTGACATTTCAACAGGTAAAGGCGGAACATCAGAAACTTGCTGGTTTATTTTCTCCTCTGTCTATTCCGAAGTGGAAGTGGGATATGATTGCCATAGATTTTGTGTCTGGACTTCCCAATACCATAAACAGCTTGATGCGATTTGGGTCATAGTTGATTGATTTACTAAGGTCTCTCATTTTATTCCAATGAGAATGGACTTTTCAGCATCTAAATTTAGTAGGCTATATGTCGATTAAATTGTTCGATTGCATGGAGTTCCTTCTAGCATCGTGTCAAATCGAGATCCAAAATTTACTTCTAAATTTTAGGAATTATTCTGAAAGAGAGTCAACGTGGAAGATAGAATCCGATATGATGGAAAAGTACCCTCGTTTATTTACATCTTTTTATTAAGTTTGTATTGAATTTCGGGACGAAATTCTTTTGAGGGGGTTATGATGTAAGGACCCGAAATTTTAAATCCCGAATTTCAAGAAAAATTTCATCGCGAAGTTTGACTAATAAATTGTCGTATACAAAACATAAATATGTTGTATATGCCATGTGCGACTACTTGGTCAAACTAATTAAATTGGAATACCTCAGGACGAAATCGAGCTACGATTTTTGAACGTGACGTAAAAGTTGATTTTACGAAATCAGTAGTCACATAATCGTATTGAGATTTTTTTAGTGGAATGACGAGAATCGAACGAAAATGAAAAACATTACACGAAATAATTATTATGTTTTAATAATATTATATTATTTAATGTAATATAATATTATTATATTTATTAAAAAGGAGGAAAAGAAGAAGAAGATGTATTCTTCTTCAGTCTTCCCCCGTCGGACACCGAGAGAGAGAGAGAGGGAGAGACGTCGCCGGCAAATGACGTTCGTTCGACGAGATCGTGGTGTCGGAACGTCCGTCTTGGAAGGATAAAGAAGTCTGCTAAAGCGGTTTCGAAGGTAAACCCGTATTTAGTGAGAGATCTAAGAAAAACCTAGAGTTTGGAGTTTTCGTTTCGGTTTTTCAAATCTTGGTCTTTCTTGCGATTCTTAGTGCGGTTGAGTCCGTCTCGACGATACGAGTGTTTTGTTGTAAATTCCATCGAGAACGGAGGCTGGAATCGACGCCGGCGACAAAAATCGCACGCCGGCCGGCGAATTGCCGCGTGGGTCACATGCCTGTCGGGGTCAACCCGGCCAGACCCGAATTTGACCGGTCAGTGGTCAAATGTTGACCGAGTCAACTGTTGACCAGTCAATGTTGACCATTGACCGATCAATGGTTCAGCTGAACCGGTTCAACCCGAACTTGTTCAGTCCGAACCAGTCCGGCTGAACCGGACCCACGGCTGTGGGGCAGCCGTTTTGGCCCGTGTTTTCATGTTTTTGCTCAGTTTTCATTTGTCTTCTCGTATACACTGTATATGGGATTTTACAAAGGAGTTTAACGATATTGAAACGAGCCCGGTGCGGGAGAAACAAGATTCCCTAATTCGACGTAAAATCAAGATTTAATATTCTTGATTCTGACCTAATTTTGAAGGAATTAAAAGGTAGGGTTTTTATATAAATACTAATTTTAAATGTTCAATTGCATTTGTATTATTATTATTATTGTAATTTATTGTTATTGAACATATGCATATGCATTGCACATTCGTCATTGAGCATGTGTGAGTCATTGTGAACAAATGGTTAATAGGGACGGCTAAGCTTGCCCTTGGGTTTCGAATCCCTAAACCGGATCCGGATCTTTATGGTTGCCACCACCTTAGAGTGGAGTATACACATCATATGCACTTTCACTAGATTTCCTCCTTAATCAATGATATTATTTGCATAAACCTTAGTCCAAGAATATTATTAGATACAAATATGATTTGGTAATTTAAATTAGAGAAGCAATAAGAAAGTGCCACGTGTCCCTATTTGATTAGTGACTAATTGTGATTAAAGCATAATTAGTGAGTGATTAAGGGGTAATTAAGGTTTACTAATCATGATTAATTATGTTAATCTTAAGAATTAGCTTAGTACTAATCTAGATTAATTAATTAAAGTATGTATGATTAAATGGTGATAATTGTAGTATTTTAGCAATTAAAGAGACATATAAGGGCAAAATGGTAAACCTAAAAGGATAAGTTGGACTAAAAGGTAAATTCATCCTAAAATCTATCTGAAAAATGTGAGAAATGGCTGAGGATCAGCCATTTTCGTGGCTGTAGAGAGAGAAAGGGAGAAAAGGAGCAAAAAAGGGAGAAAGGGTTTTAGAGAGAAAGAGTGAAAATTGAAGGGGAATGAGTAGAAATTAGCTTCCAAACATTTGAGGAAAAGTGTTCCTCTCATCAAGAGGAATCTATTGAGCTAAAAATCATGAGGTAATATTTATGTTATGCGTGGATTAGATTAATTGTGATTAAGGATAGGATGGTTAAAGAATAATTATGTTTTTTTAGAGGATTTATTGATGGTATGATGATTAGCTATATTGAGTGCACAAAATTTGGACGTTATGGTGTATGGTTCTGTAAAAATGATATACAATCATGTTATAGTGGCTTAGGTGTGGATATATATGAAAGATAAAATGAATTAATTCATATTTGTCCATGTTATGCAAAAGTGGTTAAAAATTGGAAAATCTGTCCAGTTTCGGGTTTTGTATTCAAAACTTAAGTTAGACTAATTCACTGTCTAAGGCCTTTTCCCACGTTAAAACAGACACCTTGGGTGAGATTTGAGCTTAGGAATGAAGACATTTGGAGTTGTATATAATAAGTTATGATACTTTGAAGTTGCTGCAAAACAGTGAATAATATTTCGGGTTTCAATTAATAGTTGTTTTATTTATAGGTTATGAAGTGATTAAAAGGCATTGATTATGTGTTTCCTAATTGCTAAAGACCTACGGTAAGTAATGCTATGTTTGTGTTTTGCCTCTTTGGGCCTACACCATGAAGTGTTAGGTTATGCTTGTTTCTTATGACATGAATTGTTTAGTGTTTAGATAGAATATGTTGAATGATGGTATTTGTCTCAAAGATATGTTTTGAAGTGTTAATTTGGATTGATTTATGAATGTCATGTTTTTGGATAGCAAATTGCAATTATGTTACTATCACAAAGATTTGGTTTATGTCAAAACGGAATAAGTATATGCTCCTAGCCATTGTTAAGTAGTTAACCTAATGTAACTTATGAAATGTTATTGGAATTGATATTTACTATGATGTGATGAATTGTTATGTTTATGCTACACATGTTAATGATGTGCTTGGTACATCCATATTATGCATGTTCATGGGCATCTCATGCATCATGTTTTCAAGAAAGTTACGAACTATTTACATGCATGAGATTTCATATGAAACAGAATATGAAAATGGTTCATTCGGGTTGAGCTAGAATAACCAACGAAAGACGAAGATAAAAGAAAGAAAGAGAAAGTAACGTAAATGTCATTGGAAAGGGGTTTGAGTTTTTTTACCCTTAGGTGGACTCAAGTTTGTGGTCTCTCGTTCCTTGCCAGGAAGCCCCAATGATAAGGATGCATGAAAATTAAAGTAAAGAAATACCTCAAATGAAAAGAAAAGAAAATGTTTTACAAATTCATATCATGTTTGCATTCATGCATTTCATGCTTTACTTATTGAGCACTAGGCTCATAGATGAACTCTGTGGTGTAGGTGATGCTAACGTTCAGTTGACGAAGTGCTCCCATGACCGTGGTCACGTGGGTATTACAACGATGTTGTCCAAGCAACGAATGAGAGGATTTTTATTTTAATGTATTTTAGAACGATCATGCAATCATGTATTCCTCCAAAAGAGATTTAAATTAGAAATGTGTTTCAAAGTCTTCCGCTGCTACGTTTTACAAATGCATGATCGTAAACCAAAAAATTTTATCATCTTTTTATGAAAAGCAAAGTTTACGAAACGGTACGCTAAAGGGTGTTACACCACCACCTTAGAGTGGAGTATATACATCATTTGCACTGTATCTCATTGTGCATTTACATTATGGTTGCCACAACCTTAGAGTGGATTTATACGCATCATTTGTATTGCACCTCGTGTGCATTTACATATTTACGTATTGTTCAAAATCTTGTTTAAATATGTTTTAACATGTTATTTATTTTTAATTTAATAATAAAAATAAAATCCCTACTGAGAGTAGTCACTCACCCCTTTGGCTACAAACTTTGTTTTCAGGATCATTCTCGGATAAGGTTCAGTAAGGCTTATATTGGAGTTTAAATTCCCTAACTTGTATTTGAAAAATTTGAACGATGTATTATTTTAAATTGTTCAACTTCTCATGTATATTATTGGGTTGAAATATTTTATGTATGTTATCTGACTATTTGGATTAAATATTTGGGCTTGCTTGAAATTTTAAGACTTCCGCTGTTCGATTCCAATTGAATACCTGAGCCTCGGGCTCAGTGGTTGGGTTCCTTCGGGAATCGGGCCATTGGGCCCGACATTTGTCTAGGCCCGGTTTCGGGTTGTGAGAACTTTGCTGTTATTTTAAGCTTTTCATGTTAAGATGAGATGCACATATAAAATGATGTAGAAGAGCATTATTTGGTTTATGATATGATAGGTTGTTGTTTTGATATTATGAATATTACTTAATTGCTTGAGATGTTCATACCATAAAAATCTTATGCATCATGTTTTCTTGAAAGTTACAAACTATTTACATGCATGATATTTCATATGAAACATAATATGGAATGGTTGTTTTGGGTTGAGCTTGAAATACAACGAAAAAAAAAGATAAAAGAAAGAAAGAGAAAGTTACGTAAATATCAATGGGAAGGGGTTTGAGTTGGTTGTCCCCTTAGGTGGACTCAAGTTTGTGGTCTCTCAACCCTTGGAATTGAGTTGGCTGTCCCCTTAGGTGGACTCAAGTTTGTGGTCTCTCGACCCTTGGAATTGAGTTGGTTGTCCCCTTAGGTGGACTCAAGTTTGTGGTCTCTCGTTCCTTGCTAGAAAGCCTCAATGATAAGGAATGATAGAAATTAAAGAAATGAAAGACCCAGAATAAAACGAAAAGAAAATTTTACTTATGCATATAATGTACATGTTCATGCATATCTTATACTACTTGCTGAGTCTTATCCTCATAGATGAGTTTTATGATGTTGGTGAGGAAGACGTACAATGAGAGATATACGAGATGGATTTCTTTGTTCATATCGGTGGTCGATGTTGTTTGAGCTGATTGTGACCCGTAGGCAATGATTTTGAAGAATCATAAATAATGGTTAGGAAAAGAAGTTTTCAACTTTGTACATATAGCTTGTAAATAGTTTATGAAACCTAACATGTTGTAAATATGTTCTAAGTAACTTTAGTTTTCATGTATGCCTTAAATGATTTTACAAGTTAATGTTTTTCGTTGCAAGTAAAAAAAACGAAGAACATATTTTGAGCTTCGAAAGACGTTACACTAAATCCCAAAACCCTAATCCCTAAGCCTTAAAACCCTTAGCCTTAAGCCAAAAGCCCTAAGCCCTAAGCCAAAACCACCTAACCCCTAAGCTCTAAGCTCGTGCTGCTAAGCCCTAATCCCTAAGCCTAAGCCCTTAGCCCAAAGCTCCAAGTCACAAGCCTTAAGCCCTAAGCTCTAAGCTCGTGGTGCTAAGCCCTAATCCCTAAGCCTAACCCCTAGCCCAAAGCCCCAAGTCACAAGCCCTAACCCCTAAACCCAAAGCCTTAAGTGCAAATTCAGAAGATAAAGCTTTGAGCCAAAAAACCTAAGACCTAATTACTTAGCCCTAGGCTACAAGTCTAAATCTCTAAGCCTTAAGCCCATATTTGTAAGCCTTAAACCATAAGTTGTAACGCTAAGCCCTAACGCCAAAGCCCTAAGCCCTAAGCGCTAAGTCCTAAGCCTAAGCGCTAAGTCCTAAACCCTAAACCCTACACCCAAATAAAAAAGCCTAAAGTCTAAATCCCAAAGGCCAAATCCCTAACCTCTAACCCCTAAGCATTAATCCATAACCCCAAAGTCTAAGCCCAATGTCCTACGCTCTAAGCTGTGTGCCTAAAGCATAAAGCTTAGTGCCCTAAGCTCTAAGTCATAAGCTATAATTCCTACAATTAATGCCCTACGCCCAATGTACAAAGCCAAAGACTAAAGCCCAAAACCGTAAGTGACATGCCATGGGATACGTTGCCTCAAGGAGCCATCACCCGAAGTCGAGCCAAAAGATTTCCTAATTTGTTTTTTCATTTTGCAAGGATCTTATCTAATGGAATATCATTCATGGATCCTTCTTCTATTGATCAAGAGCAGCCCAAACATGTTATTTCATTGATGGATCAAGGAGAAGAAGTGAATTGGACCCGAGAAGATAGTGCACCCAGTTTTCTAGCCCGAGAAGATAGTGCACCTGGTTTCTAGCATTGAATGGTCCATGCAATACTATTTCATTTACAAACTTTATCTTTAGTATTAGCTCATTTCATGTCTAACTTCGTGCACATGGAATGACATGTGTATGACATGGGTTTTTAAGGGTTTCTTATGGGTTTTGTGGGTTTCTTATGGGTTTCTTATGAGTTTTATGGGTTTCTACTTTTTTATTAGCAGCCAACTCTCTCCCTTCACGTTGAGGGAGTTTATTCTCCTCCATGTGATGTTAGTTAGCTGCTAACAAAATGCTAGAATTTAGTTTTTTTTTTCAAGTTCAATGTAGTCACTATATTTGGGTTGATTCATTCAACTGAATGTGGCTATAATTTCAACCTACTAAGAGTCTATAAATACCTCACTTCAGGATGATTGTAAGCAGCTTTGTGATATTGAAAATTAGAGTGCATTGGCATTTTTCTGGAATTCATTTCCTAAGCTCCCTTCTGATCGACCTCCGGTGAGTCATATTTGCCCGTCTGAGAAGAACCCAATTCAGCTTACTTCCGAGCTAGTGAGTTGAGTTTTTCTTGCTGCTTTCCAACATCCTTGCAAGGAAGAAAGGTTAGTAGCAAGTTCCATTTCGCTTTTTCCTCTGTTTCGTGATCACTATCCTCCATCAAACTCTCCAAAAATCAACCATAAATTCCCCATCCCCAAACACATTCCAACCTCTATAAAATCAGCCAACCTTCACCAAAACTATCCTTCCATTTTCAATTTCGTGTAAGTAAGCCATAAGCCCAAAGCCTTAATCCCAAAGCCTAAATCCCTAGGCCCTATGCCCTAAATCTTAAGCCCTAAAGCTAAAGCTCTAGAGCCTAATCCCTAAGGCTAAAGCTCTAAGCCCAAAGCACATGCCATAATTTTTAAGTTAAGCCATAAGCCCTAAGCCATAAGCTTTGAGCTCAAATCCCTAAGCCATATGCCCTTAGAACTAAACGCTAAGCCCTAAACCCTAAGTATTATGATGAGAACCATAAGTATATCAAACCCAAGACCCTTCAACAATGCAAAAAAAGATACATGGATCACCTTTGAATCAAGTACAAGGAACTTCACCCCAATCGAACCTTGCCAACAGAATCTAAGTTATCAAACAAGGAGCTTGACCAAGACCAAAATTTTTGGTAAGAACCAAAGCTATCAAAGTTGATCCATAAAGAATTAACTTGATGAAGATCGAGTTCTTTGCAAAGAACCAAAGAGAAAATTCTCTTCAAACACTCAAGGTGAATTAATCATAAAAGTTGTGTTGTATTACAATAGCTTGGATATCTTTAAATAGGCTATACACTTTTTATACTAACAACAAGTAAATTAGGAAATAGAAAATAACTAGGAAACTTAAACAACTGATAGAATAAAAAATAATAATTTTTGAAAATGTTGTGTGACGCTTTTGTTTCGGTAAATTGTGTATTTTGCTTGCCAAAAGATGTCTGATTTTTATAATCCACCCAATTCCAAAAAGTTCATGAAGCCAGCTACAACTTTTGTGAAGAATTTTTTTTGAAATAACTTGGGAAAGTTATCAAATCTACCAATAAATTCTTGTTGGTCAAGTAAAAGTTTGATTTAAGTAAAGTTGCATGTACTTTCCTATTTCCTTTGTCTCTTCAATATCTTCTAGTAGACTTGGGCTCTCGGGCTTGTGTCCTTGACCAGCTTGCATGATATCAATATCTTCTTCAAGACTTAACATAATAAGGATTTTGTTTTGATGTTGAATAGATTCTTTCATTTCGATTTCCTCCACTAAAACACAGCGTTTCATGCATTTTCTTGGTTCTTGACCTTGTCATTGGGCCTCCAATTCCTTGCAATTGATCTTGTACAGCCACTTGATCCGCATCATTCCCTCCTTCCTCGAAAAGATACATCCTCAAATTTCGTACATCATTCAAAGATAAGTCATTAACATTGAAAGTGACACTTACATTACCAAAATTGGCAAATCAATTTTTTAAGCATTGTCGTTGATTCGCTCTAACACTTGAAAAGGACCATCTCCTCTAGGTTGCAACTTATTTTTCCTTCTACATGCAAATCTTTTTTTCTTTAGCTGAATCCAAGCCCGGTCTCTTGGCTCGTATAAAACTTTTGTTCAGCTTTTGTTTGCTTGCCGCGCATAATGCCCATTTTTCTTTTCTATATTCTCTCTGACCTTTGTACGCAAATCCCTAACGAATTCTGTCTTTTTCTTTCCATCAAAATTAACAAACTCATTATTAGGCAAATGACACGAAATTGAAATGGAAGGATATATTAATTCATTTGTTCTTGGATTAAGGACAAATGAACCCGTTTTGGTGAAGGTTGGCCGATTTGATGGAGGTCGGAATGTGAAGAGGGAGGAGAGGTTTATGGCTGATTTTTGGAGAGTTTGATGGAGGATAATAATCATGAAATGGAGTGAAGAGCTAAATAGAACTTGCTACTAACATTTCTTCCTTGCCAGATGATAGAAACCAGCCAGAAAAACTTAACTTATGACACGCTTCAAGATGCGGAGGTGTCGGGAATTGGAGCAAGGAGAACTCCAAACGCATACAGGGGCTTTAGCTAGAAATTGGAGGACTTAAACCTTTGAGAGTGGGCTAAGTTTGGCCAAATTTACAGCTTAAAAACACGTGCGTATCAATCAAATACACGGAGGCAATTTTAGGTGCACAAACCGACAAAGCTGAAAGAAACAGTGTAGGGGTGTTGGGGAGACTTCTGCACAACTTCCAATTCAGGGAGTTTGGGAGGGTGGAAATCACTGGTAGATTGGAAGATATGCAGGATAGAAAATTGATGGACAGAACTGCCCGATTTCAGGAATTCGGGTAGAAGGCAGTGGAAAAAACATGCATAACTCTTGATGGGGAGGGGCTGTGGCTAAACGTAAAGAACAGTTATTTCAAGCCATGAAAGAGGAACTCACAGCCATAAAATTAGGGACTTTTTTTTCACGGAAAACAGAAATGGCATGAATTGGACTTTTGTTGCACAAATTCACTCGGGTAAGCACCAAAAACAGCAACCAACAACAAAGACAAAACACAATTGCAAACAACAAATGGAGGAAGGCTATGGGATTTCCAAGCTCGCTTTTGTTCCTAAACAAGTGAGGAAGGAGGTTGGAATAAGGTTTAGTGATCCTAGCTAATCACCAACACCAAGACAAACAAGAATCAAGGATGTTACTCACCTAGATTCCCAAATGCCGTGAGAAAAGGAAGGGCTTGAGAGCTTCAAAGCTTCTTCAATTTACCAATATCTCTTTTCTGCCTTTCATTCAACGTGGAAGAGGGTTTCATACACCCTCCAAATTACACAAAAGAAATAAAAAAAATAAACCTAAATTAGGGACCAATGAGTGGCTAGAGTAGGAGTTAGGTGAGAATTGGGTCCCACCAAGCCTCCTAATCCAACCACATGGAACTATCAACTAAAGCCACGTCCCAAGCATATCTAAAAAGGCGGGAAAAATGGAAACTTAGGGTTGGACCTAAGTTCCCTCAAAAAGGGCTTGGGTTGGTCCAAACCAAACCAAAATCCCAATAGATGGGCCAAACCCATGATGGATTGTCCATAATCAAATGGACTTGAACACTTGTATCTTTTGGGCTAATGGTTTTGCACTTCCATGGGCTGCTAGCTGATGCTCCCATGAAGGAAACCTTAAGATGTGGGCCACATTTTTTTAGAATCACGTTTGTCCAAAACAGGTCCGGAAGGTAGTCGAAATGGCTGCACAAGCCTCGAAGGTCAGCTTGGGCCGAAACCAGAAATGTTGTTTTCATCGCCATGGATGTTTTGATCACCCTTCCATGCCATGGGTACACTAAGTGCCCTTACATGTACACAAATTTAAGCTACTAATTATCCTC
>QAOC01003573.1:2659-20387 GCA_003255005.1 Begonia fuchsioides
CCGACGCACCCTCTCGGTCAACCGGTCAACCTCAAGACAACCACGGTCTACTTTCGAACCAACCGATCCTCCGACCACAAATCAAGGACATGAAGTCAACGAAGAGCGTTTGATCAATCCAAAGGCCGAAAGCTTCCTTCTTTTTAGCAAATTAGTTCAACTTTATTTCTTTAAGTATTGTAATCGTTTTCATTGTTCAATAGAGAGAATTTTAGTAAAAATTGTGCAAAGCACCTTCTTCCCGAAAGGATCGAAGCTCCCTCTCGATAACTCCCCTCCGGTGAGTCATATCCGGCCGAGCGTTATCAACCCTCGAGTGTTCATCGGTGAGTCATATCCGAGAAGACATTCAAGGTCTACCGAGTTCAATACTTTGATCGCTCAAGTATTGAATTGCCTTCATCCATCTCCTTTCACCATCTTCATCCCCGAGCCTTCAAACTCCTCCACAAGCCGATTCCGGTCCACATCATCACCACCGAGTCATCTCCATAAACCACCGAGCCATTACACTATTTCCGCCACCAAACACCATTATTCCCATCACATTACGCTTCCGCAAACCCCATCCTAAATTGGCCCGAGCCAATTTGCCGATCGCCGTACACGCGACCTACCCGGTTACGTGAAAAGCGACAAGTCCGATCTAGTGTGTGCGATCCTGGTGCACGCTGCACACCAGGGCCAAAGTCAAGTTTTTGGCCTTTTTACACACCGTGCACCTTTCCACAAAGTGGTGCACATCTCAAAAAAGATGGGGCCAATAAACATGCTCTTTGAGCATTTCCCACGTCTTCTTCTCGCCAAAATGTCCCGCGAGACCGCCCTCGTGTGCCTCGGTAATGAGAGATGCATAAGGTATCCGTCGGCCACGTGGTCACCTAATAGTTCACCTTTGGACGTGTCTACAAAACGTTGGCCGAAATTGCTCCTTGTAAGCCCGTTTCATCCAATCAAGTCCTAAAAATTTCACCCGAAGCTCGGTGAATAAAATGCACCGCCTAGATAACGCATCGGCCACCACATTTGTGTCGCCCTTTTTGTACTTGATTATATACGGATATTTCTCCAAAAATTTGATCCACTTCACATGTCTTCGGTTGATCTTGCCTTGACTCTTAATAAATTTCAGGGCTTGGTGGTTGGTGTGAATGATAAACTCTCTCGGCAACAAGTAATGTTGCAAAACTCCAATAGCTCGAATAAGTGAGTAAAGATCCTTGTCATCGGTGGAATAATTAAGTATTGCACCATTGAGCTTCTCACTAAATTAAGCAATTGGTCAGCCTCGAACACCTTAGTAAAATCCGGGAGGGTAAGTATCGGGGCTTTGCAAAGTCGAGTCTTGATGTGGTCAAAGCTATTTTGACAAAGCTTTGACCATTCGAACTCTTTTCCCGTTTTGGTCAGCTCGGTTAAGGGTTCCACTATGGTGCTAAAACCTTTGATGAGTCGCCAGTAGAAGTTGGTGAGGCCGTGGAAACTTCTTACATCTGAGACGCTCCTCGGCGTTGGCCAAGCTCGGATGGCTTTGATTTTATCACCATCAACTTCCACGCTGCCTTTGAATAAGATAAAACCGAGGAAATGGATGCGCAGCTGGACAAAAGCGCACTTCTTTCGGTTACCAAATAGTCGGGTCCGTCGCAAGGTGATAAAGAGCTGCTCCAAATGGTCTAGGTGGCTTTGGATGTCCGTGCTATAGACAAGAATATCATCAAAATAAACGATGATAAACTTGCCTAGATATTCTCGGAGGACATGGTTCATGAGGCGTGCTCGGGGCATTGGTTAGCCCGAAGGGCATTACGAGCCACTCAAATAACCCATAGCGTGTCTTGAAGGCCGTCTTCCACTCGTCGCCTTCACGTATCTGGATTTGGTGGTATCCGCTCTTAAGATCCACTCTTGAGAAAAATTTAGCTCCACTAAGCTCATCTAACAAATCATTGAGTCGGGGCATGATGTGCCACAGGTAAGGATTGGCACGTCGTGGGTCAGACTAGTGCGCGCACGCAGGGCTCGGATTGGGGTGTGTGCGACGTATGGGAAATTGGTTCAGGCGAATGGGAGATTTATGAAAGGGAGTTGGAATGGGATAGAAAGGATCGGGAATGGTCGAAAGAAATGGTGAATGGCTCGATAAAATGGAAAGATGGCTCGGGTGGTCGAATGAAGGGTGTAATCGGACAATGGGAGGAAATGATAGCTCGTGGGTGAAATGGACTCTGAAGAAGTTTTGGTTTAAGATGGCTGGCCAAGTCGGACACTTGAGCAATCAAAGTATTCAGTTGGTAGATCTTACCCGCACTCAGATGTGATGCACCGATCGTACGTGCAAGGGTTAATGTGCTTGGCCTGATGTGACTCACCAGAGAAGTGGACATAGGAAAGAGCTTCAACTTGTTAGGAAGAAGGTGAGTAGCACAATTTTTATTAAAATTCTCTGTGCCTTTCAAATGGAAGGCCGATACACTTAAATAAAGAAAAAAACAAGAATGAATTAAATCTAAGCCCTACGATTCGGTGGATGCTTTGGATCAACTGGGAAAGATCTTCCTTGACTTTGGCAAGACCAAGGATGCTCCTCTTCAACTGAAGGCTCGAATTAATATGGATATGCGCAGCTGAATTTGAATGGAGATCGTGGTGGACCGGGAAAGACCTTTGGTTGACCGAAAAAGTGCGCGCGCGGCTCTTTCAAAAACGGTGACCGAGGTTTGACCAAGCTCCAGGCATCAAGGGATTTGATGTGTGCCAATTTGAAATGGAAGGTCCTGAGGCTCTCCTCTTTAGCTGGAAATTCGAACCAACATGGATAAGTGCGGCTGAATTTGAATGGAGACCAAGGTTGACCGGGGACGACCTTCGGTCGACCGAGGGAGGGCGCGCCCGGCTCTTTCAAAATAGATCATGCTCTGAGCATCAAGGGATGCGCGCGGGCCATTTTGAATTGAAGTCTCCAGGCGCTCCTAGGTTGACCTAGTGAAGATTTGTGCTTGGTCAATTTTGAATATAGACCCGTTGTATTCATGAGCGCGCGCAGGCATTTCAACTGGTCGGCCGAGAGTTGACCAAGCTCCGGGCTTCGAGGGATACACACATGCCATTTTGAAATTTAAGATCCCGACGCTCCTGTGTTGACCGAGCGAAGATCCGCGTTCGGTCAATTTGAATGTTGGTCCGTTATACTAGTGGACGCGCGCGGGCTTAGTGAAATGGCAACCCGGGTTAACTATTCTCCAGACATCGTGGGATTGTTGCGGGCCAATTGGAAACGGCGACTCCAAGCGTCTTTGGATGAAGATCTGCCATTGCTAATGGGTGCGGGCGGGCTCATTCAAATCGGCAACCTCGGGTTGACCGGGCTCTGGATAGCAGGAGCTATTGGAGGGCCAATTTGAAACATAGACTCCAGACGTCCTTTGTTGACCAAATGTTGACGTGCGCGCGGTCAGTTTGAATGAAGGCCCGTTGGGCTCACGGGTGCGCGAGGGCTCGTTCAAAATAGCATCCTCGGGTTGATTATGCTTCGGACATCGGGGAATTGGCTTGGTCTAATTTGAACCATGACCTTCCCTTGACCAAATAATCTGATTAATCAGATAATCAAGTCAAGGGGTCGATAAAATCTTGCCTAAGACTTTGAGTTGACTGAAGCTCCTTTTAGGTTGACCGAGGTCTCAAACAATGCGTTCCAACACTTAGCCATATTTTTAGCCGTATTTTCCCTCCTCCTCTTTGGGCCTGCTTTCCTTCCTTCTCCAATAATTATTTGCTAATAAAAATAAATAAAAACAAATGTGACCAAAAGTTAGTCCAAAATGACTGAAGGCCTGGTACTCGTGGTTGAACACTCGATCCGTGAGAATTGGATCGGCCGTTCTCCCACGTCGGTCACTTATTTCATTGGGCCAAAATCCTGGCCTGGTGTGCAGCATGCACCAGGATCGCAAACACTTTATCAGACTTGTCTCTTTTCACGTAACCGGGAAGGTCGCGCGTAGGGCGATCGGGAAATTGGCTCGAGCCAATTTAGGATGGGGTTTGCGGAAGCGTAATGTGATAGGAATGATGATGTTTGGTGGTGGAATTTCGGTAAAGGCTCGGTAGTTTATGGAGATGACTCGGTGGTGATAATGTGGACCGGAATCGGCTTGTGGAGGTAATTCGATGGCTCGGGGATGAAGATGGTGTAAGGAGATGGATGAAGGCAATTCAGTACTTGAGCAATCAAAGTATTGAACTCGGTAGACCTTGAATGTCTTCTCGGATATGACTCACCGATGAACACTCAAGGGTTGATAACACTCGGCCGGATATGACTCACCATAGGGGAGTTATCGAGAGGGAGCTTCGATCCTTTCGGGAAGAAGGTGCAATGCACAATTTTTACTAAAATTCTCTCTATTGAAAACGAAAATCGAATACAATACTTAAAGACATAAAATTGAACTAACTATCTAAGAAAAAGGAAGCTTTCGGCCTTTGGATTGATCAAACACTTCATGGTGACTTTGGAGAAGTCCATGTCCGTGATTCATGGTCGGAGGATCGGTTGGTTCGAAAGTCGACCGAAGTTGTCTTGTTGTTGACCGGTTGACCGAGAGGGTGCGTCGGTATGGGCGGAGCTCCGAACGAATGAAGGATTGGCTCGAGCCAATCTGGATCCGGGGCTTCTAAAGTCTCTTCGGTGGTCAACAAAAGGTAGCGCACGGTCTGGTTCTTTGATGGACCGGTGATGACTCGAGTTGGTGCGCGGGCACGTCTAGATGGCCGAGCCGGCGGTCGATCACGGGCGAGCTTCAAGGGATCCGAGAGTTTGTTGAGGAAATCCGTTGATTGAAGATCCTCTGAAAATTCAATAGCTGCTCCAAGGATTTGCTGCATGAAAATCCCTTGATAATCGTAGGTGGTTCGGTGATCGGTCATGCCCATGCGTCCGATGGGTGATCTACGGTCATCACGAAGATATGCTCGTGCCAAACTTGATCCTCTTTCTTATCTTAACCAAATAACCAAAATACTTAAAGATTAAGTAAGTTTGGCCGATAGAATTTGGCTAAGTCTTCGAGTGGGCCGTGTCTCGTGAGAGGCTCAGTCATCGTGGGGTTCCAATGGTGCATTCAGCGTCCTTGGTCTTTAGACTTCTTGCTTTCTTCACTAAGTCTTCTAAATGCTGAAAATAAGATAAGGTGGCCGGGCTTGGCGTTGGGTGGGCCGAGGAGTTGGACTCCGTGGAAGACCGCGCGATCCAAGAGGATCGGACCGTGCGTTCTCTCACGCTGGCCACTTATTGGTGGGCCGAAGCCCTAGTGGTCTTCGGATAGGCCGACGACCAAAGTTGGGGTGGTCGTCGGGTCGGGGTCGTAGAACGTCCGTCGGGCTTGGGGCGTGTCTCGGTCACAAGCCTCGATTGCGTCGTGGGCCAGGCTGCCGGGTGCGCCGTGTCCGGGTGCATCACGCGTCTCGGCTGTGTTGCGGGCCGGGCTGCTGGGTGTTCCGTGTCTGGGTACGGTCAGACATGGCCCGGTGTGCGTGTCGGGGCCGGGAATGGCCGAGCACCAAGTAATGGAGTGCTTGGGCCGTTCTCGATCAAGCTCGGAGGGTGTTTCCGAAGTTAAGAGACCTGCAAAACGAGCAACTAAATTAGTAAAATCGGGTGGGCTCGTTGGGTCGGTCGGGGCTTGATCCATGATGTGCTCGGGTTGCACATCAAGGCCGATGACCGATTCTTCGCTGGTCGTCAGGTCATGGTCGTGGGGGTGGGCTCCGGGAGTGTCACAATCTGGCGCGCCGGGCTTGTCTTGTCCGAAGGTGCTTGGACGCCAATCGAGCACATTTCCTGGCCACTTCTGTCCTTCCTCAGAAATTGTCTCTGAGGCTAAGTTTCCTGCAAAATGAGCATACAAGTTAGTGAAAATGGGCATGCTCATTGGGGCTAGGCCGGTGATGTACTCTGGTTGTACATCATCCTCCCGGGGTACTTGAGGATTTGCCCTCAAATCTGTCTCCTCTTCATTAACCTCTTCTGTTTGGAGCTCGATGAGGTGCTTACTCCCTAGATGGAATGGTGATCGGTTGATTTTCCAGCGAACACGTCCCAAAATGGGTCAAGGAAATGGCCTATTAGGAGTGTCTTCTTGGCCGTGGCAATCTTCTTCTCGGCTTCATCTTTCGCTACTTGCTCCGGTAACATTGGAGCTAGAATAATATTACGTCCATCCATTTTGAAGGTATAGAGGTTGGTGAAGTCGTCGTTTTGTACTTGGCGGTCGAATAGCCAAGGCTGCTCGAGTAACAAATGGGTGGTGCTCATGGGCACCACATCGCAAAGCACCATGTCTTTGTAATTACCGATCGTGAATTCCACTCGGGTACGTTCGGTGACCAAAACATCCTCTCGATTGGTAAGCCATTTCAATAGGTAGGATTTCAGGTGCTTGGTGGTTGGCAGCAATAGCTTCTCGACCATTTCTCGGCAAGCTACATTGGTGCAGCTTCCGCCATCGATAATTAAGGAGCACACCTTCTCCTTGATCTTGCATTGGGTGTGAAAAAGATTTTTGCATTTGATGATCCTTTGATTGTTACTGTGTTGTAAGGATTGGTCGGATCATCATGAGTCTTGGCCCATCTTGGGCGTGGCAGATTTCGTCTTCTATCGGGTTCAATTTCTCTTCGACCTCGGCTTGTCCTTCGTCGTCGCTAACAATTTATTCAGTACCTTCAAGGACGGTCATCATCCGTCGGTTAGGACATTGAGCAGAAATGTGGCCTCGTCTGAGGCATTTGAAACATCAGATCTCGTGGGCCATTGGCTTATCGTCTCCTGTCTCTTGCGGTTTGGTGTCCGCATCTCCTTTGGGGGCCCAAGGCTTAGGCATTGGCCGATATGGTGTCGGCACCTTAGGTGCTGGAAATTGAGCTACCGCTTTACCCTTCCTTTTTATCTGTATTTCCACTCTTAGAGCCATTTGAATTAATGTATCAAAGGACTCTAAGGGTTGTAATTCGACTACATCGCTGATGTCACGATGGAGCCCACGGGTGAACCTCGCCATAATTTGTTCTTCGGGTTTGGCCAAATCGCAACAAATCCGAAGTGTCTCAAAATCCGTGAGGTATTCATCCACAGATGAATTACCTTGTCTCAATCCTTGCAAATGTAGGAAGAGCTCTTGACGTTAATGGTTTGGTACAAACCGTTTCCGCATGTGGCCTTCATGACCCGCCACGTCGTAATGTCCTCTTCCCTAGCTCTTCGTCTTTGAGCTTGAAGGCTATCCCACCAAAGGCTGGCATAGTTCGTGAGCTCTAAGGAGGCTAGTTATACTTTCAACTTCTCCGAATGGTTGTAAAGGTCAAAAATTTTATTGACCTTTTCCACCCAATAGAAAAATGTGTCTCTGTTGGAGGCTCCATTGAACGATGAAATGTTCATTTTTGGAAGCTTCCATTCCTCTTCCCGATCCGATTGATGGTTCGGGAGGAACTCATCATTGGATCCATCTGAGCCATGGTGATTGGCTCGGTGGTCGCCGGCTCCAGGTCTCCTTGCAGGTCGGGGTGCTGGTTTTTGTAGGGGTTGAGCAGCCATATTATCTAGCCTCGGGGGCATGGCATCCTGATGTGCCACCGGGAAGGGTTGGACTAGTGCGCGCACGGGGGGCTCGGATTGAAGGTGATTGCGGCGCACGGGTAATTGGTTGGGCGAATGAGAGATTTATGAAAGGGAGTTGGAATGGGATGGAAAAGATCAGGAATGGTTGAAAGAAATGGTGAATGGCTTGATAAGATGGAAAGATGGCTCGGCTGGTCGAATGAAGGGTGTAATCGGACAATGGGAGGAAATGATAGCTCCTGGGTGAAATGGACTCTGAAGAGTTTTTGGTTTAAGATGGCTGGACAAATCGGACACTCGAGCAATCAAAGTATCTGGTTGGTAGACCTCACTCGCACTCGGATATGACCCACTGATCGTACGCGCAAGGGTTGACGCTCTTGGCTGGATATTACTCACCAGAGAAGGGCCCGTCAGAAAGAGCTTCAATCCTTTCGGGAAGAAGGTGCGTTTGCACAATATTTATTCAAATTCTCTCTTCCTTCTAAGTGAAAGGCCGATACACTTAAATAACACTTAAAATAAAAATGAGAAAGAATTAAATCTAAGCCTTACGATTTGGTGGATGCCTTGGATCAATTGGGAAAGATCCTCCTTGACTTTGGTTCGACCAAACACGCTCCTCTTCAGCTGAAGGTTCGACCATCATGGATATGCGTGGCTGAATTTGAATGGAGACCGTGGTGGACTGGGGGAAGACCTTCAGTTGACCGAGGGAGGGCGCGCGTGGCTCTTTCAAAATGTTGACCGAGGGTTGACCATGGCCCGGGTCGAAAACATTCCTCTTCAGCTAGGAATTCAAACCAACATGGACATGCGCGGCTGAATTTTAATAGAGACCATGGTGGACTGGGGAAGACCTTCGGTTGACCGAGAGAGGGTGCACGTGGCTCTTTCGAAATGGGAGCTCCCGACGCTCCTGGGTTAACCGAGTGAAGATCTCGCTCGGCTAGTTTGACATAAGCCCGTTGTGCTTGTGGGCGAGCACGGGCTTGTTCAAAAAGACGACCTCGGGTTGACCCCTCTCCAACAATGCGCTCCAACACTTAGCTGAATTTTTCCGCTTCCTCTTTGGGCCTCTTCCTTCTCCAACAATTATTTGCCAATCAAAATAAATAAATAAAAATGCGACCGAAAGTTGGCCCAAGGTTACCGAAAGATCCGGTCTTCATGGGTGAGCACTCGATCTGTGTGAATTGGCCAAAATCCTAGAGGATTTCGGCAAGGCTGGCAATCGATTCTTTGCTGGTCGTCGGGTCATGGTCGTGAGGTTGGGCGCCGGACGTGTCGTGTCCGGGAGCGCCGGGCGTGTCATGGGTGGAAAGGCTCGGCCACCAATCGTGCACAACCTTTGGTCACTCCCGATCAGCCTCGGAAGGTGTTCTTCCTGCAAAATGAGCAACTAAGTTTGTGAAATTTGGTGCGCTCATTTGGGCTAGACCGGTGGTGCACGCCGTGCCATTGCCGCACCTCAACGCGAGCGCGTAGTGCCATGGCGGCCCCCTCAACCTTCCCCACCTGCCTTGCCATGGCCACCCCTCGGCGCGCTCGCGCCGTGCTATGGCAGCACCCTTGCGCCCGGGACGTGCCATGGCCGCACCACACCACCCGCGCGCACCTTGCCACAGTGTCCGATTGGAGGAGCTATTATTGAAGGTTTGGTGTGTTTTGGATTTTGTTTTCAATTTTTCATACTTTTCGAACGTCGGCCTTGCCTTTGCACCAATTCTTTTTCATCATGTTGTCTTTCACGGTGGGAAGCCATGCCGACGCACTTGGGCTTTAGAGAAAATGTGTGGTCAAGCATTCAATGACACCGTCACTTGAACGCAATAGTGCAAATGTGATATGCTCGGGAGCCACCAACAATCGGAGGGCGTGACAACCCAGAGCCGTGCAAGAATACTAGCTACATGTTTGTTGATTTTGCAGGTATAACATTTTCTCCATTGGATCTCTTAGACGCTCCCACACTTCATGAAAAGGAACTCCTCAAACATTGCTTGCAATGGGAGTTTGGAGGGGAGAAGGTGGAGACCGGTGTCCAAAGTCCACCTAGCCGAAGCCTCCCACCCAGCCACGGCCATGTCCGATCACATGGGCGAAGGATACCAATTTCCCCACAACCATTTTGGGAGAGGAAGCCCTCCAAGAAGAGTCCAAAAGGGGTGCAAATAATCCACTCCAACGAGCATTGGACAATCCATCAATTGATGGATCGGATCATGCCTAAATCTTCACCAATTTGGGCACGGCTAGGAGATCAACAAGCCCGAGCAAGAATGGTCCATCAATAATGGTCCACTTGATCTTTTCTTGGATATTTTCTTTTGCTTACATGGGTTGGTTGTAAATTATAAATATGTTGAGCTGTTTTGTTGTAAGCCTTGATGGTTCGGTTTGGACCATTGAGAAGGGTTTGGTTCGGTTTCAACCAAATCCATCGCTTTTTTTTTTGGAACTTGGGGAAGCCCTATTTCCACTTGGCATTTTTTCTTTAGGTTGATGTTTTGGTACGTGGCCTTAAGTCTAGAATCTTTGTGGTGTGTTTAGGAAGCTTTGGTGGGACCCAATTCCACCTAACACCTACTAAACACTCATTAGTCCTATTTCTTTTTCTTTTTTGGTTTTCCCTTTTGATGTAATTGGAGAGAGTATCAAAACTTTCCTCCCACGTCATTTGTAAGCAGAAAAAAAGATTGGCTAAAAGAAGAAGCTTGAAGCTCCTCTTCTTTTTTTTCTCACGGATTTTTCATCCAAAGGTGAGTAATATCCTTTGTTATGGATTGTCTTTGGTGTTGGTGATTTTTGCTAGGATCACTAAGGCTTTGTACCAACCTTCCTCCTCACTTGATTAGGATTAAGGCAAGCTTGGAAGTCCTATAGCCCTCACTCCATCCCATTTGTTTTTTGGATCTTTTGTTATTTGGTGTTATTTGTTGTTGTTATTTCTTTATCGGGTGGATTTTGTCCTTCACCCGAGTACCTGAAATCTGACCATTCTGTTGACTGCATTTTAATCTCTCATATCTTTTAATCTACCTGTGTTTTTTTGTCTAACCACTTGCATTCTCTCCCTCTTTCATTGAAATTGATTTCTGCCAATTTTCTCATTCCCAGACTCTCCGTAATGAAAGTTATGCAGAAGTCTTTCACTACCTACTGTACTGCCAAGTACCTTTTTTTTAGAAACTAGTTTCGTGCTGTTTTAAGTTGTACACGTGTTTCAATTCTAAAATTTTGGCCAAAGTTATCCACTCTTTAAAGTTTAAGTCCTCCAAAATCTTAGCGCAAGGGCCCGTATGCATTTGGAGCTCTAGTGTGTTTACTCCCCTGTTTTCTGCCAGTCCTCCTTGTTCTCGGCAGATTGCCTTGTCTTCCCATTTGTTCCCTTTCGTCCCGACACCTCCTAACCCTGAGCGTGTCATCTGGTATCAGAGCACAACTCTTCTTTCCCTTGTTTTCCCCCTATTGTTAACCCTTCTTCCAATAATTTTTAATGGCACACAAAAGTGGTGGTATAACCACTCGGAGTGGGGCTGTTTTGCAGCCAAGCCGAGACCACCCCTCCACGAGTGAACCTCCTCTACCTCCTCTACCTCCTATGCCCTCCCAAGAACATGACTCTGATTTCCAAAACCAAATTGATGGCATAAACAGGAGGTTGGACATGCTCCTACAGAGGATGGAGACCCCAAATCCCCCACGGCCACTGCCTCCGACTACTCCCGGTAGAAGGACGGGACATGCTCGGACCCGATTGTATGAGGTTGAAGACTCAGATGATGAGTTTGAGCCACGGGAGTGGCCACCACGAGAGGATGATTTGAGGAATGTGAAGTTAAGTGTCCCTCCGTTTAATGGATCATGTGATGGGAACACATTCTAAACTTGGGTGGATAAGGTGGACAAGGTGTTTGATTGTTACAACTATTCTGAAAAATCCAAGTTACAATTGGTGGCCTTGGAGCTCCATGGGTATGCTAGCCTTTGGTGGGATAGCTTGCGGGCACAAAGAAGGCACGACCGTGAGGAAGAGATAACCACTTGGAGGACCATGAAAATGCATATGAAGAGAAGATTTGTCCCGAGCCACTATAGACAAGAGTTGTTCTATCAACTCCAAAATTTGAAACAAGAACACCTCTCGGTTGAAGAGTACTTAATGGGATTCGAGACCTTGCGAATCCGGTGTGATCTTGAGGAGCTGGAAGAAAAAATATTGGCACGGTTCCTAAGAGGGTTGCACAAGGAAATTTGTGATGTAATGGAGTAGCAGGTTGTTGAATACTTGGATGCAGCCATCCAATTGGCCTTGCGAGTGGAAAGACAACATTAAAAGAAAGGCAAGAAAGTTGTGCCTAAGCCGAGCCCGGTTTATAACACACCATTTAAGCCGCCTCCCAGGCAAGAGAACAAACCCTACCAACCAAAGCCGTGGACTCAAAAGAAAGACATTCCTCCTAAACCAATTGAAGAAGCAAACAAGAGAGATATCAAATGCTTCAAATGTCTCGGACTAGGTCATATTGCTGCACAATGCCCTAATAAGAGGGTAATGGTACTCTTAGAGAGTAGTGGATGTAACACCCGACTTTTTTTTCAAGTACTGTAAGTCCTATCAATGTTAAATGATGAACAAAGTTATCTGATTTTCAAAGAGATAAGTTCTTTAAATGAGTTTAAGTCCATCTAATTAAATTAAGTAAATTAGTTGATGGAACTATAGCAACAAAAATTACTCAATTTGGAGATTTCTAGAGAAAGTTATGAATTTTGGAAACTTACAATTGGTAACAACCACCGGGTTGAAGATCGCTAACGAGGTAGTTTCAGTTTTCCCATTTTATCATGTGACAAATGAGCTTAATTGACAAAGAAATCTTCTAAAAAATTGTAGAAGACATCAAAATGAGAATACTGATAGGTTAAACAACTCAATAGGAGTTGTGGTGAAAACGTTATGTATTTTAGAATTTGAGGAATAAAAACCGAACTAAGAAAATATGAACTTTTGGACGATGTTCGGTTTTTCGTAAATTGGGTAATCTTACGCTTATCATTTGAAGTTTATGTCTTCTACAAAGTTCAACTAGACTTAATAATAAAAATAATGGCCTTTGAATTATGAAAATCCTAGTTGTGTAACAAAAGTTATGAAATATTTAACTTGCGGTTGACACCTTGAATAAGGGGTCGACACCTTAAAAGTCTCGGGAAGTTTTGAGGTCGACACCTTATATTAAGGGGTCGACACCTTATGTCTAGAATGTTAACTTTCAATGTAAATTAAGGAAGTTAATCCATAAGTAACTAAGGATAAACCAATAGGAAAGTGCCACGTGGAAGGATTAAGAGATTTAAGTTGACACCTCGTGCTTAGGTGCCACCTCGTGCTTAGGTGCCACCTCGTGGTGACTCTCCACCTTCCACCTCAAGACAAAAGTTCAGCCTTCAGGTCATTATGCACGACAATCTCTCTCTCCTTTCTGAATTCTCTCGAGTGAAGAAAGGGCTTTAGGGTTTTAGTAGAAGAGGGTGAGATTAGAGTTAGAAGAAGTGTGATTTGACCCTCAACCTTTCGGAGTAAAGTGTTCTACTCTTCAATCCGAATCTTTTGAGGTAAGAATCATCCTAACCACGTCTCTAATGCTCACTTATGGGTTGAAATGAGTTATAATGGATGGAGTGGACGTTTTATTGTTTGAATGCATGAAATAGTCAAGGAAATTTCATGAATATACATGTTTTAGGGCATTCTGCCCGATTTTGGAAATGAGATTGGTACAAGACTTATAAGTTAAAATTTGGTCTCGACGTCTTCTAATGAATTGTAGCTAACAATCTAAGGTTGATATTAGTACTTTTTTTTATATCTATCAGCCTAGTGTAGCAAAAGTTGTGTATGTCGGAAATTGATGTAAAAACCGGGTATGCACAAAAGGGTCATGTCATACCCGATTTCAGAGATGTAGAATTTATGATGTCTTTAATTAAGCATCTGATCACGACGTCTTCTAAGAAAATAGAGTAGACATCTTAAGGATTAAATTGGTACCTTAAGTGTTTTTATCAGAGTTCTATAGCTCAGGTTATGGATGCTGCAAGTTTCTGGTAAAAAGGGGGTATTTCGGGTTTTGCTTATACTGTTTCATTTTGAAATTTTAAGGTATATAAGCAAGCTCATTGGAACCTTAAGGACTCAGAATAGTGATCATAAGCTAAGGAGATCAAGTAAGTAACTCATGCTTGTGAATGGCCCTTTGAGGGACTACATTACAAAGAGGTTGTTAGGTATTGTAAGTTAGATAAAACTTAAGATATATTGTATGCTGTTTTGGGGTGCATCACACCGTGCACCGACCCAATAATATGGGGTTGATTGGTGTATGTTTGCTATTGAATTGTGATTGCTAGTATGTACATATCACTTAAGTATCTTAAGAACGAAAAATAGTTAATAGAGGTCATGGACTTACCTTTGGTGACGAATGCGTTATGTTGATTGTTTTTATGTTAAGCATCTAAGTTATGCACGTATTAAGTTATGTCATCAAGCATTACATTCATGCATCATATTTTTCAAAACGATACGAAAATGTTTTGAGCATGTTTTCAAAATGTCACCCAACGGATGATGAGAGTGGTATGGGACACAATCTTCATCCATGCATGTTATAACGTAAAGATCAATTAAGCAAGAATGTTATGTATGTATGTAAATGGTTACGTGGACAGGCGGTGATGAGTTAGGCGTGACCTAAGACGTCTTCTCATCCCTTGAGATAGGCTGCCGACCTAAGGGCATCAAAAGTCTATTCTCTTTACCTAGAGTTGGATTAAAGGGGCAGGGTGCCGAGATAAGGGTGGTATGGGGCCTTATGTGCCTTCCTCTCTAGATCTTATTCCACTAACTCATGTAAATGAAAGTTAAGTTATAAAAGAAACGAAACGAAATGAATGTGCATTGATTTAAGACATGGCATGTGTATGTAGATCATGTAGGAAACATTTCATTTTACTTACTGAGCCTTAGGCTCATAGTTTAAGCTTTGTAATGTAGGTGAGGAAGATGAGATTGAGGGGAATGACTCTCCATGCTTGCTGTAGAGATAGCATGACGGATGGAGTACGTCCAGGCAAAAGTTGAGCTATCAGCGTGAAGACGACCGGTGGGCGGCTCATGTTTTTCTTATGTAATAGTTATGTACAAATGGAGTATATAGTTTTGAAAACTAGATTTTTTTTATGTTCTTTGTAAACATATAATACTAAAAGTTTGGTTTTGTTAAAGTACTATATGATGTAAAATAATATATGTTTTGATATTGAAGAGCAAGTATGTAAATATTGTACGCTTCCGCTATGATTTTAAATTAATAATGTGGAACGAAATTTTAGAAAGAAAACTTTTTACATGATGTATTTTCTACGTAAGAAAAGTAAGGGTCGTTACAGTGGACAAGTTGTTAGTGAGGATGAGCCGATGGAGGAAGAAGAAGAGTAAATGGCTGAGCCATTAGAAGAAGTGTGCCGAGCCCAAGAAGGCCCCTCCTCATGGTGATCCGAAGGGCCCTCACAACTAATGGCCGACACGAGACTATTCAAAGGGAAAATATTTTCCACAGCCGATTCCTCATCAAAGATAAAGTGTGCTCCCTAATCATAGATGGAGGGAGTTGCACCAATGTAGCATCTACCGAGCTAGTTGAGAAGCTACAACTCCAAACCGAGGAGCATCCCCACCCTTTTAGGCTCCGATGGCTAAATGATGAAGGAGACCTAAAGGTGACCAAGCGTGCAAGAATTGAGTTCTCCATTAGGAATTATAAGGATGCTGTAATTTGTGATGTGCTACCGATGGATGCAAGCCACCTTCTTTTAGGGAGGCTGTGGTAATTTGATCGACACACCATGCACAACGGGCTCACCAATGAGTACTCATTCAAATGGGAGAACCGAAGCATTAGACTTACACCTTTAACACCCTCGGCTATAGCTATGGATGAGAGGATTAGAAGGGAGAACTCTTCCAAGAAGGTGCTAATTATCAACAAAAAGGAGCTCTCTCGGGAAGTACTACAAGTAGCACCGATTGTATTGATTTTATTCCGGGAAAGAATGGAAGAAATTGGAGGGGCTCCAGAAGAAGTCTTAGCCCTCCTTGAAGAATATGGTGATGTTTTCCCCGAGGAGTTGCCAACCAGCCTACCACCAATCCGAGGGATAGAACACCAGATAGACCTTCAACCCGGGGTGGTTCTACCCAATCGGCCGGCCTATCGAATGAACCCCGAGGAGGCCAGAGAACTTGATGAACAAGTACAGGAGCTCCTAGAGAAAGGGTACATCCGAGAGTCATTAAGTCCTTGTGCGGTACGTACTCTTTTGGTGCCAAAGAAGGATGGCTCCTCTCAGATGGGCATAGACAGCCGTGCCATCAATCAAATAACTATCAAATATAGGTTCCCTATACAATGGCTGGAGGACCTATTGGACGAGCTTAGTGGAGCTGCATTCTTCTCCAAGATCGACCTCAAAAGCGGCATCACCAAATAAGGATGCTTAAATGAGATGCGTGGAAAACCGCCTTGAAAACCAAGTATGGCCTATATGAATGGTTAGTAATGCCATTTGGGCTATCTAATGCCCCGAGTACTTTTATGCGATTAATGAATCATGTCTTGAAGGATTACTTGGGAAAATTTGTGATAGTTTATTTTGACGATATATTGGTGTATAGTGGAAGTTATTTGGATCACTTGGTACACCTTCGGCTATTATTTGACACAATTAGAAATGCATAATTATATGGCAATTTGAAGAAGTGTTCCTTTGTTCAAGAAAGGGTGCACTTCCTCGGGTTCATATTATCTAAAGATGGAATGGAAGTTGATCAAGGCAAAATAGAAGCCATAAGGGAGTGGCCGATTCCAAGGAGTGTTTCGGATATTAGGAGCTTCCATGGATTGGCCTCATTTTACAGAAAATTCATCAAGGGGTTTAGTAGTATTGTTGCTCCCCTCACGGATTGCACCAAAAAGGGGAAAGATTTTGAATGGACCCCGATGTGCCAAGCAAGTTTTGACCGTATCAAGGAAGCTCTTTGCAATGCCCCTCTACTTGTGCTCCCGGACTTCCATAAGGTGTTCGAAGTGGATTTTGATCCCTCGGTGACATTCCTCAGGATGCCTTAGCCAAAGAGGAACCCGCGGGAGTGAGCACTCGAGAGTGTGTTCATGATGAGCAACAAGAAGCCCTTAAAAAGAGCCTACCTTGCGATAACGCCACCTTGGGCTTCGCCACGGTTTTTCTAACCCAAGGCCAACCCAATTGGTTTCCGAATGTGTTTGTTCATTTTGTAGGTTCTTTTGGGATGAAGTGGCCAAGATTACTAGTGTGATTTATGCATTCAATGGCCCAACCATGCAAGATGAAGATGTTGACATTTTGGGCTTCAGTACAATCTGACCTATGATCCTTGGGCAGCGGTTTAAACAACGTTTCACACATTATTTTGCCAAACGTTATTCATACGAAATGTAGCCAGCATCTCAAGGTTTCCATCAAGCTGCAGAGCATTAATTTTCGAGAAAGATTTCCTGGTCAACCATCGCCATTACAAAGGCATCCAAAAGGGGTGGCTATCCGAGAACAGCCCACACACCTTCCATCATGCAACCAATAGCCACGGCTTTATGTAGTCCAATGAAGAGCTGAAGGATGGATTCCAATTTGGAGCCTATAAGGAGCGGCCTTACATGTGAAAATATGAAGGAAAGCATTGGCCCAAAAAGGAAGATTGTCGGTTTTTATTTATTTTGGTTTTTGAAAACCGGTTGTACTCTTCCTTGCATGGTTTGCGTGAAAACCATGCAAGTATATTTGTCTCTCTTTTGTTGTAAGTTATTAAACGTGGCTGCAAGTGGAAAGATCTTAGGAAGCACTAAGGGATGGGTTAAACCTTCCCTTAGTGACCCATCACTCCTTGTTGGCGATGAAAGTCAAGGTGGGCCCACTTGCCATGCCTTGTTGTTGGTTAGGTAGTTAGAATTCTGGGTAGCAATTATGTGCCTTTGTAGCTCGTGGGAAGGAAGGTTTTAA
>QAOC01003580.1:0-143720 GCA_003255005.1 Begonia fuchsioides
TATCAAAACCAATGTATTTCAGTTTCAAAATTTTAAGATTAAGATCGAGACAAACATGATCTAGATGGACCAAACCGGACCTAAACATTGTGATCTGGTCTGGTCTGGTTTGTTGGTTAGGGTTGGTTTTTATCCACCCCTTGTGGTCTAGTTCAATCGGTCAGTTAGAGTCGAGTTTTGTCTACTTATGTCCGATATATTTTGGTTTTAAAATTTTAAGATTAAGACCAGGACAAACATGACCAAGACGGACTAAACTAGACCTAACCATTGTGATATGGTCTGGTCCATTGGTTAAGGTTGGCTTTTATCCACCCCTTGTGGTCAAGTTCAATCAGTCAGTTAGGATCACGTTTTATCTACCTCTATCTGATATATTTTAGTTTTAAAATTTTAAGATTAAGACTAAGTCAAACATAACCAAGACAGACCAAATTGGATCTAAACATTGTGATTTGGTCTAGTTTGTCAGTTAGGGTTGGTTTTGTCCACCCCTTGTGGCTAATCTAGTTAAGGTCAGGTTTTGTCCACCCTTGTCAGAGCGGGCATCAATGTATGTATGACCTGGGGCGGAGCAACCGTAAAGATCACCGGGTTCGCCATTGATGGTGTATGCATCTGAGACATTTGGAGCTGCCCCTGTTCTCGTAGCTTGTCGCACAACATCAATGGGGTTTGCATTCCACCATTCCCCTAATTTCACAACACCATCTTATCAGCACAAGTATCCCTTTAATCATCCCGGCCTATAACTATCGTAGACGATCGAAAAGGACGGTTACCGAGCAGTAACGGAGTTTCTCGATCAGGCTTTCGAAAAGGGTACGTAGTTCCTTCTTTCGGACGAATCACAAGAGCTCCGTAAACCGTGGCTCGAAGCCATGAGCTATGAGCATGCCACCATAGAGTTCCCTCTTGGCCCTGAACCGTGAACCGGTAAGTGTAGCTTCCTCCCGGTCTAATCGGACACTGAGTCACGAACTCTGGCCCGTCCGCCCACCCGGTTCTCATCTGCCGAACCCCGTGCCTGATAAACACATCGAATAAGACATTCAATACGACACTGTTTTCTACGATCGATTCGAAACTCGAGTACTCGAGTAGTACCAGTGAATCGTGACGTTATAAACGGCCTTGTTGAAGACGGTGACGATCAGAGTATCGCCGTTGTTTATCTCCAATGTCGGTCCGGGGAATTGGCCGTTTACCGTAATGGCGTTTCGGGTTTTGCACAGCCTCTTCACTGGTGTAGCTTGAATCTATATAGTTTCACATGGTAATATATCAATCCATATACATATAGTAGACTATGATCTTATATATCGACGAGATTCGAATTAGAATCATACAACAAACTGGTGCTTGTGCGTCACGGGATCGGCCAAGCACCCCGACGAAGTAAACAGCAGAAAAATGGCAAAGACGAATAACGAAAACCGAGCCATGGCTAAGCCTTGAGCGATGAAAGAGCTAGAAACTGGAATGTCTGGTTTTATAGACAGGTCAAAAGGAGGTATTTCGATCCAGAGTAGCTGAACCAACTGTCCCAGAAATTGACCTATGTTTCAATCCATTTTTTCTTGATTCACAAGCTTCGATCTTTGAGATGAATTTTCAACAAAACCCATCATTAAGTTTAGCTTTACGTGGTCTTCTTCCATGGCTTTTTACGAGATCTTTTATCATTATTTCGTCGACACTCTCATGGTTTTGCATGCAGGCATCTCTCCGCGGCCATTCTCTCTCTAGAAAAAAGCTCAAAAGTGAAGGGTGGAACAAGGGTCTATTTCATCGCCTCCAACAGCTGTTTGGTTAGTGACTAATCAGGCTTAGTTGATGTAATTTTTGCTGTTTGGTGGCCTGGAAACTCATGTTTAAGTCAAAAGAGGCTTGGTAGGGAGAGGTTAGGATTTGGATGGGTCAACGACGAGGAACTGGTGAAGTTCGTTGGATACTTTGAAAATTATGCACCCAAAATTTAGAAGTGAGCAAAACGGACCGAGATTGTAAACCAAACCGGAATCACAGGTTTTAATTTAATGTCTGATCTAATTTTTAAAAAATTGTGATTCGTGATCCAGTTCTAATTTTCAGGATTAAAAAAACTATGAAACTCGATTCGAGACCAAAGGTTAAAATAAGATCTATAATCGAGTAAAACTCGACCCAAAATCAAATAAAATCTGAAAATAAATTTAATAATCAGTTCAAAACCGGGCCATTACTCAAACCTAACCAAAATGTAATAAAAAAAATATATTCTAATTTTTTTAAGAGAAAAAACAAATTTTGGGCCTGAGTTTTCGGAAAATAGGCCAAATTGGGGCTGAGTTTACGGAAAATAAAATTTGAGCTCATCGGGCGCATACTTGGATGAATCATTCGTCCGAATGAGGCACGATCGGACGAATGATTCATCGTATCAGATGCATTAGAAATCAGAACTGTAACAAAACCGTTAGTTCCAATCCAATTTTAAAAATCAGAAACCGTGAAATTCAATTTCAATTTTATTTCAAGATAAAATTAAGTCGAACCAGACTGTGTCCGCCCCTACCAAGATTCATTAGGCCGGTCTAACTGGATTTTCACACTCGGTTGATGTAGTTGGGTCGAGCTTGGTCTAATCAAAGTCCAATTGTAAGAAAAAAGGTAAAAAAGCAATGTGAACCCTGAGTTTTAGATAAATAAACATATTGAATCTTAAGCTTTAGGAAATACAAATCGAGAATCTCTCCGGACGGCTGAGCAACCATCCATGTGCCACTCACCTCAATGAAACTCATCTTCTTCGCAAAAAGACTCTCAAATGAGTGTCTCTGTTCTCCTTAGCTCTACTGCTTAGAATTGGTATGACAATACCCTCAATGACTTTGCGAATTTCGATCCATAAAAAAGGTTCTTCGGACTACTCTTATGCACCTCAACCATGTGACACAATATTAAATGACATGGGTTAAACTATTGAATAGTATGCAACATGTACATTATGTACAATTTCATGTAATTCAATATGCAAGGTTTAAGGTGCAGGGTGGCAAATCAAAAATTTCACTTCGAATTCTGGCTTATTGATCACGTACGAGTTCATGTAATTTACTATGTTACGCGACCATCTTGCGGAAGAATTATGTGGTCAATCTTACTGTTGATGACTGCAAAACGATGTTGAGCTCATTTGCCTTCAGTTTATAAATGACCTCGACAATGATATTACTTCGCGAATGACTCCTAATGGACGAGCCATCTGCGTGACATTGCTAGAGCCGTCACCCAATCATCCTCTAGGATTCGATTCGTCTTTCTCGAGACTAGGACTTTGATTTTCTTATTTACCCAAAACTATCCAACCAACTTTCTACCTTAACAAACAAAAAGTAATTATTAATCGACACTCTACATCATTTGAAACTCAAATTATAAGTGTTTTTCATATTAAATCTTCAATTTTAGAGTTTTAACAGACACTATGACATTAATTTTTAACTAATTATACATTTTTTTACAATCTAAGTTCCAATTTTTGTCTTTTTTTTTCGTATCAATCATCTTAACTAAGACTAAGACTGATGGAGTATTTATAAAAATTGACATCAAATTAAAAGAATAGTCTCAATTAACTTAAATTAATTTTGACGTAGAATGTCATTCATAATGATCTTAACTATAAGATATTAATTGATAATTTAAAATATTAAGATGGAAAACACTCAAAATTTATATATGTTAATTATTCTAATTAAAATTACTTTAAGTTTACTTTCTTGTTATATTCTGTTATTATATTTCTTGACGGGTCATTGATTAAATTAATTTAAAATATAAATAAATATTTATATTTTTATTAATAAATCTATTTAAATTGACTTAGTGACTAATTAAGTAATTATATTTTACTTTTAGTTAGATATATAAAAATATCGATTTATTGAATATATTGGTTATTCTAGACGGTGTTTTAACGGCTGGCAGGTGGGACCGTCGCATTAACTAGGTCAACGTTTAGAACATAATTCGAGTCACGTCGACGATCCGGGTTGAGTCGACTCGCCCGAGGTTCCACGTAGTGGCTCACTCGCTTGCCGCCTCCGTCTGTCACTTCCCTCTTTTATCTTTTCTCTTCTGCAATCCTTATCTTCGACTCTCTTGAGCAATTCAACAGATTTCACGATAATCTTCGATTTTCTTCGAGTTTGGTTTTTGTTATCGTTTTACGTATTTCTGATCAATTCTGTTTCATATTTCCTCTGAAAATTTTGGTTGGAGCTGTGCGAATTACGATGATGAGATTTGAAAACCAGGATCACAACGGTGNGAGCGGGCATCAATGTATGTATGACCTGGGGCGGAGCAACCGTAAAGATCACCGGGTTCGCCATTGATGGTGTATGCATCTGAGACATTTGGAGCTGCCCCTGTTCTCGTAGCTTGTCGCACAACATCAATGGGGTTTGCATTCCACCATTCCCCTAATTTCACAACACCATCTTATCAGCACAAGTATCCCTTTAATCATCCCGGCCTATAACTATCGTAGACGATCGAAAAGGACGGTTACCGAGCAGTAACGGAGTTTCTCGATCAGGCTTTCGAAAAGGGTACGTAGTTCCTTCTTTCGGACGAATCACAAGAGCTCCGTAAACCGTGGCTCGAAGCCATGAGCTATGAGCATGCCACCATAGAGTTCCCTCTTGGCCCTGAACCGTGAACCGGTAAGTGTAGCTTCCTCCCGGTCTAATCGGACACTGAGTCACGAACTCTGGCCCGTCCGCCCACCCGGTTCTCATCTGCCGAACCCCGTGCCTGATAAACACATCGAATAAGACATTCAATACGACACTGTTTTCTACGATCGATTCGAAACTCGAGTACTCGAGTAGTACCAGTGAATCGTGACGTTATAAACGGCCTTGTTGAAGACGGTGACGATCAGAGTATCGCCGTTGTTTATCTCCAATGTCGGTCCGGGGAATTGGCCGTTTACCGTAATGGCGTTTCGGGTTTTGCACAGCCTCTTCACTGGTGTAGCTTGAATCTATATAGTTTCACATGGTAATATATCAATCCATATACATATAGTAGACTATGATCTTATATATCGACGAGATTCGAATTAGAATCATACAACAAACTGGTGCTTGTGCGTCACGGGATCGGCCAAGCACCCCGACGAAGTAAACAGCAGAAAAATGGCAAAGACGAATAACGAAAACCGAGCCATGGCTAAGCCTTGAGCGATGAAAGAGCTAGAAACTGGAATGTCTGGTTTTATAGACAGGTCAAAAGGAGGTATTTCGATCCAGAGTAGCTGAACCAACTGTCCCAGAAATTGACCTATGTTTCAATCCATTTTTTCTTGATTCACAAGCTTCGATCTTTGAGATGAATTTTCAACAAAACCCATCATTAAGTTTAGCTTTACGTGGTCTTCTTCCATGGCTTTTTACGAGATCTTTTATCATTATTTCGTCGACACTCTCATGGTTTTGCATGCAGGCATCTCTCCGCGGCCATTCTCTCTCTAGAAAAAAGCTCAAAAGTGAAGGGTGGAACAAGGGTCTATTTCATCGCCTCCAACAGCTGTTTGGTTAGTGACTAATCAGGCTTAGTTGATGTAATTTTTGCTGTTTGGTGGCCTGGAAACTCATGTTTAAGTCAAAAGAGGCTTGGTAGGGAGAGGTTAGGATTTGGATGGGTCAACGACGAGGAACTGGTGAAGTTCGTTGGATACTTTGAAAATTATGCACCCAAAATTTAGAAGTGAGCAAAACGGACCGAGATTGTAAACCAAACCGGAATCACAGGTTTTAATTTAATGTCTGATCTAATTTTTAAAAAATTGTGATTCGTGATCCAGTTCTAATTTTCAGGATTAAAAAAACTATGAAACTCGATTCGAGACCAAAGGTTAAAATAAGATCTATAATCGAGTAAAACTCGACCCAAAATCAAATAAAATCTGAAAATAAATTTAATAATCAGTTCAAAACCGGGCCATTACTCAAACCTAACCAAAATGTAATAAAAAAAATATATTCTAATTTTTTTAAGAGAAAAAACAAATTTTGGGCCTGAGTTTTCGGAAAATAGGCCAAATTGGGGCTGAGTTTACGGAAAATAAAATTTGAGCTCATCGGGCGCATACTTGGATGAATCATTCGTCCGAATGAGGCACGATCGGACGAATGATTCATCGTATCAGATGCATTAGAAATCAGAACTGTAACAAAACCGTTAGTTCCAATCCAATTTTAAAAATCAGAAACCGTGAAATTCAATTTCAATTTTATTTCAAGATAAAATTAAGTCGAACCAGACTGTGTCCGCCCCTACCAAGATTCATTAGGCCGGTCTAACTGGATTTTCACACTCGGTTGATGTAGTTGGGTCGAGCTTGGTCTAATCAAAGTCCAATTGTAAGAAAAAAGGTAAAAAAGCAATGTGAACCCTGAGTTTTAGATAAATAAACATATTGAATCTTAAGCTTTAGGAAATACAAATCGAGAATCTCTCCGGACGGCTGAGCAACCATCCATGTGCCACTCACCTCAATGAAACTCATCTTCTTCGCAAAAAGACTCTCAAATGAGTGTCTCTGTTCTCCTTAGCTCTACTGCTTAGAATTGGTATGACAATACCCTCAATGACTTTGCGAATTTCGATCCATAAAAAAGGTTCTTCGGACTACTCTTATGCACCTCAACCATGTGACACAATATTAAATGACATGGGTTAAACTATTGAATAGTATGCAACATGTACATTATGTACAATTTCATGTAATTCAATATGCAAGGTTTAAGGTGCAGGGTGGCAAATCAAAAATTTCACTTCGAATTCTGGCTTATTGATCACGTACGAGTTCATGTAATTTACTATGTTACGCGACCATCTTGCGGAAGAATTATGTGGTCAATCTTACTGTTGATGACTGCAAAACGATGTTGAGCTCATTTGCCTTCAGTTTATAAATGACCTCGACAATGATATTACTTCGCGAATGACTCCTAATGGACGAGCCATCTGCGTGACATTGCTAGAGCCGTCACCCAATCATCCTCTAGGATTCGATTCGTCTTTCTCGAGACTAGGACTTTGATTTTCTTATTTACCCAAAACTATCCAACCAACTTTCTACCTTAACAAACAAAAAGTAATTATTAATCGACACTCTACATCATTTGAAACTCAAATTATAAGTGTTTTTCATATTAAATCTTCAATTTTAGAGTTTTAACAGACACTATGACATTAATTTTTAACTAATTATACATTTTTTTACAATCTAAGTTCCAATTTTTGTCTTTTTTTTTCGTATCAATCATCTTAACTAAGACTAAGACTGATGGAGTATTTATAAAAATTGACATCAAATTAAAAGAATAGTCTCAATTAACTTAAATTAATTTTGACGTAGAATGTCATTCATAATGATCTTAACTATAAGATATTAATTGATAATTTAAAATATTAAGATGGAAAACACTCAAAATTTATATATGTTAATTATTCTAATTAAAATTACTTTAAGTTTACTTTCTTGTTATATTCTGTTATTATATTTCTTGACGGGTCATTGATTAAATTAATTTAAAATATAAATAAATATTTATATTTTTATTAATAAATCTATTTAAATTGACTTAGTGACTAATTAAGTAATTATATTTTACTTTTAGTTAGATATATAAAAATATCGATTTATTGAATATATTGGTTATTCTAGACGGTGTTTTAACGGCTGGCAGGTGGGACCGTCGCATTAACTAGGTCAACGTTTAGAACATAATTCGAGTCACGTCGACGATCCGGGTTGAGTCGACTCGCCCGAGGTTCCACGTAGTGGCTCACTCGCTTGCCGCCTCCGTCTGTCACTTCCCTCTTTTATCTTTTCTCTTCTGCAATCCTTATCTTCGACTCTCTTGAGCAATTCAACAGATTTCACGATAATCTTCGATTTTCTTCGAGTTTGGTTTTTGTTATCGTTTTACGTATTTCTGATCAATTCTGTTTCATATTTCCTCTGAAAATTTTGGTTGGAGCTGTGCGAATTACGATGATGAGATTTGAAAACCAGGATCACAACGGTGATGCCCATTTTCATGCTCCTCGAGAAGAGATGGAGAGTCTCATTCTCGACGACGATTCATCCGATGGTAAACTGATGTCGGACGATCAATTGACGGTGCCGGTGGGCGTGATCTACGATTCTTTGGTTAGGTCTTCTTCTTCTTTGCTATACTCTCAAAACCCTAATTCCCTTTTTGATTCATTTGTTGAACCTCCTTCTTATGCTGAAGCTATATTCGGTTCTTTCGATTCTTCATCCCACTCCCACGAAAGCTTCGAAATTTCGCCCAAATCCAGCTCTCCGAGCTCCGAATACCTCAATATTTCAGTTTCAGATCCACAAAGGGTGGAAGAAATTTCTCATTCTCTGGTCCCTGGCGGAGCTAGTTATTACACCTATTTGATCACAACGAGGACAAATTTGCCAGTGTACGGCGGACCTGTATCCGAATTCAGTGTTCGCGGGCGATTCAAGGATGTAGTCACATTGTCGGATCGATTATCAGAGTCTTACAGAGGGTTTTTCATACCGATACGACCAGACAAGAATGTCGTGGAGAGCCAGATAATGCAAAAACAAGAGCTTGTGGAACAAAGGAGGATTGCTTTGGAGAAACACTTGAAGAAATTGGCAGAGCATCCCGTGATTCGAAAGAGTGATGAATTGATATTATTTTTGGAAGCGAAAGGCAAGCTACCATTGATGAAAAGCACCGATATGGCGTCGAGAATGCTGGACGGAGCAGTGAACCTTCAGAAACAGCTATTTGGCGAATCGACAGGGGCTGTTGATGTAAACGAGGTCGCTCAAGCGGCCAAAGGAGGTAAGAATTTGTTGAGAATGTTCAAGGAGTTGAAACAGTCTGTGGCAAACGATTGGGGAGGGGCTAAGCCATTAGTGGCCGTGGAAGGTAAAGAGTTTTTGGAGAAGAAAGAGAGGTTGATCGAGTTTGAACAGCAACTCAGCAATGTGTCTCAACATGTGTGTTTTTTTCAATCTTTGCATAAGAACAATTTAGATATTATGAACAAATTCACGAAGAACTTTGTTTGCTATGTTCAACGATGAAATATTGGGATCAAAGAACTTCATTTGATTCCATCTTATTGTCAATATTGCTGCATGTTTTAGGCTGAATCTCTAGTAAAGGCACAACAAGACATAGGGGGACAATGGGAGAGTTAGGGTTAGCATTTGTAAAACTGACCAAGTTCGAGACGAAAAAAGCTTCACTTGAATCTCAAAGAATACTTGCCACGGACTCGAAAAACATGGCAACTGCAGCCGTGAAAGCTAGTAGATTGTATCGAGAGTTAAACTCGCAAACGGTGAAGCATTTGGTAATCCTCAGGCCAAACTATGAACTCACTAACTATTGGTTATAGAAGAACGATGTTTCTCAATCGTCAACTCTTACTTGCAGGATAAACTTCACTAAAATCTCAGGATTATGCTGGCTGTTAACAGCGCGTTTTCGGAGCGGACAAGCGCTTTACTGACCATTCAAACGCTCTCGACCGAGTTGGCTTCCTTGCATTCGAGAATCAAGAAGCTGGACGCTGCTTCGGCTAAAATTTTTGGTGAAGATAGGACAAGAATGCGCAAAATCCAGGAGTTAAAAGAAACTGCAAAAGTTACCGAGGATGCAAAGAATTGTGCAGTTAGAGAGTACAAGCATATCAAGGTAATGCACTCGACTACTAATCATATTTAGAACTCGAAATAAAGCAAGTAAAGATGTCATAGATCCCTTGTTACATTTTAACTGTGAAATGGAAATTGTATATGGTAATAAGGGATAGCTCAACTGCAAGCATGCAAATACATTATTAAGCTTAACCTCCTCTCATTTGCTCCCTTCTGTTTTAGTCTTCTAAAACTTTGGTTATGGATGTGACTTTTCCTGGTTGTTGTTTCTTGGTTTGGATCTGTTCTTCTGTTTCTCTCAAAATTTTGGATGACCAATCTTGTCAAAAGTTGGAATATCAACAATGTTCAGAAATTATTGTTTATAATGGACAGACGACAGATTCATTCTTAGGGGGTTTTGATAAGTTTCCAATTTTTTTATTTGCATTGCACGTTCATTTGTTGGTGTTAGAGTTTGATGAGACCTGAATTTTATTTGGGCTATGTTGATGAACTCATGATAAAATCTCATTTGAGTTTTTTTTTTATAAATTAAGGTAAGCTGGAGTTGAAAAAAACAACAGTTTTATTTCAATATTTCTATTCTTTTTTTGTGATAATCGTTTGATTCTCAACAGCCGGTCTGTTCACTGTTTGCACAGGAAAATATCAAGAGCGAGCTCGAAAGATTGGACAAGGAAATGCAAGAAGATTTCACGAGGACGTTGAAAGGTTTTGCTCTTGATCAGGTAAAGTTCTTGAATTCATTGCAAATTGCAACGTAGATACTGATGAAAGATAGACATGGTGTCAAGTGGGATATGCAGAGAAGATGGCAAATGTGTGGGACAAGCTAGCAGAAGACACGAGCGTTTATGCAAACGATAGCAGCTGATGCAGGTCTACTGTAAATTCTACATTTCCATGTTCTTTTTTTCTTTTTTTTTCTTCTCTTATAATGTCACGAATATACTTGAAAAACCATAACTTTTGGAGTTTAATGCTAACTAATTTCAGTGTACATTCAAGCAAATGAATTGCAGTGTCGGGGAACAATAGAGGTGGAAAGAACTGGGATCCTAAATTTTAAAAATCGTGAAATCAGTAACGAATATAAAAAGACTTAAAATTAAATAGAACACCATAGAAGAAGGTTGGAATTCAAAGAAATACTTCGATCGTTTCTCTCTTCAGCTTATGATAAATCTCCTCTCAACAGCCAACTGAGTTCTCTTTGGTTCTGATGTCAGCCAATGAATGTTTGCCGCGTGGAGGATTACTCCGACCGGCTGGCCATCCTCAACAGTTCCTCATCATGTCATAAGATTCCTCGAAAAGCATAAAAGATTTATTTTTTATTTTGTTGGTAGCAAAGGTCTTCGTCTTCTTGACTTGGGACTTCTTTTCTCTCCGATTCTCATACAGCAATCAGCCATATCGGAGAATCTGACAGATGGGTAACGTCCTCCGGTTGCTTTACCGGCATTGCTGCAAACCAACCTCCGGCGAAGACTCCGATTCCGGATCCCACGGCCTATCTGCCTCCGCCGTCGGCGTTTTAGCTCTAGCCCACGATGTCTTTCACTTTCAGAATACATCTCAGGTTAATCTCCGATCTACTGCGGTGAATGCATCCATTCTTTTTACTTTGTCGTCTTAGCTCATGGCGATCGTCTTAAATCAAGAACTTTGCTAAACCTTTTAATATCATATTTAAGGTCCCCGAAGGACTCAGCAGACATGTTCGTGCGTCCAAGAAAGCTCAGGCAAACTGGTATTTTCCGATTCAACTTCAAAGTAGGAAAATCTGGGGTGAAAATCTGCGTTATCTTCCTGTTTTTGAAGGTACAGAAAGCTCGGAGAGGCATGGCGAGAAGCAAAACCACCCCCGAAAACACCAGAAGAAGCATCGAGGTTCGTCGTACGGACCCTCAGCAGATATCAAAAGGAAGACGTCGAGGTACGAGGACCCGATTGGTTCAAAGATGAATTAAAATTGACATCATGAAATATAAGGTGGTTCTGGTTTAGTCTGGTGATTCAATATTCAAAATGCAAATGTCTTCTATTGTATTTGTATTGAGTTTTAGTGTTCGAATCAAAATTATTTGTGAATTTATATCAGAGTTTCAATCTGGTTTGGATTTTATTCAATTTTGAGTCTTTTTAACCCACGATCTGGTTTTAGTTTCACAGTTTTAAATTATTGGGATCAGAATTTGACCAAAACCGGTGGTTCCAGTCTAATTTGCAATCCTTATTCAGTTTTGCCACCCCTATGGGCACGATCCGATTTAATTCCAGGATGAATTAAATAGAATCATGAAATACGGCACAGTTACGGTTTGTCTTAGCCCGGTTTCAATATTTTAAAAAAATGTAATATATTTTTATTGTATTTAGATCAAGTTTGAAATCAATTTTTGAGTTTATCTTAGTTTTATTTTGTTATGGTTGTGTTTTACCTAATTTTTGGTCAAATTTATCCAATTTAAGTCTTTTTTAACCCATAATCCGGCTCCAATTTCACGATTTTTAAGAATTGCGACCGGAAGTGGACCAAAACTGAACGTTTTCAGTCCGGTTCATCGACCGAGACCGAAACTGGAGATTCCAGTCCGGTTCAGGATCCAATCCAGTTTTGCCCACTTTTGTGCACCTTGCTTAAAATGGTGACTGGCAGTTGTTCTTCTGCAGAGCCTACTACGGTTCTACGGTCTCCCCTTGGTTCAAATTGCTGCTCCAGCCCCGACATCCTTGCCGGACGGCGTTGAGTTTGAACTAAACACTCTACCGGCAAGAAAACATAGCTTCTAACTCAATTAACATAAACAAGAACGATCCGGTCTAAACTAACGATTTTTTGAATGATTCTAGGTTGACCCAAAAGCCGTTGCAGATGGCGATACAGTGACAGTCTATGTAAGTACGGCTGAGCCCCGGGAATCGTACAACATTCCCGTCGACGTACTAGAAGCCGCCATTGAAAGATCAACCGCCCGAGCTGCTAGAAACTATGCTAAGGCTGATGAGCTTCATCAAATAATTGTTGATGCTGGTTATAGGTTGATTTTCTCACACTAATTAGGAAAATTTGATCAATGCAAGACAATCTTTTGTGTGTTTTTTTTTTGTAACAGGGTACTGAAAATCCAGAACGACGAGGTTTTGGCAAGAAAGTACAGAATCCGTCTTAGGTAAGTAGTAATTTACCCCTCGAACTATGAAGTTATTATAACAGATGTCTTGAATTTAATATGTCATCAATAAATCTTTTACTTTATTATAATTATAATAGATATCATTTTATCAGTTTCTTTTTAATTTTAAGATGTTGGTCAATATGTGCAGTTATTTTCGTCAATTTGAAGAATATTTAATCATAATTTTTATTTTTATTTAACTCTTTCAATTTTGTAAGAGATTAAAAATTTTCACAAATATATAATCTCTTAAAAAACGTTATGACACAGTGTGTGTTCAAATTATAATAAAATTCAAGGTATCTGTTGCAAATATTCTCATAATTTATGAGATACTTTGATATTTGCCCCATTTGCTTCTAGCTTTTGATTTTTATCGAATATGAAGAACTTGTTTCCCTAGATCAAATTAACGAAGAAAAAAAACGAACAGGGGGATCGACGCACCGGAATGTGAGATGCCGTACGGGGAAGAGGCCAAGCAGGAACTAAGAAAGATTTTACAGAGAAAATGCTTGAGAGTTCTCGTCTACTGCGAAGATCAATACGGCCGTAGTGTGGGCGACATATATTGCAACGGAGTGTTCGTCCAGGTGCCCAAAAAACACATTTTTACGTTTCGGCATGGTTTGAAATGAATCAATGACTAAGAAACTAGTTGATTTATTACAAACAGGAATTAATGCTTAAGAGAGGGATGGCTTGGCATTACACAGCATATGACCAGCGCATAGAGCTAGGAAAGGTGAGCAAACTATAAAGATTATCTATGAAAACTCAGAAGTATATGGATTCATGATAAACTATCGCCTGTCCTAAAAACTCGAGTTCATGAGTGAAAAATAATTTAATTATTTATAATTTTAATGAGATTTTTGTCTTCGTTGAAAATTGAACTTGAGACTTCGAGCTCTAATATCATGATAAATTACTATCTGTCTCGAAAATTCAAACTTGCAGGTGAAATATAATTAATCATTTATATTCATATCTTGATATTAACACTCACATGTAGGTAATTTTTTATCTTTATATGTGATTTATTTTAATAGGATTTTAGTCGTTGCTGATGATTGAACTTGAAATTTCTAGTTCTAATATCATGATAAATTATCACATGTCTTAAAAACTCAAACTTGTAGGTGAAATATATCTAATCATTTATATTCTTCTCTTAACAATTCATAACAAATTTCTTGGTATTTTATATTAGTGGGAAGCAGGAGCTCGAAAAAAGAGAATCGGCCTTTGGGCTTCCCCGAACCCGCAGAAGCCGTGGGATTGGAGGAAGAACAAGCGTGAAGGGCGATTGTAGATTAGATTAATGTCTATGTTTATATCATATGAGTGGATTGGAGTGAAATTGTGTGTTAATGTCTATGTTTATATCATATTTAAGTTGTTGGCTTGTGGTTGTAATTAGTTTAGAGAACTACTATGGTAATGCTAATTTACCACTCGTGAAAGCAATTGCTTGTAAAATGACGACTTAAACAGAGGCACACTGATAGTTTTGTTCATCTATTAACTACTCGTGGATCCGACCAAAAACTAGCGATTTTGTCTTGTTTTAGTGTAAAAATGATCATTTATAACCATTACAGGAGAAAGAGTTATTAGATATCTAACTTCCAGATATTCTTTTAGAGTAATTCTAGATACATTATCTTAGTATACGTTCTTAATTCATTTTAATTCATTCTCTGATGTATTGAGTTTTGATTGATCTAAAAAAAATATTTTTAATATTATTATAATAAAATAATTATTTTTAATATTAATTACATCAATATTAATTATCTTGGGTCCTTTGCTGTCATTTTTCATATTGACTATGTAATTATGTAATTATAGTGTGTCAAAACAGTTCATCACTCGACCCGTCTTTCATGCAAATATCTTTAAAAAGATGAGAAGATCATCAAGAAATTATATTAGTTACTTTTTCACGATTATTCGACTTTTTAGACCGGAAATACCGATGACAGCCATGAGCCAATCAAATTCTCTGCTAAAAAATAGATGGTAGTCAAGAGCTCAATGACACAAGCAGTAACCAAACAAATTGAAAATCATATCCATTCCACACTTGGCTTAAGAAGCATGTTTTTAGTATCCAGGCAGACATAACAAACCTCAAATCGGACAGAACTCGTATTATACGACAAGCATCTCGCGAGCGGTAATCATGAATGGCAAAGAAACCAACAATGGAGGTTCAAGTAAGATCGTCCTCTTCGAGTTCTTTGGCTTTCAGTTTGTCCTTCACCCTCAATAGGAGAGTTGTCTTCCATGGATCCTGTAAATGAGTTTTTTAAGTTATGACAAAATTGCAAAAGCGAACAAAATCGACCTACAATCTACTGAGAGAATACAACCTCAACATCAGAGAAAGTTCCCAGAATATAGAGTAATTCAATTGACTCCACAATACAAACTGATGCAAATATAATTTGGGTTTAGTTTAATATTATTAGTTATATCATTGGAATAGCAATTTAGGTATATTATTAGAGTTTTCTTTCTATTAATAGATGCACTTAAGTTTATATTTCCAACTTCGAATATTATATAGATATTGTGTTGCAACTTTGAATACTATATAAATATTGTGAAAACTTCTCTAGAGTTTTTATCATCCGAGCAAGCCCGTGGACAGTTCATTGCCAGACCATGAAGTTACTTTTATATTTTACCGTTTTATTCTCTCGAGATGAGCACGTTTTGTGTTCATCACAAACTCACATAACAAGCTCTGGATCCCTAAAATGATTTCAACATGTGAAGACTAATTCACAAACCAGTCCAGCTGGTTAAAGGTAATAGAAAAGCTGGGGATTATATTTAACCTTAGAAGAGATTTGTTTTAAGTAGAAGAACTCATAACATGCTGAGTATTAATTTTATCAAATTTGAGTATATCGTACCAATGTTGTCATGCTATCAAATTCCTTAACAATGTCGGTGAATTTTGAGACATCTTCCTCATCAAGTGTGCTAGCAATATCCTGCGACAAAACAAACAGTATGTTATTCAGTATCAAACAGTGTATATAAACACATATCGTGAGCGTTTAAAATACAATCCACCCACAGATAAAAAGCGACATTCCCGCGTCCCTGAGAAAGTTGGATCCAAATCCTGAAAAAACAAAAGATATTAGCATACTTCTTCCTATACAAACCTATATTAGTAAGACATTATGTCAAAATGTAATGATAGAAAAACCTGATATCGCTCCAATGCATTGGTAATTGCAACAGGATCCCCCTTACAAAGTTGACAGAGGCCAGCATTAAGTAGATGCCCTTTAACTCCGTACTTGAGTAAGTTATTCTTGAGTGAATGCCTTGCTATTTCTTCATAAATCTCAATTGCCCTGGGATATCTGAAGATATATTGTAGAAAAATAAAATGATTACGGCGGGCAATCGGATCGGATCAACTCGCCAACCTGACTCAAACTGACTATTTGGATCGAATCAATTTTTAATTTAAAAAAATCGATGTAAGCATAAACCAAAACCAACTCAAAATTTTGAGTTGGATTTGGATCGGATCGAACATGCGATCAGATTGAGCTCAGATCTAATTTTACAGGAACCGACCCATGAGATCGGATTGAGTGTGGATTGAGTCAGTTATCTGATAAAATCCTAAAATTTGTTAAAAAATAATTTAATTTTAGTTAGTTTAGGTTGATAACACGTGAGTTTGAATTTTACGAAATCGAATGTAAACTTGAACCGAACCAACCCAAAAATTTGGAGGAAATCGAATATAAAATCGGATCGAGTTTGGATCTAATAAAACTTGACCCTTAAGATCAAATCCATTTTTTTTTATCAAAACCCGACCCGGATCCACAAGAATCACCCTTACAGGTGATAGAGAAATTTAGAAGAATAATCCTCACATACACATGCATTGCGTATAAAAAGACTATCTTACTGTTCTAATTGAGCAGAAAATTGCGCAACTTTTAGCTTGCACTGATTTGCAGAAGTTGTCACTTCTTCGTTTTGGAAAAAATCAGCAGCCTTCTCATAATAACTGATTGCCTTCTCAGTATTCTGTTCAGACTCGTACAATTCAGCAATGTCCTGCAAAATTAAAAGGTAATTAAGTTAAGGGAATGCCAATGAGGTAAAAACAATGATTTCAGCAAGGTATCAGTAGCATCACAAAATTATACCTTCAGATATCGTGCAGCCATATTAAGCCTCCCAATATCACAAAACAAATTAACTGCTTGCTCTATGCAAGTTATAGCCTCTGGATCGGGATGAAAATTTCGGTAATTGAAGAGAGAACCAAATGAACAGAAAAGATTCATGTTTGAGAAGAATTAATGAAAATAGAATTTACAATCATTAAATTTTTTTTTTTTTCATTACAATCCAACTTTTGGGTCGCTGTAAATTGTTAGTAGGCATCAAACCTTTAGTAGATGTTTTCTTGTAACAATTTCCAGCATCAATGTAAGATTGGGCTGCTTCATGTGTACTTTCCATCTTCAAACACAATGCACATACCACAAATGTTGCAGGGAAAAGAGTTAGAAAATGATATGAAGTTTAATCTTTTTCTTGATTAAAAAAAATCCACGTTTATTCATCTGAAATAAGAAACGAACTAACCTTCAAATGACAGTTCGCCAACTTTATATATGTTGAACCAGCTTTGTCCCCTGAAAGAACAACCAGCATAAAACATAGTGACCAAAACCGTCGAAGAAAAATCTATCTTAAATTTCTGTCAATATATTTACAACTACATGTGCGTCCTTCAACTACATTATAAACAAGAATATGGAAAATTATCCGTATACAGGCATGATATAAAGTTTAGATCCCGTTATTAATTTGAAAAATTAGGTAACAAGAATACGTTCAAATCTATCTTAAGGATTAATCAAACAGGGAGTTTTCCTATGTCCAGCCGCATTAGCAGTTTGACCATCGATCAAAAATGTGAACAACAATAAGCTTCAATCGGTTAAACCAAGGATAAAAAGTAATCCAGAAAACAAAGTCAATCCAACGGAAAATGAACGCGGGAAAATGCACATCACCGATGAAAAAACAACTGCAGGCAATAACTTAAAAAAATCCGAGCCGAATTGCAGCGCAAGATCTGAACTTCTCAGGGAAAAAGAACGAAAATAGAGAATAAGACTTGATTAATACATGACTTGGCGAGCTTGTAAGAATTAGCGGCTTTGTCGAAGAAATCAGCGGCGTCATCGTATTTGGAACCGAACAAGCCCCAGCTGTTGAGTTTCTTCTCGGCCTTCCTTTCGAAATCCTCGGCCTTAGCCTGCTGATCCGACATCTTTGAATGTTTCTGAGAATAATGGATGAGACCAAAAACAAGCAGAGAGAAGATAATATTCAAAGCCCGACGAAGAAATCAGTACCGTCAAGGTTAAGAAATGTGATTTTCCATGAAGGCAAACTCGGACTTGGTCAGCCTGGTTCTGTTTTCGTTGTGCCGCCATTAATCCTGGTTTTAAGCCCTTGAGAACAGCCTACATTGGGCTCCTCTTGATCCATATTGGGCCCAATTGAAAGAAGCCCATCAAGCCCAAAAGTAATCATATTTTAAATGTTTTATGATTTTTAAAAAATTATAATTATTTTAATGCTCATGCACATGCAAAAAAGTCAATTATTTTTGCTAGTTTTATTCCATGTATTTTTCTTATGGATGATTAACACGTATGATTGTCAGGGCAAACCACCGCCTCTCAGCCCCCGACTGATTTGCCATAGAGGCCAACGTCAAATAATAACTCCCTCTGAACATAGCTTATAACTTTCATCGTACTGTGCTCTCCAAAGAGCAATTCTAATAAAAAAATTCTGAGTTAGAATCTCATTCTAACTAAGAATTCTTGTGGTTATGGAAGAATCAGTTACAGAAGAACTAGAAATAGAGAAAGGATCATCCAATATGATATTGGTTCAAATTGAACAAAGTATATCAGTGGAGATGTACAATTTCATATTGTTTAGAAAAGTAAAGGTTGTGTTGCATATAAGTAGAATCCAATGCATTTTGAGTTGTAAATACAAGAACAAATTCATAAGAATTGTGACTCGAATTGAATAATATTGTATTGAAATCAAAGAGGATATCCAATTGTCTAGAGTGGATTGGGGCTCAAATTACTACCCTTTTAATCAAACAAAAGCCTCAACCAAAGTTTTCAAATTTTTCAAGATGAATACGTCTACTTCAAAGGCTTGGTATTGGACTTGTAATCCAAATTGTAGCCATTGTCATTGCTTATGCATTGAAAGTTCATTGAATACATTAAGCGACCCACCATATTATCGAACCTCAAAATATCGTTCTAATGAGCATATTCTAGCTATAGCTAGAGGTGGGCACGATTTGGGTTGGGTCGAGTTCTCACCTGGCCAGCCCAACCCGAATTAGTTTTGGGTTAAAAGGAGAACTCAAAACCTGACCCAAACCGAAAAAAAAATTCTCGACCGGTTGGGTTGGGTTGGGTTGGTTTGGTTTGGTTTGGGTTGAATTTGGTTGGTTTGATTTGAGTCACATATAAAACTAAAAAAAATTACAAATGTAAATACATTGTAACTCTTTCAAAAAATTATAAGGTGTCGACCGTCTTTTGCAAACTGTCGACCGCAAATACAAGATGTCGACCGCCTTTTGCAAGGTGTCGACCGCAAATACAAGGTGTTGACCGTCTTTTGCAAGACATTGGGTTTTTCAGTTTGGTTTGGGTTTTCAAACAAAAACCAAAAATAAAATCCAACCAAAATAGCCACAACTGAACCCGACTCAAAACTGATTATTTGAACCAAAGTCCGACTCAAACCCGACTCATTTTTATGAATCAATGCACAAATCTTCTCTTGGTAGAAACATTTTTATGTCACATAACCTTTGATGTGGGAGGTGGGTTTATTTTGAAGCTCTTGATCGAAAAAAAACGTTCTTCTTTTGAACAAATTACTGTACCAAATGCACTGCAAATCGTGGATTAATAACACTGATGTGACGTTACTTAAAATACCGATTTCAAATCGAGATTGTTCAACCAGAAATGTCACAATCCATGGAACAACATAATCATCATGAACTGACTGATACCTAGAGACTTTGAAAAGGTGAATGCATGGAGAAAATCACGATAAATGAAGTTAGGCTAAAGTCGCCCAAAGACTTGGAACTTTCAAACGCAATAAATACGTACACTAAGCATGATTAGTAATAATTAATTTGCCAGGAAAAACATGCATTTTGAAAAAGTCATCTCTGCAATTTTCTGGTAGGTGGCTCACCGGCGAACGATTTCAACCGAGTGCTCCGACTTTCGCTCTTCGCTTTCAACTCTGAGATTTGTTTTTTTAATGCAGAATCCATGGCTGAAAATGGATCTGGCTGGCTGCTTTTACAGTCGGCTTCTGGAAATATCGTCTTTGACAGATTCCTTTAGGGTTTAATCTTTATCATATGTTATGTCTTTTGACGATAGGTGATTGTTTTTGTTATCCTTTTTAGCTATCCATTTGAAGTACGCACGTCTCTCTCTCTCTCTCTCTCTCTCTCTCCCACTAATGGTAAGATGATAATCACCGAGTTGAAGAGAGCTTTCCATACTTTGGTGATGGAGATGTACATGTACTTGTTTGATAATTGTATTATAAGAAATTTGTTATCCTGTTGTTTTCAAAGATAATTACTGCTTTAATCACTAATAATTGATTGAAACTGTCTTCTGGTTTAGTAGATAAGCAGTCACTTTGGTAGAACTGTGTTCATTGACCATGAAAATTGGAGGCGTATGAAGAAACTGTGTTCTTCGAACACTTATCTGTAATAAATTACTAATCATCTCAAAAGTTTAACTTAATGAATGAATGTTAATTCAATCATTTATATTTTATCTTAAACTTTACCTTCACATTTCTCTTTTTAATGGGATTTTTTGTTTTAGCTGAGTATCAAGCTTGAGACTTCTAACTCAGGTATTATGAAAAATTACCGACAGTAATAATAGCCCGAGTCTATTATTGAAATATAATTTAATTATTTATGTAATAATATATTAAGAATCTCGTATAAGATTTATCTCTATCCTCTACTTTATTTGAGATGGCTTGGAGTAAAAAACTCAATCTTGGCTGAAAGTGACGAGCCAAATTCAGTGGTTTGCTCTCGTTTGACGAACACTTCACCAAACTCTTGATTCCCTTCACAACGAACTACTGCTCTTTCTCCTATTTTTGACAATTAGCGAGTTTTTTTAACTCGTTTTACTTTGCTTAAGGTCGAAGAACCAGATTCGGAGAATCTAGGAATTGTTTTTTAGATGTTTGAACGTTGAAATATTGCCATGCAGTTAGTTATCTACGAGTTAGGTTACCTACTCGGCCATCTTTATTACAATATTGGAGAAATGCTTCTATAAAACCCCATCTTCGTTGTCTGAGTTCGATATACTTCTACTGAATCTTCAGTGAAGCTTTTTCAGTGACAGCAATGGCTGCTTCTTTCACTCGTTTCGCTTCCAAGGCAGCCATTGTTGCTCTTCTGATCTTGTTCATGGGGTTTCCTGGATATTCCAGAGCTCAACTTTCCCCTAGCTTTTACTCCCGTTCTTGCCCCAATCTTCTTTCTATTGTCAAATCCAACGTCCAATCTGCGATTTCGAAGGAAGCTCGAATGGGAGCTTCGATCCTTCGTTTGTTCTTCCATGACTGTTTTGTCAACGTATTCACATGTTTTTTCTTAATTTTCTCTTTTCTTTGCAATAACTTGTCGGCATAGTTTTATAGAATTGCTGCATTATGCTGCCATTTGCAGGGGTGTGATGGGTCAATCCTACTGGACGACACATCGAGTTTCACCGGAGAGAAGAACGCCAATCCGAACAGAAACTCGGCCCGGGGATTTAACGTCATCGACAACATCAAATCCGCGGTCGAGAAGGCTTGCCCCGGCGTGGTTTCATGCGCCGATATACTCGCTATCTCAGCTCGTGACTCTGTTGCCCTCGTAAGTTTAGCTCGGCCAGAGCTCCCCGTCTTCTTACTTTGAGAATCGAATGATGACTAGAAAAAGACGTGGAATACCAGAATTATGAAAAAACGTCCAAGTTGGAACGTGTCATCACAGAAGATCAAATAATGCCTAATGAGTTTTGTGACTTTTAACTTACGTTAATGAGACTCTAACATGGGCGAATCGGTCTAGTTTAAATAGAATTTGGGTTACTATAAACTCCAAAAACTTCCTATGTAGTATGATCATCATGGATCAATGGAAGAAGATGACATTAATTTTGCTTGCATACGCAGCTGAAAGGTCCAAGCTGGAACGTGAAACTTGGAAGAAGAGACGCAAGAACAGCAAGCTTATCTGCAGCCAACAATGGCATCCCAGCTCCAAATTCGAGCCTAAGCCAGCTCAACTCAAGATTCAATGCTCTAGGGCTCTCCACCACTGACTTGGTCGCTTTGTCTGGTTCGTCTTCCTTAAAAACCCAGAAACCTTCCATTCTTTATATCTTAAACTAACGTTTAAACTTCGTTGAAATAGGTTCCCACACCATCGGGCTAGCGAGGTGCACAACGTTCAGAACGCACATATACAACGAAACCAACATCGACGCTTCGTTCGCCCGGACAAGACAGGCAAACTGCCCGAGAACTTCCGGCTCCGGCGACAACAATCTGGCTCCGCTTGACCTTCAAACGCCGACGGCGTTCGACAACCGTTACTTCCAAAACCTCGTACAAAAAAAGGGTCTGCTCCACTCCGATCAAGAGCTGTTCAACGGTGGCTCAACTGACTCTCTGGTGCGTAGCTACAGCAACGGTCAAGGCTCTTTCTTTTCTGCTTTTGCTTCGGCCATGGTCAAGATGGGGGATATTAGCCCGTTAACTGGATCAAAGGGTGAGATTAGGAAGAACTGCAGGAGAACCAACTAGGGTTTTGATCGAGTTCTAAGAGCCGTGTGGATTTCATTTGGTATTTTGCTTTTTGGTTGAATCGAATAAGCTTGTTCTTTGTCGGACGAAGCATTTGAATTTTGTCCCTTTTACTGAGATTTGGAATTTCAATAGAAAGAGTCTTCGTTGACTGCTTACAATTTTGATGAAACTCCATGCGACATATACATTTATGTCACGCTACATCAAAAATTATATATAAATGAACACTTCATATTTAGAAGATAAGTGACAACATTACACCGTCCGATATAAATATACCACTAAAATATAATGATACGCATCTTCGTGCGGGCATAACAGGCCCGAGATCGGGTTCAAACCGGAACTACCAATTTTTTATTGGTTATCAGTTCTAATTTTTAACAACCGAGAATCGGACCGTGGGTTAAAAAATGACAATTTTCCTTATCGGAAAGTGGCTGGTGGCCCGTGACCGGAGACTGGACGGCTGAGAAGAGCAGGAAGGAAAGAAGAAGCATTAACGAGGGGAAATGGGAGCTTTGGGTCACAATGTATGAAAATTCAACGAAACAAATTTGATATCAAGCAACAGGATTCAGTAAGCGGTATCTGCTCTAAACAGAGAATAATCAGATATAACACATCAAAGGAGAATGTTACTCACAAAGCGATTAATTTATTCAATCCCGAGCCTGGAAACGGTGCCATTCTCCGATCGTCTTCATCCAATTCACGAGCATTCTTTCTCGTACACCTCGCTCGCGTATTTCCAGTTAACTACCTTCCAAATGTTCTTCAGATAATCGGGTCTCACATTTTTGTACTGCAAATCGCCACAAGTTAGAATGCAGATTACTTTTTAAAAGTCCAAAGGGGCCTGAAGTAGTTCTTCTTTGTGTAATAAGTAAAATTCCATGGCTGTATGAAAAGTAACATCTGGAATCAAAGCACCTGTAAGTAGTAAGCGTGCTCCCAAACATCTATACCAAGCAAGGGCACAAGATTTGGCCCTTTAGTTACAAATGGATCCTGCACAAAACATTTATATAAATCATAATTTAGTTTTTACCGAGCATGAAAAACCAGAAAAAACAACTTGAACCGACTCTTAAAAGCATTGATCAAAGAAGATGATCATATTAATCATTTCTTGCAGGCATCCTCTTCTCTCAATCTTTCCTTTCATCTTCTTCTCCTATAATGTTTTTAAAAGAGTAAAGGACATCCAATATTCTTTTCCCCATGTTAGGGGTGTGGATTACAGTACGAGAAATCATTAGTTAAATTTGCAGAATATGGCATCCTTTAAGCTCTAAAGAACCAATAAATCCACAGTTTTAATCTTGTACAATTCAGATCCTATTTTGGGACCAAGGAAACCAAGATTTTTCTATTATTTACCTGATTTGCAGTTGTTTCTACGACAAGCTTCTTCAACTCCTTATCAAAACCAAGCCACTGGAAAGATAGTTATGCAAAATAAACAAAAAAAATACATTTTACTGATAAACAATGAACGGAAACTAATGAGATGTAAGCCATACCACCCATCCAGAACCTTGCAAACCTGCACCCTCTGCATTTATCTTTTGCACTACACCTTCCAGAGAACCATAATGTGTGTCTATGGCACTACCAAGGGAGCCCTTGGGAGGTTCACCGCCTCCTTCCTGTCAATACTTACATCTTATCCAAGCAAAAACGGCCCACTAAAACACATAAGATATGCGAGTAATTACAGATACTTACATTTACTGGGGTGAGATTTTTCCAGAAAATAGAGTGATTGACATGGCCTGCAAGCAAAGTAAAATTTTTATTCTGCATCAGAAAGTAACACATGACAGGAAAACAGCAATTACCAACATGAGATGCATTATTAAATTTGAATAAACTTCTGAAAATACAACAATGACCGCAATGACTTAAGCAAGAAGAATATGCCGGGATAAGTTCTTCGCAATATTCACAAATCGATTTTCTCGATAAACCTTTGAAACTTGTTTTACACACCACAATTTAACTCCAAATTTAGCAAGAGGTTTACACAATTATTATTTATAGATTAAGAGATAGGAGTACAAGCTCCTGAGAAGGTACGATGTAGAAAAGACTCAACCAATAAGTCATCATTCAGATTACATATGAACAGAAATAGAAACCTTTTTGGCAATCCAAAGGATCAATGATTGTATGATATTAATTACATCAGAACGGCGTATACATAAACATAAAGAATAATCGATTGGGGAAAAACACTATATTAGATACAACACCTCCGCCGTTGAACTTTATAGCACTTTGCAATTTAACAATCGAAGCAGTGTCCGCTTTGGCAATGGCGTCATGGAGTTGCTCGAGGGCTTTGTTATAGTTGGTGATATAGGTCTGATGATGCTTCTGGTGGTGGAGGCGCATGATCTCGCCGCTAATCGCAGGCTCCAAAGCGCCATAGTCGTAGGGAAGATCGGGGAGTGAAAAGGTCTGCAATCCACGAAAATGGGAGAGGCGTGTCCCTACAGAATCCAAGCTCAGAGCTCTTCTAGCCAAAGCAGTAAACAGAGCCATGGAGAAATGACAAATTTCCTTCACCGGAATCCGGCCGGAGAGGATCGATTACGAAGACGGAGATGATGAGAGAAGTTGGTCGAAACTCCATGTAAAAGACCTATCCCTACTAAGAACCAGTCGGTAAGAGAAGGGTAATTCCGACATTCTGTTTTCAAAAGTATCACATTTCGTTTACTCCTTTGTTGATAGGTTATTTTCACGTATTGAATAGTTATCATGATTTCTAGTTTTTTTTCGATCTCAAGTTTCTGGCATAAAAACCGGACCATAGCAATGGAAGATTGTTTCCGGTCCAATCTTCAAGAATCTAAAACTGGCTTGCCTCGATCGCTTGCTCGAATTGCCAATCTGTAGCTGGTGAGACCCCGGCCACTGCCGGTCGTCACTTGGAACGAGAGACTCTGGCTGTTGAGGTATACATTGTTCTGCCAATCAATTTATCGACATGGTTTGCCAACCAGTTTTCGACCCTTTGACCGACACAGACTGAACATCTCTGATACCGCCGACGTTCGTAATCAACACCAAGTTGAAGTAAGAATGGCCGATCACGGTGAGCCTTATGCCTCCTTTCTTCATACAAGGAACCCCGTACCAAGTTTTTACCTTATTATTTTGATTCTAATTCATCTTGAAACCTGACCGATCCTGCCCACCCCCACTCCTCCCTTTCATTTCGTTCTTATTAAGCTCCTAAGGATTTCAACAGAAATTCGGGCCGTAAAAGAGATCGAGGGAAGGAAATTCATTTAGTTCATTTGCAAACAAAAGTCTCATCTTGCTATGAACCATAGCTTTCTTAAAATCCTTGGTTAGAATGGTGAAGCAAGCAAATTCATTTGAATTTAGGCTGCACTGAAGTTGTGGAATGATTCAAGCTCTAGCTATGACGGTGAAAGGACAGTGGTGGCACATGGAGATCATGTCACGTGGCCTGTGGGGCGAAGAAGGCAGAGAGCAGGTCTCAAAGCCTTGGGGCCTCCAAGATTCACTTGAGATCTTCCCTTTTCTCCTCCCGGATACACTACTACCTCCATTGAAGTCGTCATCTTAAGCAAGATTTTGAACTTTCCTTCTTGATTTTCTTTGCATGTTAGCATTGAACTCTGCAATACGTTAGGTGGACACTGCAAAGAGTAACGGTAGGTTAAAATTTATCTTCTTAACATACTTTTTAAACATAGATTAAATACACTTTAATATATTGCTATTAAAATAATTATTTATATTATTTATTGCATCAATCACAGCTCGACACGTCAAAAAATGTTGACAAATAAGGTGTAGAAAAGCTGATAATACTCAATAAAATCTCAAACCGAGATTACACAACGGATAAAATATATTGTTCTCTACTACGTGTAATCAAATAGGCAAACCAATATCAATCAATAATGATAAACACCAGAGAAACGAGGTTAGTGACACCAAGACTTTTAGCGTGGAAAACCCTCGAATGAAAGAGGGTAAAAAATCACAAGACCCGTAGGCAGCTTAATCAATCTTCCACTATATCAGAAATAATGGGTACAACCAAATGTTCTCTCTTGATTATCAAACTAGAGGCATACCATACTTCATCAAGATAAAAACAATAATCTTATAACACAATAAAAACAAGAGAATATTAAACTATGAACGAAACAACAGTTCTATTTTTACCCTAACGGACAGCTTTAGAAATCACAAAATGCGATCTCCACTATTCAGAATGTACCTCTGTATGTCGCAAAGCTGCTGTCCAAATTTTACGTCGATCCAACGGCTGAATCTTGAGATAATCGAATTCGACTCTGGCTGCTGCAAAAAAATTTAAACCATTTCAATCCCTCTTCTCTCTTCTTCTTTTCCTAACTTCACTCTTAGGGTTTTCTTCTAAACAAAACCCTTATATAGGACCCGACCGAAATATGGGCTGAGTCCAATAAAAAATATGTTAAGAAGGTAAATTTATCATTACCCTCAAGAAGATGAATGAACTTTCCCTCTATATGACTCAAATTCAATTTCAGTTTAGTCAGTAGATTTATATTAGAATCTCATTAGAGTTTAATTTTATTTTAAATGAATGGAAGTTAGATTTGTAAAATTTAAGATTTTTTACTTTGGTTCTTTTCTCCAAAATAAGTTTTTTCACGTTAATCAATAATCATTTGATTCTGAACAGATGACATCGATGAGTAGAGAACGATGATGAAACCTAATGACTCTGCAGACACACAGTCCTGTCGACAACTACGTAGATGAGGAAAGTTTGAAGTAGAAGCGCAGCTGCACTTGTGGTTTTTTTTCAAGTTAATTCTTTCGTCTTATTTTCTTTTTTCGATAACCATTCGATTAGGAACAGATGGCATCAATGAACAGATAAAGATGGTGAAATCCAATGACTCTGTAGACACACAGTCCTGTCGACAACTACGTAGATGAGGAAAGTTTAGAGCACAAGCGCAGCTGCGTTTGTCCGACCAACAAGTGTCCGTGATTGCCTAGAGTTCCGTCCATCTGCCATTAAAAATGCACATGGTAGGGTCTGCAAATCAGGTGGGGGGTTGATTTCCAGTCCTTAGTTAAGGGCAGCATCACAAGTGATTGGGGCTTTGGCAGGCAACCTTTGGATAGAATTTCACGTGCCCTTTTTGTGGATCTCCTTTCAAGTTTGATCCAGATCGTTTTTTCTGAAAAAAATGTTAACTTTAAACTCATCTGGTCTTATGTTTGATGCCCTTTTTGTCAAAATTCTCCCTTTGTGTTGCCATTTCTCATATGGTCTTCCGATCTTGAAGCACACGAATGGGTTGATTCTTTATGAGATGATTATCAATCAACTTTCTTTTTTTATGCTTGTCTTTGTACTGTGAAGCTTGATTGAAATACGACCCGAATGTAGAATTTCCAAGTGTTTATTTGTGTTAAATACTATTGAGAATCGAACAACAATAATCGACAAAAAAGAAAATACACGCAGAAAAAGGAAGAACATCAAGATTTACGTAGAAAACTCAAAACGAGTAAAAAACTAAAAGCATGAGATTTTCTTACTAATAAAGAAATCAAGATGCAACGAGCGTGCAAGTCCAACATCGATATACTGAAAAATCCTAATAATTGAATGTATAGGCATGACCTAGTACATCTAGAATTGAAGTCACCAAATTCTAACAGTTGATTTGAAAACTGGATTTACAGCAAGGATCGAGTGTTAATGCAGCAAACGATGGTCACTAGACAAAGAGAAACGACGAAAGGGATCAAGAGAGGCCAAGTGGGCGATTGATGAAGTTAGAAATGGGGGAGGTTTGTCAAGATTAGGCGCATTTTGCAGGTGAAGAATTGATCGTTTTGAGGAACGGGGAAGAAGGGGGGACTTGCCATGTGCACATAACATGCCCTACTTCGTCCAAATATAAGAGCCGGATTGTTGTTTTTGACCTACCTCTATTTGGAAAACAAGAAAAAAGCTATGCTCTTGGCTTCCCCCAGATTGATTGATCATCCCTTCCATGGAAATAATAAACGTTTAGAGAATTTTGTGTCTTTTTGTATCAGTTTTAGCAGTTAGACGAATGTTGTTTTTGAAGTCCTGTCATTCATGACAAATTATTAACTATCATAAAATCTCGAATCTGTGAGTACTCATAAAAAACGACCGAGGCTTGGATGAAAAAAATGGGCATGTGTTGATAGGGCCAATGTGGTCTGCAGTTCTTAGCTTTTTTGGAACATTTTCATGTGGATTTTCCTCTCATCTCATGAACAAGTAAATCTCTCTCTCTCTCTCTCTCTCTCTCTCTCTCTCTCTCTCTCCTTGGTCCCTTGTCTCTTCTTCAACTGTACAAATTCACGTCCCTTCGGACAATTTCAACTGCCGCCCGCCTATATAACATGAAAGCCTCGCCTTTGCTTTTCAACCTCACCACACAACTCGTAATCTACCAATGGAAGGTGCAGCTCTCCCTTGTCTTTCCCTTACACTCCTAGTCCTCAGCCTCACCCTCGGCGCTGCCCATGGACAGTGGGAGTACGCCCACGCCACCTTCTACGGCGGCGGCGACGCCTCCGGCACCATGGGTACGTCTCAAATTCCAACCAAAAATTGCAGCTTTTTCGTTTGAATCGGTTTCTTACGTGAATTCGTTGGATGGTTTTGCAGGAGGGGCTTGTGGGTATGGGAACTTGTATAGCAATGGGTATGGGACTAACACCGCCGCCTTGAGCACCGCCCTGTTTAACGGCGGATTGAGGTGCGGGAGCTGCTACGAGATCACTTGCAGTAACGATCGGTCGTGCATTCCTGGCTCGATTATCGTCACCGCCACCAATTTTTGCCCGCCGAACTTCGCTCTGTCCAATGACCACGGTGGCTGGTGCAACCCTCCTCGGCCGCACTTCGACATGGCCGAGCCTGCTTTTCTCCAAATCGCTCGTTACCGGGCCGGAATCGTTCCGGTAGCCTTCAGAAGGTAAACAATTATAATAGAAAGCGTAAATAGCAATTTATCTCAACGTAAGTAGTAACCAATAGGTTGAAATTTAACAAAAATAGAAAATAAATTTAATAAAACAAATTTTTTTTATCGGACTAAGGGTGGATTTTTCTTCTGTCGAAACAGGGTTCCCTGCGTGAAGAAAGGAGGAATAAGGTTCGCCATTCACGGCCACGATTACTTCATCTTAGTTCTGGTGACGAACGTCGCCGGCGCCGGAGATATCCAATCGGTGTCGATCAAGGGATCACGTGGAGGATGGCAACCCATGTCCAGAAATTGGGGACAGAATTGGCAGAGCAACTCTGTGCTCGATGGCCAGGCCCTCTCTTTCCAGGTCACCGCCAGCGACGGCCGCACCGTCACCAGCTTCGACGCCGCGCCGGCCGGTTGGCAGTTCGGCCAAACTTTTGAGGGGTCTCAATTCTAGCCTATCATAATCTCAACTAATGAAAAAAAAACAAGTATAAATACTGGGGTGGATTTGGAAGAACTGAGATCCAAGAAATTGATTAAGGATCCATATAGTTTTCTATGGCTGTATAATTTGCTGTGGTGGCGAATTGGCACCCGCTAGGTCTTGAATTGTAGACATTATACTTCGTATTTAGAGTGCGTGTTTCTAAGTCGAGGCAACGAGTGTTTCTCGCATAGATTCCGGCAATTCCGGTCGGGACTCTTTTGTATGAGATTTTATGCGATTCGTAATATTATATGGAAGATATTTTTTTATTACTGTCGGCCAAGGGTTGTGGATGAAGGTGGCTTTTTGGTAGAGAAAGCTCAATCTTTTCCTCCGCCGACAAAACCATGGTTACCCAATTCTCTCTTGAATAGCCTGCATGGTAATATTATTCATTAATGAAGTTAGACGCGCGCAAAGATAAAACACAATCCACTGTGTGACGACTTCTTTTGCGAAGATAGCGATGACTCAATATATTCTTAATTATATGCGCCAACATCGTATCAGTGATGGTACACAATCTCATATCGATTGAGAAAATAAAATTTATGTTATAAGCACCAACGTCATATCAGTGATGATAAATAATCTCATAAAATACATAAGGTGTTTCAGCTGAAAGCAGATAATATTGTACTTGAAAATTAAGAGACTTTACAAATAATATTAGAGTCTAGTCTCATCTGAAAGCGCGCATAAAGAGATGTCAGACCCTCCTTAAATATAGTGAATCTTGGCGACCAGTCGGTAAAAAACATTCATGATCTAATGTGCTGCTGATTGAGAGTACACAACTCATACCAGTTGGGGTGCACAATCTCACATTTATTCGAAGAGTAAAATTTGTTGTTTATATAAGTAGAGTTTCCTTCCCCTTTTAGTGCAATGTGTTTTGTGTTATAAACTGAAGAATAAATCTAGGCGAATTCCGACCACTGCATTAAGTTATTCACTGGTTACATGGCGTAAACACAGGAGCCCCAAAGAAGCTTCTTTCGATTCATCAACAATGGCTATCATCAAAGATGACATTACCAACCATGGGACCAGAGAAATCTAAGAGGCGTAGAACAAATAGAGTCTCATAAAAGGTTTTCGACGAGACATCATCATGGATGCTTGTGCTGTGTTATTGCCCAAACTTAGCAATCTTGCACTCCAATCCACACGCGTTGATCTAACTTTTTCACTCACCTAGCCGTGTGGACCTCGACCAGCTCTCATTTATTACACCATACCAAAAATATGAAATGAACAAAAAATATTTAAACTCTTTTTTTCCTAGACGGTCTTTCATTAGGTCTAAAACAGTCTCATGCGTCATTGTGTAATAAATTGTCTCCGGATTCGTCTACTTGTCGTGGGGGCGATTCTTAGTATGATAGAACCCAATGATTCTATTGTTGTAATGATCTTATTTATTAGGGTAATTAGTATTTGTTGATTTGGCTTTCTCCCATCCCACGTCGGGAAGGCATCCTTGGGGGAGGGGTTTAAACCCTATAAATAAACATCTCCTTCCTCCATTCCTATTATTTCATTCCGAAATTATTTATATCTTTTTGGTAATTTTGGTCTTACTCATTCTCTCTTTGTAATATTTCCTAGTGAAATATATTTGCAGTGTCCGAGGACGTAGGCATATTTGGCCGAACCTTGTTAAATTTTGGTGTTTCTTTTATTGCTTTATTTAATAGCCGTTTGTTATTTTGTAGGGTATAGTTGTTGTTATTTATTGTACTATTAAATTATTATGATAATTCTGGTTAGGTAAGACTTGGTTCTTAAGTGGTCTGTTGTGACCCTCATCTCTTACTTGAGANTAAAGTTTCAAGCAATATCTTTCGCCGGAGCCAAAAATGCATCAAAAACCCTCCGACCATCTCGCCGGCAAACCACCGCAAACCAAAAAGGAAGACAGGAATTCCCGGCTGCTGTCGAAGGAACACTCCGGCGCCGACTCATCTTTCCGGGTCTACTACGGCGGATCTTCCGGTGCGGTGCCGTTCCGGTGGGAGGTTCAACCGGGAACTCCGAAACACCCATTTGCCGACTCTTCTCTACCTCCTCTCACTCCTCCTCCGTCATACTATCTCTCTTCCTCCGCCGGACATAATTCTAACTCCGGCAACAAAGGTTTCTCCAAATCAAATCTTTTGAAAACCCTTTTTCAGAAAATATCTCCGAAGAAGACTCGAGAATATTTTCCATCGACATTTTCTTCATTTTCAACTTCTTCTTCGTCTTCATTGTCATCTTGGCCTTCCTCGAGGTCGTTGTCTGGTTCATCCCCGAAGACGGGTGCACTGGATCTGAAACACACTAAACGACGCCGTTTCTCGAGCTCGAACTTCTCATATTTCTTCGACCAGGACGAGGATGAGCCTCAGAAGGTGTCTGCAAGCATGCAAACTCCATCGAATTCTTGCTTTAGTGTTCCATTGAAAGCGTCGAGTGCTTTCAGAGGTTGTAATGGTCGGATGGTGAAAGCTAAGAACGCGTTCTTGTCTGTTTTGGGACATGGATCCGCCATGGCTGCCCCAGCTTTTTAGTTTGTCAAGTAATTCCTAGTCTGAAAATCGAATAAAACTATCATCTTTACTCGTTGATTGCAGCATGGGAATTGAAGAAGTTATGTACATGTTTGGTTGTTGTGTTGAAATGAAAGCGCGAAGACGATTTCACAGTGTGCTTGATATCATTCGATCATGCTTTATTATGTGACAATCATATGATGTTTCTATTTCTAATGTTGAATTATTTGAAATGCTATCAACTTTGCATGTGTCATTGTAACGTCATCTGGCGTTCTTAATACAATATTATTCGTTTTGGGTATTAGCACTTACAAATTTATTTTCGAGTTTATAATTCAAAACGCATTAAACTAATCAATGAGGAAAATCATATTCTACTTATATACAACACAATCAAGCGATATGAAATTGTACACTCTTAATATGAACTTAATCTTCTCCAATCATCAATACATTAGATCACACGTAGGTCGCTTGGCTCCCTGACTCATGGATCAACGCATGCAATTAATGAACTTGTGAGAAATACTATAAATTAAAATTAAGTTGAAAATTCAATTTTGAGTAACATGTGAAAAGGTATGAAGTAGAGTGATGGTTGATGTGCCCATTGCCCAATAGTCTGCCGTATGGATCGAAATACTAGTTATTTACTCTTTTGTTGACTTCCATGTCATGTGCAGTCATTAACTCTTCATCTCAAATAGAAACTTGGGTCTTGGGAAGAACAAATTAAAAAGAAGACACCCTATTAAGTATAATATAAATTCACCTTCTGCAAAAAAAAAAAAGACAAATCAATATTATACGCTGTAACCCTTCATTAACCTGAACAAATATACGATATATAATTTGGTTAGCGCAGAGAATCTGTCAGAATTATGTCACATTGTAGGACGGTTTGAAAATAAGTCAATGTTTGGAAGACATTGTCAATGTGTAAGCTGCAGCTGCAGCTGCAGCTGCTCTATAATTCGAGAATCTGGGCTCCTTTTTTGGCCAAAAAATGAATTTTTTCTGCATGAATCTATCTCCTATTATGTCTCTGTTGCAGGGTCTAGTGATGGGTCTGAATTGTGAGTTTAATGACGATGCACCGACGTGTGTATGTCTAGGCTATCAGAAATGCTTAGATCTACAGTAGTTTTTTTGGTGCATTAATTTAAACACCAGCTCTTCAATCCTTCACCGAATAAAGAAGGACAATTTGGAAGAAATGGTTCATATGAAGTCGATTTCCCGCCATGTAAATTCTCCACTGGCAAGATAGGCGAAGTGAGGAGGTAATGGAGGAAGAGTGGCCATTAAAAGTTAGATTTTCTGACGTCTCGATGATGGTGCACATAGAGAGTAGAGAGAGAGAGAGAGAGACAGCAGGGTTGCGTATTGTGAGGCTAAATATACGGGTCAAGCTAGTGTTATTTTCCTTACAACCTAATCTACTTTTTCTTCTTTCACCACCAGCTCCGATATCAACCCTAGTCCATAATTTTCTTAAAAATATAACTTTCTCTCTCTATACTGGATCTTGTGTTAACGATAGTCATTGAGATCACCATTCTCTCTCTACAGAATCTGCCCAATTGAACAAATTCAGTACTTTATTCAGCGTTTTTGGTTCTCGAAGGATTTAAAAGTTCATCAGTGTCAAGCTATGGCCGACTGTGACTTGGAACCTGTATTAAACTGTAAGTTACAACCCAGTCATGGTCGAAGGTTGTACTGTCTTTTCCTGTATTTATCTAATGAAAAACGTTGAGTAAAATTTCAGTGAAAACATCTGTTGAACTATCAAATCGGAGTTGAAAGAGAGCATCTGTCATTATGTTTAAAGGAGTGTGTTTTGGCAAATTACATATGAATAATTAGGGTTTCTTGATTTTGTGACTGATCGTATACTGCAATCGTCGTTTGATCTCTTAAAAAACCACTATAAGTGGCTAGTTTTATGTATTCTGAGATCAAATTTGAATGTTTCTTTTGCATGAAATAAGATGATCCAAAAGGCAAATTGCATTTAAGGGATAAAACGTGAGATAGCAATCGTAAAAGGCCGCATTTACAAGATGTTCATGGTCTCTCTCTCTCTCTCTCTCTCTCCACCCATGGGAGCCATAGTTCTTGAAATCATCGTACTTTGAAAGAAAGAGTAATAGCATCACCAGCCAGAAACAAGCAGAACTTACCGTTGTTTCTTTCTTAAGGTTCTAACGCTTAATGAAATGTGCCTTCTGTTTAAGTTTCTTATAAATCCCTTCGCTTACCCTTTCTACTCTTTCGCTTGCCTTTAAAGCATATTCTTCTCTCTCACCATTCTCTTTCTTCCTCTTCTTCTCTCCTGCAAAACTCTCTCTCTCTCTCTCTCTCCTCTCCAAGTTCTTCGTGCGATCGTGGAGGAATAAAGGATCCTCTCCATAGCACACCTAGCATGCTTGAATGTCTAAAGAAAGGTTAGTCCTTCTTGTCATGAACTTGAATTTCTTCATCGATCATCAGAAAACTTCATGCTATCTTTCATTCTTATCGCCACTTGATCTTGAAAAGAGTACTCCAAATGAGTAAAACAATAAAGGGATTGAATCAGAAGAAATCGAAAATCAGTCTTCTCACTGTTTTCGTTTTCTATTTTTCATGTCATCAGGGAGAGATTTGATGAGACAGGGAAGAAGATAAAGAGAGAAGCCGATGCCGACCATCAAATGGGAAGAAGACACATGGCGGCCCCTCATGGAATCTTAAACACCATGACGCCATGCGCGGCCTGCAAGCTTCTCAGACGAAGATGTGCACAAGAGTGTCCATTTTCTCCATATTTCTCTCCCCACGAACCTCAAAAGTTCGCTTCTGTTCACAAAGTCTTCGGCGCTAGCAACGTTTCCAAGATGCTAATGGTAAGAAAAAACACATCAACTAAATCGAAAACTAATGTTTGATCCATTTTTTTTGTGAAATAATTACCCTTTTTGATGAAATTCAGGAGGTTTCAGAGAGTCAAAGAGCAGACGCTGCAAATAGTCTTGTTTACGAAGCTAACTTGAGGCTAAGAGACCCCGTCTATGGCTGCATGGGTGTCATTTTAGCTCTGCAACACCAAATTCAGGCTTTAGAAGCTGAGCTTAATGCAGTAAGGGCTCAAATAATCAAACTCAAGTACAGTGAACCCAATATTTTACCTACTTCTCAAGCTACCTTTCTCAACTCTCCCGGAGCTGTTCCAGTTGCAGCGCCGCCCCATCAACCGCCGTCACCACTTCTCGTTCCTCCCCTTTCCTCCGTCTACCACCAGTCTACCACCACCAACGACCGCCGTACTACATCCTCTCAAAACACCAGCTATTTTACCTGAATTGTAAGGCGATAATTCTCTATTTATGTCAAATAACTATGTCTTGAGCAGTTGTTTAGATCTAGGAAATGGGTCGAATAACAATATACTGACAGTTGACATTCCTTGATTCATTTGGTAACTCAATCTGCATGAAGTGAAACAGTGGCCGGCGACGACGTTTTACCCATGATTTCTGACACAGTTTCTCTAAGTAAGAAATGAAGTAAATAGAATTTGGTTGACCGGAGGATGTCGCTACCGCTACACCACATGCATGGTCTGTCGTTGGCTTTGTTTTAGAACCTTAGGTGGAGGAGAAGAGGCCATGATCATACACATTTCAATTTATTTTTCATTGCCCTCTTCGTAAAATGCTCAAACTAGAGAAATGTTTGACTTTCACTGTTTAAATTTGACATTTGAATCTGATTTTTAAAAAATTGATATTAAAATTAAATAAAAATTAAGAATTCTAGTCTGTTTTACCGTCCTCGTCTGATTTGGCAACTCTTGGTGTATTTATTGAAAAATGGAATCTGTCAAGCGACTGATTCGCGATACACAATTAATTAAAAACCAAATTGACAAATACTCGAAAATACGATCCAATGCAATAAAAAGATTTATAATTTTTGTAAAAATGGAACATTTGTTTAGAACCAAGGTGGTAGAACTGGCCTCGAGCCAGTAGCTTAAATGGGAACTCCGGCTTCCATCTCGTCGGATTATGACGTCATGATCCGAGTGGCAACATCCGTAATTACTCTCAACGAACTGGAGCGGGTAAAATCCAAAATTGGTGGGGGTTCGGGTTACAGAGCCAACCAATCCCCGCCAAGGAGAAGCAAGAAGAAGATGAGGTAAACAAGTCTCTCTCTCTCTCTGTCTCTGTCTCCTCCGGCATATGGCATATGCTTTGAGCACAAGGCATGGCGTCCAATTTCTAGCATGGAAATAAATTTTTTCATTTGGAATTCGATGAAAATCTTCCTCTGGTTCTGGCTGTGAGCTCTTGTCATCAATGGCGCTGACACCGCCTCTGCTTAACCAGCTCCAAAATCACCGGCTGCTGTTTTCTTTTGTCTCCCAACCGTCTCCTTTCTCTGTCCGCCTCACTAGACCTCTCGTTTCTCTCGCTTCGTCTTCTTCTTCTTCTTCTACCTCTTTTTCTTCTTTCTCTTGGCGTTGTCCTTTGCCGCCTGTTTCTACAGCTCTCGTAGAGTATGCTGCGCCAGCTCCGGATTTTGATTTTGAGCGGGAAACTGTGCGGCTTAGGAACCTCCGCACCAAGCTATCCGGCTGCAAGAGCCTCAAGGAGAAGCTAGCGGTTGTAGATGAAGACACTAGAGTGAATAAGTTCTTCAATTTTCGACCGAATGGGTTCTGCAAAGGATTGAATTCGCTGAATTTGAATTTTCACCAAGTTTTTCTTCTCAAGTGTTTGGTAGCGGCGGGGCAAGAGCATGTTCTTGGCTTGAATACCGCCTATGTGAACAGTGAATTTGAGTCGTTGAGGAGTACCTTGAAGACCACGCTTTATTCTCTGGTAGAAATGATAGAGAAAATTGACGTGAATGGTAACGCTGTGTCTGGAGAGAGACTCCGGAAGACGATTGACACGCCGTTCGAGGATGCAGAAGTCAGCGACTTGAGGAAGCTCTTGACAATTTTGGGAGAGATTGAAATGTTTTACGACTGCATTGGTGGAATTATTGGGTGAATTCTCGTCTCCCTATTTCTTGACATTACCTTTCTCTTTTTCATGTTTGATCAACCATTAGTTTATTTGACATGTGAATTGATAGAAGTGTATCAAATGCTATTAGTTTAAGCAATCTGAGTAACATAACTCGTACACTGGATTTAGTCATTTACTCATGTCTGGTTGTGGTTCAGTTTGTGTCTGTGTTGAATGATCTAACGTGGTTTGTTTTTTGACCAACACTGATTGTTAGCATCAAATTCCCTCAGACATATCGATTTGGAACTTTATGACAGTGCATTATAAAAGATGACTGTTTTAACTTTCATGGAAGGTATCTCTTACCTTGTTTAAGAATGAGAGCTCTATCATGGTTTTGTAACATACCATTTTGTACGAATTACTAGTTACCAAGACTTTTTTTTCCTACAATGTGTATAATTGAATGCGGAAATGATAGGACTAGTTACTTTAGAATAAGACATTCTATGGTGTAACGTCCAGAATGCTATTAAAGGGAGTGTCTTAAGCTTCAATAGATTTTGCAAGTACGGCCATTGAAAAGGCTATCAACTAGATGCTAGACAGCAACTAATGAAGTACAAAAAAAATGGCAATCAGTTAATGTTTTTTATTGGTATTGGAGACAGATATCAAATAAAAGTGTTGGAGCTTCTTACGTCTTCCATGTCCGAAAGGAAGTCAAAGAGCTGGTCTGATCCAAGCTATGATTTAAGAGAGTCTCAAATAATGGAAATTCATGCACCAAGTGGTATTGATCTTTCTGAAAATACCGAATATGCATATCAAGCTGCTTTATGGGGACTTGAGGTCAGTTAGTCAGATTTTTTTTGTCTGGTCTCTCTCTGTAACATGAAAATAGTTTAATGCTTTAACTGTAAGTGTTTTTCGTTATTCTTCAGAGTTTGCCTAACTTAGCTGAAATATATCCACTGGGAGGTGCCGCAGACAGGCTTGGTTTGGTTGATCCTGACACTGGTGAATGTCTTCCGGCTGCAATGCTTCCTTATTGTGGACGGACTTTATTGGAAGGTCTTATAAGGGATCTTCAGGTATAAGATCACTGTTCATCAGACTTTGAAAGGTTTGTTTTATTTTGTGATAAGAACGGTGAGATAGATTCATAAATTTGACTAGAGATGACTGGATGACATGCATTTAATGATATACTGTTCTATGTCTAAGGCTAGAGAATTCTTATACCACAAGATATATGGTAAACAATGTATCACTCCTGTTGCGATCATGACAAGTGCTGCTAAGAACAACCATCAACGGATAACTTCCTTGTGTGAAAAACTTGGATGGTTTGGCAGAGGTCGATCAAGTTTCAAACTTTTTGAGCAGGTTTTCTATTTGAAAAACTGAGTAATTTCTGGTGTTATTTTCTAGTAAAGTTTCGTTATTAATATTTATCTGTGTTATAAATATGAACACCCAGCCTCTCGTTCCAGCTGTCAGTGCAGCGGATGGATCTTGGTTACTTGCAAAACCATTTTCTCCTGTATGTAAGCCCAGTGGGCATGGGGTTATATGGAAACTTGCACATGACAAAGGCATCTTCAAATGGTTTTATGCTCATGGAAGAAAGGGGGCCACCATCCGGCAAATCAGGTTGGTCATTTTGTAAGCTTAAAAATCAGTTCACATAATTTCATTGAACCAGCGCTAGATATTGGATGAGACTGGTAGATTCTGATGACCTTGTAGTAATGTTGTTGCAGCTACAGATTTGACCCTTTTGGCGCTGGCAGGAATTGGTTTACATAACAAAAAGGTAACCATATATTGAAATTGTAATGAGAAAAAATCAAAATAAAAATTGTAAATTGATTATCTGACAGATCATGATGAAATTTCATCATCAAATCAAAATGAAATTTAAATTGGTGCATGTCGTTAGACATTCATCATGCATCATGAAACTTCATAACAGTTGCGCACATTACATGTGCTAGAATCTTTGCATTAACACCACCTATGTTGTGATGGCTTTTGAACCGTTTCCTTTGCCTTTGGACCATTGCTTGTTGGATGGTAGCTGTGTATTTTCAGTCATATGCTATTACCTCAACATTATCAAGATACACACATGAACTCTTAAACAGTTAATTTACCTTTATTAATAATGATTCCTTGGTTAACTCAATAAAGTCAATTGCCTTCTCTTTTTATTGTTATATCAAGTTCATGACTTGTAACAGAAACTGGGATTTGCATCATGCAAACGCAACTTAGGAGCTACAGAAGGAGTAAATGTCCTAGTTGAAAGGAAAAATCTCGATGGGAGATGGGCCTATGGCTTGTCCTGCATTGAGTACACAGAGTTTGAGAGTTTTGGAATCAGTAATAAACCTCCTGCACCAAACAGGTACACAATATTTTTGTCCGGAGTAATTAAACCAATAACATAGTTCAGTTTGAATATTCTTCTTAATTCAACATGTTGACTGGAAGTTCATTTTTAGAAGATCTAAATTTAATAATTCCCATTAAAGAATTGCCAGATAAAGTTCTATCTGCAGTTGAAATTCAGAATCTCCTACCTTTGCATAAAGTGTCTTCTCTGTTATTTAGCAATTTTGATTCTTAACAGTTGATAACTTCTTCGATATTTGCCTCTGAAATTGTATTATTTCATTTGTCTAGTCTCATGTTCTTATCATTATGACCATAAGATTATCTGAGTTAACCTTGATTCATATTTTCAAGTCTGCAGGCAGAGTTCCCAGCCAATACAAACATTTTATATGTGGATTTGCCTTCTGTTGAGTTGGTTGCATCAATGAATAATGCCAAGAGTTTACCTGGAATGGTGCTAAACTTAAAGAAGCCTGTTGCCTATGTTGACCATTTTGGACAACAGCAAAGGTATAAAACTTTATCCACGAAGATCTACAAATTTAAGTTTATACTGACTACATACAGCACACAAATTTGATTTCTTCCCACGACATCATCTAAAGTTATGCGTATATAAATTGGGATGCTATAGCGAAAGAATTATAATTAGTACCTTTATATTAATGAATGTCCTTCATAAGATTAATACTTTTTACATCTCTGATTGATTTCTGCAAGTTGTGAATTTTGGTGTTTATAAGAGCATACTATAACAAATGTCACAATTTGTTGAGCTTCAACGTAGAAATAGTGCAGATGAAGTGACAATAAACTTCTTATATGCCAGGATACTTAAAAAAATCAAAGAATTATAATATTCCTGTCTTTGTACTGACAGACGATGGTCTAAGCAACACTGACCAATTTGTTTGGATTTTCAGCGTTTGTGGTGGCAGGCTAGAATGTACCATGCAAAAAATTGCAGATAACTTCTACAATACAAATGCGTCTCGATGTTACAATGCCATAGAAGGTATCTGTTGCTATTGGTAATGATTAATGTTAGTAACATTATTTCTAGGTTCCTCTGTCTCTTTTATTTTTGATATAAGTAATGATTTCTGCATCTATTGCCAGACAAGTTGGATACATACATTGTCTATAATGAGCGAAAGCGAGTTACTTCTTCTGCTAAGAGGAAAAGGAAGCGAGAGGACAAGTCTTTGCACCAGGCAATAGTTTTTCTCTTGAATTTATAGCCAATACATTTTTTTTATTTCATAGTTGTGTTTACTTTCACCCGTTTAAAGAATATCTGCCTTATGAAGTATGAACATCCTATTCAGACACCTGATGGTTCATTTCTGGACATTTTAAGAAATGCCCATGATCTTCTTTCTCAGTGTAACATTGAATTGCCTGAGGTATAGTTCCCGAAATGCCTTTTGTTTTATTCAGCATCATTTTCTTTCTTATTAAGGCTTCTTAACATTTCTTGCTTGGACTTCGTGTCAATTTTCTTTGCTTGCTACATTCTTAATGCTGTAATTTCTGCCTGATGAATTCCCAGATTGAAGCTAATGACAAATACATTGATGCTGAACCTCCATTTCTCATCCTCCTGCATCCTTCTCTTGGTCCGCTTTGGGAGATTACCAAACAGAAGGTAAACTAACTATGTATGGTTGTTGAGTAAGGTTTGCAATTTGCATGGTTTGAGCTCTGTTACACCTTTACCATGCTTTCTCATAGAAATAAAGTAAGGCTCAATCTTGTTATTAAGTTGCTGAAGTTGTGATTGAGGGAATCTATCAAAGAAAATAAATTCTGGCTCAATAAAAGTGCCCTATCTTCAATGGCATTAAAATTACCATTTGTTTGCACTGTCCATAAGTTGTGATTTCTTTTTTTTTTTTTAAAAGTGATTGTGAAATAGTTGATTGGTGGAGAACCCCTTACTTTTCAGTCAATAAGCATTTGTTAAAGCTCTTTCCTTTTCAGTTTTATGGAGGCTCAATTTCAATGGGATCTGAATTGGAAGTGGAGGTGGCTGAGTTCTTCTGGAGAGATGTTCAGGTAATGCTAGTCAAGTGTTATAAACTAGTGTGCTTACATGTGCACTGTTATTGTCATGAATTTGACCCTATTACTCAAATCCCAGCTGGATGGGAGCCTGATCATATTGGCTGAAAATATAATGGGCTCCCAACAGTACGATGAGAATGGTGAACTTATTCTCCACTATGGACACAGGTACTGCCGATAACCCAAATTCTCACGCCGACATCTTTTAAATTAGTTTTGGTTTTTAAATTTGTGCATCTTATGCTTGTTAGGTGTTCAAGATGTAAATTACAAAATGTTAAGATACTGAACGGGGGAATTGATTGGAATTCTGGGGTCAATACTTACTGGAAACATGACGTGAAGCGATTTGAGTCACTTAAGATTATTTTGCACGGGAATGCTGAATTAGAGGCCATGGACGTAGTTCTACAGGTTCATGTACTTATGTGATGGCAAAAAATGCTGAGAAGCTTCCTAACCCTTTTTTTTGTTAATGCAGGGAAATCATGTTTTTGACGTTCCAGATGGCCACAAAATGAAGATTGTATCAGGAAGCCAAGGTTTCTTTTAAATACTTTTCTTTTGTTTCTGTTTCTTTCTTTTGAGGAAAGACAAGTGGTGTTTTAAATTCTTCGTCGATGGATAGATTTTAAACGTTCTCAATAGTCATTTAGTTTAGTGCTATCACTCATTACATATACGTAGAGTATGTGGCAGCAAAAATATTGTAAATTTTGATGTCCCATGTACAAAGCTTTTCATGCTCTCTGCTCCTGTATTTCTCTCTCCCATATTTTATCTCTCGTAGTCCAGTTAAACCCTATTGAGCTGGATAGGATGGATTTTAAACGTTTTCAATAGTCATTTAGTTTAGTGCTAGTACATATGGCAGCAAAAATATTGTAAATTTTGATGTATGTAAAGCTTTTCATCTGTTCCTTTATTTCTCTCTCTCTCTCATATTTTATCTGTATTTCAGGCATAATAGTTCAGTTAGACCCTATTGGGCTGGATAGGATGGATTGTGGAAGCTGGCAATGGAACTACAAAACAAACGGTGCTCATATCGACCTGGAATATGCTGAATCATCATAGGTCGTTGGCGGATCTAATGCACACATTTGCCACCTTATGTGAATCATGATTCACCGATGGTCTGGAACTAGCTCAGTTTAATAATAACTACCATTTTCGATCTAAAGGTTGAACAGAAGTTCAACCTTTATCTCCTCTCATCTTTATTTCATAACAATGAGACCTTGACATCAGTTTTTCATCTTATCCTACAATCCTAATCTATTTTTTATAAACTTCACATATGTTCGTTTGTCTCCTTCTTGAATTTTCCCATTGGTAAGTATCGTTTTTCAATCTGTCGTATCGTTAAAAGTCATAAGATAAATTTGCGTTCTCATTTTTTCATCCATATTTCTTGAGAATCTATTTGTGAAATCAATGGATGTGCTAATGCACAGTATCCTAACCCTGCTTCTTAGACATGATCATCAGATTTCTGATGGCAAGTGGAGCGAAGTCTCTGAAGGTAATGGTACGACTCTCTTACACTCCAATCGTTAGCTTTCCTATAACATTGAAGTATTTCATTTTTACTCGTAGGTGAGCGAAAGGGATCGTGACACCAGTGCAAAAGACTGCAACTTGATACACGACGAGTTTAATTTCATAATATTTTATCCATTTCACCTGTTCGACAGAGTCTGAGTATCCTCTCCTCGTGAAAATATTATCTTTTCTTTCTAAGCAATGGTATCGTATAGTTGAATCAATGAGTCTATCGAAGATCCAAGGGGCAAGAGCATCGGGGAAGCCATTGATGAAGAACAGCGACAGCCCTTGAATTTGCCGTGCTCGTACTTTTTGCTGCTTTGAAGGTTACATTTTGTCGATATTTAGAAAATGAAAGATTATTCGATGAAAATTGCTGTATAATGGATAAAAGGGATGAATTCTGAGCAGGTCTTTTTAGTTATCATGTTATGTTATGTAACACAGATTGGTCTCTGCTCTCAAACACTCAAAATGTCTTCTATTATATGTGCTTTTACCAAACTTAGCCTTGTAATGCTCTTAGTTGTCAATGACTACTCCAGTACAGCTCAAATCTGATCATTTGGGAGGATTCAATTTATCATTTTTGAAGATTTATCAAATCTTGTTCTTATCGATATATATATTCACTTGCGGTTGGCAGCGACTTGTCTGAAAGTGAATTGTCTTCTTCTTCGTGTGATTACGCCATTGAGATATTACAGGCTTTACATTCAAATGTTTCAAGTAAACTGTTATTTATTAACTATCATATTATTTTATTGTACATTCTGATATATCGAGTTATGGTCTGGGTAACAAATATTATAACTAATTAATTTAATTATAATATATTAAATATATTTTAACTAGATCAATCACAATTCGACATGCTATAAGATACAATAAACTTAGCATTATTTATTTTTTAAACGCTTAGTTAAATGACACATAAAATTGAACATGTAATTTCGAGTGCATATTATCAATGAAGCTCGTGTACGACAATAACAACAATACAACCAAAGATAAATGAAGAAACAAAACCAAAGTTCCTCTAAACATTCCAAGGGGGAACGGGTTTACATTCTGGGATAATACTTGCCGAAATTTCGAACCAAGAAAATTGAAGAGGTATCTGCGCAGATATTCAAAAGATGCAGCCCCAAAATGCAGAAGAAGGCAAGAACAAAACGTTCGATAATAGACTTTGACAGAGACTGAACAGTTTTTGTTTATAAACAAACCTAACACCAGACCCACCATTGTCAAGCTAAAACCCATATCAGACTAATCATCAAAAGAAAAATGGCAGAAATGGAAGATCAAAGCAGACACCAGAGAATAAGTTTTATAGCATTTAATCAATCGTTTCCGCCATGGAAGAACACTCCCATCTTTATTTTTTTGTTTTGAGTTTTCAGATCAGCAGAAAAGGACATGCATTTAATGAGTGGGCTCTCGGATGAGTATTCATCAACTTTCTCTTCCTTTTCAATCCCCACCACAATAATTTGTTTAAATCACCTTTTTATTTTATCAATCTTTCTTGCAGAACAATATGCAGAGCATAATCGAAACCAGAAAATAAGCTTCACCATCTTTAAAATATGTTACAAATATAGTTTTCAGGCCTAAGAATAGAGACTCAACGATATTAATTAGAGATTAGTAATATTGTCCATAAATCACTTTCCACCCGGAGATACACTTCCTCGAATAGGCGCTGTCTTGGCTGTATTTTTGCTCTCGGCCGAGTAGGCACGATACCCTATCCTAGATTGTTGATTATTTGACATATTTATTAGGAAATAGTTAGCTTTTAGCTTTTTTACTAGTGCATTTCTCTTTTAAGCGTTTCAATTGATTATCTCCTTCTATAACTTTCTTTACACATAGTGCTAACCCATGCTCTATAATTCCACTTCTAAGAGAATGGAATTATCACTCTCTTTTTCTTGACTTGTCTTGTCCAACTTTTTCACAAGGAAGAAAAAAATAAAAAAATCAGATTTACTTCTTGCCAACCTCAACTTGAACAATGCAATTTATATCTTTATAAAGAGAAGACCTTGTGATAAGAGAAAATTGCTAACCTTCGCATAGAAGCCTGGCAATGAGGAGTGGAATTGAGCCTCGTTCGACCGCCCCGTGTGCAGCCTGCAAATTATTGAAAAGAAAATGCAGTTCTACTTGTATATTTGCACCCTATTTTCAATCCGACGAGACGAACAAATTTGCCAAAGTTCACAAAGTGTTTGGGGCGAGCAATGCAAGCAAGATCCTACACGAAGTACCTGAGCAGCAGAGAGAAGACACGGCCAATTCATTGGCTTTTGAAGCAGAAGCAAGACTTAGAGACCCTGTCTATGGCTGCATTGGTGCCATAGCTTTGTTGCAGAGAAAAATGGCAGAGCTTCAACATGATCTGGCCATTGCTAAAGCTCGTCTCGCTCATTATACTGCCTCTTCTTCTTCGAAGTCAGTTGATGTTGGTGCAACGATGATGGTGTTTTCAGCTGATTTTTCTCCTTTAAGTGAATTGGTAGCCAATGTTTATCAGGGTTCATCAGGTGCACTAAACCTACATGGAAATATGAATGATTTTAGTAGCTTCCCACGTAATATATATAATATGTGAGAATCTTTCTTTTTCTCCATCTTGATTTATAGCTAGAGATACAAATAGGAACCTACTTTATTGGCTAAGAAAGTACGCTAGTTCTTCATTTTAGAAAAAAGAATGCAAAACAGAGGATTCCATGGATTCAGTCTTGAAATCACTTTAGAAAATCTCGAAAGCAACTACAAACCTTAAAAAGCTCTTCCATCAGATGAAAACTATGTCCGAATTTGAATCCGTTGAAAGCATTTCTGAGTTCTAGTTCTCGCATAAATGGAATTCTCAATCAAGCATCACCCATGAAAGTATTCATAATTGAATCGATTGAATTGTATATGAAAATGGAAAGAGATTCCTTTAATGAGAAGCAAATCTATAAGGAAAAAATATTATGTACAGAAGTCATAGTAATAATCTTAAAATTATGAATAATATTAAGTTTACTTTCTTAGTATAAATTTTTATTGTACACGTTAATATGTCGAACTGTGATGGTCTAATTAAATAGCTTTTGATTTATGACAATTAAAATAATATCTATTGTATCAATCACAGTTTGATTAGTCAAAATCAATAAGCGTGTCCAGTAAAATTTGTGCTAAGAAAGAAAACTAGAATTATCTTAAAATTATACCATACAATGTTGTATCTTTTGCGTCAAAAGCATATAACTAAGGACAAAATACGATAGCTAGCTTCTGCTTCAGCAAAAAAAACTTAGTTTGCAATTATCTTCATCTCAAGATTTCTTCCCCGTAAAACCTGCAAAGCGTCAAAGCAAAAGTTAATTCTTCAGACAATATAAGCTGGCTTAAGTGGAGAGCATGATTAATGCAAACATAATTAGAAATCTTTTTAACGACTAGATTATCCCAATTCGGATCCAACCACCCACATGCCTGTCTGCATCAAGTTATTCTTTGATTATACTATCTACTGCTCAAATTTTGACAATTTTAATGTGGAGATTTTCATTTGAACTTAAGGAAAAATACTTGGAAGAAGGGGGATTGGTAGCCTTCATATGTAATTGTTGAGCCTTTGGGCTTTTTATGCGGAGTCAAAACGAGCCTTCTTGATTCCTTGTAAAGCCCATATAATTTAGTCAATACTTCATCTACATTCTCTTCTTCCACCTGAATTTACATCAGAAACCAATTTATTTTTTGAATAGACCTTGATTCTCCCTCAGTTAGATATGTTTATCTTTTTATTGTACACACTGTCATATTGAATTGTAATTAATTTATTTAAATGACATTTAACATATTACAACTAAAATATGTATTTATTATATTCATTGTATCAATCACAGCTCGTAAAATAACAAAACTTGTTAAGAAAGTAAACTTGACATTACCCTAAACTCTATCTATTTGTACGAGGGTGCACCGTTAAGGATGACTATAATAAAAGAGAGTATTTAGTAATTAGAGACTTAATGACTTCGATGATTGAAAGCTAAAGAAGTCAATCTCACCCCCCAAGTTCTTTTTACTCAATCTCACCATTTCTTGGAGTAATTAGCCATAGCTTTTGTACGAGCCAAAAAAAGCTTCAAAGAGGCCTACAGAAAGCCACAAATAATAAAATCATATATTTGTGCCATCCTCTGCACAGAAGTAGGAAAGCGAAACTCACAAGTTCTAGAGTGGTTCATAACCTTGGACATAGCTACCAAGCAGGCTGATCATAGGTGACAATATCCAGGTCAATTGAACCATAAATTAAGGCAGCACCTGCATAAATGCATATGATACACACACACACACCTGGCCATTGTGCATACACTTCTATGTATAAAAGCAGACAAGATCTCATATGTTGTTTTATTAGACAGTAATGGCAATAGCTAGAATTGTCATCGATCTACATACATTTCATCTTTATACCAAACATTATTTCCAAATTACTAGCTCAACAAAAAATCCAGCTCTTTGGTTCATTTTAAAAAAAATAAACAGAAGCTGGCAATTGTAGAGAGATATATAAATGGATACGCATTTTGACTTTGTTCAATAAATAATTGACTTTCTCGTTCAGTGCTTTTAGACACGCACTGCCTTTACGAAGGACTTGATTCGCAATTTATCCTTCTGAATGCCATCTGATGCACAAATACCACTACTAACATCAACTCCTTGGGGATGGAGCAAAGAAAGAGCTTCAGAAACATTATCAGGGGTGATGCCTCCCGCTAAGAGCCACCCCTTTTTGCTTCTAATCACTGGAACCTTAAATTGGACCCAATCAAATCCTTTACCACTGCAAAAATATGGCAGAAAAAGATAAATTAAACAAAAGCCAAGCAATAAGAAGGTAAAGACAACATTGGACAGATCCCATCCAGTCATCTTTGTTTAAAAACTACAGGCAATTAAGGGATTGTGCTACATTAATAACCTTTTAAGAAGTAGCAGTGACTAATTAAATTTTGCAGCAAATAAGATTATACCCTAGAATTACAGAAAGTTTAGCAGCCATTTGAAGCTTTGCCATAAAGCTCCATGAAATGAAAAATGCCTTACCTACCACCCTTTGCACTATCTACAAGAATCCAGTCCACCTTAGAACATTCTTCATCGGATATCTCATTGATAAGCTCTCCCCTTTCATTTGCATGAAGTACATATATAATTCGGTTATCTCTCCCTAAATGCGGCAAGGCTGCACGTGAGGTATCCCCATGAAGCTGCATAGAGTAAAGGATGTTTTCAGCCGATTACTATGCTTATTCTAAATATTATCATGATTTGGATTTGATTTTCCATCACAGAAGATATACCTGCACGAATTCAAGGCCACACTCATCGGCAGCCCTTAGTATTGTTTCTGAATCATCGTCCACAAATACACCAACAGGATCTGCTCCATACGATCTTGCAACTTTGGAAATTTCCTTTGCAACTGAAATTGAAATGGAACGTTTTGAATTGGGCCAAAGAATCATCCCAATAAAATCAGCCCCAGCTTCTGCTGCCAATGCGGCATCTCTTGCCGATGTGATTCCGCACATCTTAATTAACATTTGACTATTTCCATCAATTCTTTGGGCCGAACATATTGTCTTCGGCTGAGTTACGCGGCATGTGATTCTACTATTTTCATGTGAATTTGTACTGAGAAAGCATAATTTCCCCACGTTTAATCCTGCAAAGACATGAAATTCATTTCAAGAAACCATATAGTTAGCAAAAGACGAATAATTACGAGCAGACAATGAAAACACAGTGAATATGGATCAGAACCAAACGACTGGCTCATATCTCATAAAACGAAATTAAGCTCACAATGTTGAGTGAGAAATTAACCTGCACTTCGTTTTCTGTGAAAATCTACAACATCCAACTGAAAGATGTGTAATGGTCTTGAAGTTACCCCTGCAAAAGAGAATTCGTGAATATAAGACAGTGAATGCAAATCACCAGCTGAGCATAGAAATTATAAAAGGTATCCTATAACAAAATTATCAAACTTTCGACCAATTATGCCGGCGAAGGGATTTCATCACAGGCATTATTATGATCTAGCGCTAAATCAGTTCTCAAATATAACGCCTATAAAAAAATGGACACTCTAAAACAATAAAGAAAACCGGGGCAGAGAACGCCGCATAAACGGAGAATTAGGACAGCAGATCAGAACGCTCTTCCTACAACCAGAAAATCGCGAGCGTTTGCCAATGGAAATTCTATCAGGACACGCTTACTCAGTGAGGCAATCTAGTACCTGAGGCCATTTCTTGCGTCTGAATATGGAGTTCTGCTCCAGGAATCGTTGAACTGCGGCGGAGAAAATGGCTATTACGTTTGATGAGCCGGCGTTAGACGGTGGACCTCCGGCTCTCTTTTTTTGGCTTTCAGTCTTAATAATTCTGGGCCCTGTCCTAACCTTTTCGGCCCAAATACGAATTCCTTTATTGAAATTAGGGAAAAAATAAATATTTAATATTAATTATTTAAAAGGCCCAACCTCAAGGCAGGCTTCAAGCTCCATCCAAATTCCCGGCCATCCTGGCATCAAACGGCGCCGTTTCGCCATTGAAATCTCTCCCCCTCTCTTCTTCTCTCGCTTGACCAAATGAAAATCTCCCCCCACCCCCTCTCAATCTTGAATCTTCTGCAAGCAAGCTGGGTTTTTGAACTTCTACCCCATTATAGGGCGATGCCTCTTCACTCTAGACGACGCAGATCATGACTGCATTCTGCTGTAATGGCATTCTTCGGAGCTGAGGATCATCTCCGCCTCTGTCTGTTGATTTTAGGAAGCTGATTCTAAGGCTGACTCCTCTCTCTCTCTCTCTCTCTCTCTGTTAATTTGTTTGTCTCTTGAGTTTGGGACAATGGAACTCCTTTTCATGAGAATGTTCTGGATTCAGTTTTCGGAAGGTTGATGCGGTTCTCTTGGTAGAAATCTTTCAGATGGTTAGAGACGAAACGAGAAGCTAAGTTAGGTTTCTGGTTTTCTCAATTTGTTGGTACGAGTTTTATACCTTTTTCTGTGAGGCGTGGATTCGGATTCTTGCAATGAATCGGAGCTTTAGGGCTCAGGAATCCCAAATGCAAGCTGCGACGAAGCAGAGACAGCTTCACGCTGGCAACTTGCGAGCGTCAGCGATGAAAGATAAGGAAGAGGAGCTCGCATTGTTCTTAGAAATGAAGAAGCGTGAGAAGGAACGGAATGAACTTCTCCTGAACAGCTCAGAAGAGTTTGATGCGCCATTAGGTACCTGATTTCATGTAGTTTTCTTCTCTCCCAAACGATTACCTTGATTATTGAGAATTCAAATGTGAAAGCATCCTTATCAATAACGAAAATCTCTTCTTTGTTTGTCTTTTCTATCCTAAATTTTTTCGTTTAGAATGTCTTAAATTTACATATTTCCAGGAGCAAAGAAGACATGCGGTTGCTAAAACATTCATCATCTGTAATTTTGTTTATTTTTTTCTGCTATGGATTATCGTACAGTAGTGTTTTTTTAATATCCATACTATTATTCAGCAGGTTCGAGGCCTGGAACTTCTCCCATATTTAACATTTCATCAACAACCACAGCACCTGCTCGCAAGAATGCTGTTGATGAATTTCTTAATTCTGAAAATGATAAAAACGACTATGAATGGTAATCTGCTACTTCTTTATTGCATCAAATGGTGATCTGCTTGATGAAATATATTGAATTGTTATCAGCCTACAAGGAACCAAAAATTTGGACTAAAAATATTTTCTTTTGATAGAGCAATATTAGTGATAGCATGACATGCTATTTTGTGAGGAAGTTTCTTTGAATCTGCAGTTTCCATAAATGTTCTTTGCGCATGGATTATAGTTGTGTCTTGCAGAAGCACTAAGAACATGAATTTCTGCGGAAATAACATTACATTTTTCTTCTTGATATAGTAAATCTAGTTTAACAAGATGCAATTTAATGATTGCATGTTTCTCAGGCTGTTAACACCTCCTGGTACTCCTCTGTTCCCTTCTCTGGAGATGGAAGCACAAAAGACCATAATGAGTCAGCTTGGTACTCCAAAAGCTCGCCGTACTGTGCTAAAATCAAGAGTAAGCTTAATCTTTTTTTTTTTTGCTAAATAGCTCTTCAGATTCTATGATGTTGATATCAACGCAGGCTTGTATAAGACAAATAAAATTAGTTTTTGTTTTCATTTTTTAATTGTAAACTCTTTTTCATGTAAATGTTATACCACCTGTGTGCATTTGTCTCATGAAGCAGACAAATTGGAAAATAGGAGATAACAATTTAAACCCAATGTGATCCTACTTCTGCGATCTTTAGCTGATACTCTAGAAGGCCAATTGAAATGCTAATTAAATCCAATGTAGGTACTAAACTTCAAAAGTTGAACTGCATTTACTGGTTTGAAATCTTAGCTGGTTTCTGTAATCATATAGTCATTTCACACTTGTCTTTTTATTTTTTGTGTTTGTTCATAATGAGGTCTAAATGCTAACAATGTCACTACCGTTACAGTTGGCAAACCCCCAGCAAGAGATGGTTACAAGGAGTGACTCGATGTACAAACAACAAGCTTCATCCCATGGAATGAACACTTCAACTTCTAATATTCGTGCACCCTCATCTTCAGGGGTTGTGAGATCACGGCCAGCCACGCCTACTGGACGTCCTACGTTGACCCAAGCATCGAAACCTTCGAGATCTTCCACCCCTACTTCCCGAGCAACTTTGCCTTTAACTAAGCCTATGAGTTCCTCAACCCGAACTTCAGTTACCACCACAAAGCCCTCCGTTCCGGCAAGTAAGTCTACCATTCCCTCGAGATCCTCTACACCAATAAGGTCAACCGTACGATCTTCAACGCCGACCTCACGACCTACATTACCTGCATCGAAGCCAACATCTAGGGCAGTGACACCAACTCGCCGACTAGCTACGCTATCAAACACACCAAGTACATCTGCTTCGGGATTTAGATCATCATCCACTATTTCCAAACCGGCTCCAACAGCATTACAAAATGCTGTTCCATCCCGTGGCACTTCTCCAACTGTGAAATCCCGGCCATGGAAACCTTCGGAAATGCCAGGTTTCTCATTAGATGCTCCACCAAATTTAAGGACTACACTGCCCGATAGGCCATTGTCAGCCACAAGGGGTCGGCCTGGAGCACCGAGCCCTCGATCTTCCTCCGTGGAGCCCAGTTCTAATGGAAGGCCAAGACGACAATCGTGCTCTCCTTCCCGAGGACGTGCTCCAAGTGGTGCAGTTCATCCTAGTGGTAGCTCTGTCCCTGCTATGAATCGAGGGCCTTCAAAAGTTAGTGACAGTTTAAGCCCGGTTATGGTTGGGACAAAAATGGTTGAAAGGGTTATTAACATGCGTAAATTGGTACCGCCGAAGCAAGATGACAAGCATTCTCCGCTCGGCACTCTGTCCGGTAAATCCTCTTCACCCGAGAGTTTGGGTTTTGGTAGAACGCTGTCCAAGAAATCGCTTGACATGGCAATCAGGCATATGGTATGATTTTGTCTTTTATCCTATGTTCTATATTCTTTCCTAATTTCCATAGTCATAGCTCATGGCCTAGTTTAGTTTTTGAGTATTTACCTTCTTAGAATACCTTCTAACAAGTCGAGTTGTGATTGATACAATAATTATTTTTATTGTAATACATTAAATATATTTTGACTAGACGAATTAAAATTCGACATAAGAGAATATAGACTAAGAATGTATATTAAACAAGCAAATCTAGCATTACTCGTAATTTTATGTAAGAGGATACTAAGAAATTCTAGTTTGGCTACTGATTCTACTTGCTACAATTTCATTCTTTCAGCTGCCTACTTTCATCTTAATTGATAAGAATATACGAATCCTTCAATCTTGCTTATTTATTCGGTGCTTTTGCATGTTCAGGATTTACGAAGAACCATTCCCAGTAATTTGCGTCCATTGATGACAAAAATCCCGGCATCTTCAATGTATAGCATAAGATCAGGATCAGGGCCTGTACGAAGCAGAACAATAAGCGTGTCAGGCTCGCCTCTTGCCACGAGCAGCAACGCCAGTTCCGAATTGAGCGTTAATAACAACGGTCTTTTTCTAGACACGAGCGAGGTAGAAGATGATATCGGTAGCCACAGAGGTCTTCGATCTCCTGCTAGCTTTTCCCACCGATGAATCTTCGAAAAAGGAGGTAAAGTATCTCTTACTCGGATAATTTATTGCAAATCTCGGCCTGTTGATTGCATAAAAGAACAAGTCTTTCAAACGATAGACTAAATTATGATTCGAGAAACAGTGTAAAGCTTATTGAAACTGCCGAGGAAGTAGCTATCTTTGTAATTTGCGTGTGGACTGCAAATTAATTTAATCTTGTTTTTTGTTTATCTACCCTCTAATTTTCACCAAGTCTTCCTAATTCGAAATGGAGGATAGAACTCTGGTGGGTCCCGCTTCAGGGTGGGCCCATGTTGGGTCCTGCAAATTTGGGCTTATTAGGCCGACGATAATTTTGGAGCCAATCTTGCATGGGCCATGAAGTAGAATGTGCCCTTGCAACCGTCAGATTCTAAAACAAAAACAGCAGAGAGCCGTTCGATTATCTGAGAAACGAAACCCTAGCTTCCTCTCCAATCTATCTGACCTGTATGTGATATAGAGCAATTTTCCCAGTCATATCTCAGGCCTCCAGTGCTTCGTGGCCTAGGGGTTTTCTTCAACCTTTCGTTTCTATTTGTGTGAAGAGGGGTTAAAGAGACGGCATTTCTAGCTGTCCGCCTTGACTGAACTCAGTTTCGTCTTGGCCCTCGGAGTTGCTTTCGATTTATCCAGTTTTTTCTTGTATCTAAGAAGTGTTTTGAGTTTCTTCAATGGCGGTGAAAACTTCCAAGGCCGATAAGAAAGTTGCGTACGATGCTAAGCTGTGCCAGCTTCTGGACGACTGCAGTCAAATTTTGATTGTGGCTGCCGATAATGTTGGGTCCAACCAGCTTCAGAATATTCGGAAAGGTCTCCGTGGTGATTCGATTGTTCTCATGGGGAAGAACACTATGATGAAGAGATCAGTTAGGATCCATGCCGAGAAGACTGGAAACAAAGCCTTCCTCAATCTCCTCCCTCTTCTTGTTGTAAGTTTCATCGTTATCCATTGCGAAGTTCTTTTTATTTTTGCTTCAGTTAGAGTGTTTCAAAGACCCCATTAGCTCAAGTCACCTAAGTTTAACATCTTGGAAGTGAGATCGATTGCCTCCTTTTGAAATGATAGAATACAAGCTGCTAATTTTATTCTTGTGAAATGTCATTAGGGAAACGTCGGATTGATCTTCACAAAAGGTGATTTGAAAGAAGTCAGTGAAGAGGTTGCGAAGTACAAGGTAACAAAGATCAAATCTTTCCTTGGATTAGGATATTTCGAGTGTTACCATATCCATAGAAATTATGCTAATACTACACTTTGGTGTTCACGTAGGTTTTATTTGGTTTTTTTTCATGATTTTATACTCTTGCTCTAGGCGGAGCAATATTTAGCATCCTGTTGGTTGATCAAATGAATTATGATATGAAACAGGTTGGGGCTCCTGCTCGTGTTGGATTGGTCGCTCCTATTGATGTGGTGGTTCCACCAGGCAACACCGGTCTCGATCCATCTCAAACCTCTTTCTTCCAGGTTGGTTTTTCTTCTAAGCACCCAAGCTTCACAAATTTTGCTCGTTCAAAATCTTAATTAAGTTGACATGCACTTCTCAGGTTCTTAACATTCCAACCAAGATTAACAAAGGTACTGTGGAAATCATCACCCCTGTGGAGCTCATCAAGAAGGGTGACAAGGTCGGCTCTTCTGAGGCTGCACTGCTTGCAAAGCTTGGAATAAGGCCATTCTCGTATGGTCTAATTGTTCTGTCCGTCTATGATGATGGCTCGGTGTTCAGCCCAGAGGTGCTTGATTTAACAGAAGACGATCTCATTGAAAAGTTTGCAATTGGTGTTTCTATGGTTACCTCTCTGGCTTTGGCTATTTCATACCCAACCCTTGCTGCTGCACCCCACATGTTCATCAATGGATACAAGAATGTTCTTGCTGTTGCCATTGCCACCAATTACTCTTTCCCCCTGGCTGATAAAGTGAAGGAATATCTTGAGGTAATATTTATTATTTGGCTCTTATTTAGTCTAATTTCCTAGAAAAAAATATTAATCCTTTATGATTCTTTCAGGATCCATCTAAGTTTGCAGTAGCCGCTGCTCCGGCAGCAGTGTCTGACTCGGTTGCTGCACCAGGCGCTGCAGCTGTGGAGGAGAAGAAGGAAGAACCTGCGGAAGAGTCCGATGATGACATGGGCTTTAGCTTGTTTGATTAGGCAATGTTTTTTCATGGTTGGATCTCTTGAGTAGTTCCCTTATTTCTGTTTTTTGGTCTGAAAATTTGTGCTTTTGATTTGGTTTAGTTGAATTTCGTTGATTGTTTTCAAGCAACAATCCCTATTTGAATTACCAACTCTTGTTTCTGAAATTTAAGGGCTTGTTTTGGGCCTCTAATAGATTAGAAGTAATTTGAGTTCCAACTTTGATGGAGGTCATGATCCTAGCAGACTGGAGTGGACTACATGGGGTCATTCCACGTGTCCAGAGATGGGCATCTGACATGGCGTCGGCCCTCATGATCCTTTGGGGACAGTGCTTGGAGACGACACCACGTGGCAAAGCAGGATCGGTCTGATTGGCATATTGGAACCTGTAAATGCGGGTGATGGAATCTGAATGGGAGGAATAGATGAGAGAGGATCTTATCCCCGAAGAAAATTTTCCAACCTTTTCTTTTAATAAATTATTATTTTTATTAGACTTAAATAATTGACCTACAATAGTATAATGTTTGACCCACTCAAGATTCCGAATATAGGAGAAATTTCTCTGTCCAATTAGAATTGGACAGCTGGCGACAGCATAACTGACGGCCAAGGGTCAAACCTGAAAGGAGATAGCAGCTTCCAACGTTGGGTGTTGGGTGGATGGATAATCTTGATTTTCTTTTTTATTTTATAATTGTTTTTGGAAATTCAACTCTCCAATTTTCTTCGCCTCCTGTTCGAATTCAACTGCGGGTATAAAAGCCCAACCCTCTGCGCTTCGTCTTCTCAATTTCAGCAAAATTCTAAGATTCAGATTTTGTTTTTCCAAGCCTCGTTCTTGTCTTTCTGGGTCACTGTCTAAGATGGTAGATTTCGGCTTGATCGGAATGCTCGTCTCCGATGATACGCCGAGGAAATCCCCTACACGCGCCGCCATCAACAGTACAAACGAGCTCCGTCTCTCTCTTCCCGTTTCGCTTCGCTCCGCCGACGTTTCCGCCGCCTCTCCTCCTTCTTGCTCCGCGTACGAGCTCTACCTCCGCCTCCCGGAGCTCCGAAAGCTCTGGACTGCTAAGGACTTTCCTGACTGGAAACACGAGTCTTTGCTCAAGCCTGTTTTGCAGGGCCTTGAAATCACGTTTCGTTTCATTTCCACCTCCTTGTCCGACCCTAGACCGTACGCTAATCGCCGGGAATGGAAACGCAGGCTAGAGTCGCTCACCGTAAGTCAGATTCAGCTCATTGCCAGGCTCTGCGAAGAAGACGATGAAGAAGGATCTGCTCCGATCGTTGATCTTAGCTCGTCAAACGGTGTTTTAGCTAGCAATCGGACCAACGCCGAGGTATCGAAACTTTCCGGCGAAACCACGGTTGTGAGCAGAACGAGCGAGGCAAGCTTGCTTCCCCAAATAGCGACATGGCGAAAATCTGAAGGAATAGCGCAGAAGATTCTTTATTCCATTGAATCGGAGATGCAAAACTGTCGCTATACTTTGGGGTTGGGTGAGCCGAATTTAGCCGGCAAGAAAAATCTCGAGTACGACCTAATTACCAAGCCGATCGAGCTTTATTCTCTGAAAAGAACACCGTACGATCATATCGAGAACTACGAGAATCAGACGGTGTACACAGCGCACCAGATATTGGAGACATGGATCTTCGCCGGACAGGAGCTTCTCAAGCGAATCTCCGAGCGCATTGATCGGAAAAGCTTCGACAAAGCGGCGAACGATTGCTATTTGCTCGAACGAATATGGAAGCTTTTAGAGGAAATCGTAGATCTTCACCTGCTTATGGATCCAGATGATTTTCTGAAACTGAAGAGAGATTTATCGATCAAGTCGACGCCGGAATCTGCAGCGTTTTGTTTCCGGTCATCGGCGCTGGTGGAGACGACGAAGAAGTGCAAAGAGCTGAAGCACAAGGTGCCGTCCATTTTAGAAGTGGAGGTCGACCCATTGGGTGGCCCGAGAGTCCAAGAAGCAGCGATGAAGCTTTTCCGAGAGAAGAATCAGGTGGATAAAGTTCATCTTCTTCAGGCTCTGCAATCGATCGAATCCGCCATGAAAAGGTTCTTCTTCGCGTACAAGCAGGTGCTGGTGGTCGTGATGGGAAGTTTGGAAGCAAAAGGGAACCGAGTTCCGGTGAGTGGTGACTCGTCGGACTCTCTGAGTCAGATATACCTAGAACCGACTTGTTTTCCGAGTCTGGATGCCGCGAAGACCTTTCTGGGTAACATCCATGGAGGGCAGGTGGTTTACAGACGTAAATGAAGGGAAGTTTTGAAGCTAACTAATAGGGATGCCATTGATTGATACTGTGAATTTCCCGATGTTTTTAACTCTCAGATCTGACATTTACAGGCACACGTTTGGATGATTATAGTATTATTTTCAATCTTTTTGCAATCACAGTTTAATCATGAAAACACGTGATTTTTTCTACTCTTCTTTTAATCTTCGACGCAAAGTTCAATCAATCCATGCTGTCAAGTTAAGTTCCTAGCAATTATTGTTCAAGAAACTTCAATAATTGACGTAGAGAAAAGGTTACTGGCGCTGACTAATCAGTATGACACAGTAACGATCCAATGCTGTCTCTTCATTGCCTGAATTTGGCATGAAAGTTGGAATTCTTCATCACCCATTGGAGTGTTTGGTTGAAAGTTCGATGGTTTGCGTCCTTGTTGAGCGTCTTCTCCCTCTCCACCACCTTTTATCCAGTCAAAGATTGTTGAACTTCGAAACCCTAGTTTTTATCCTTCGCAGACTCTAAAACAAGATGATGCTTTGTTGAATAGGATGAGAGGGAGAGAGAGAGAGAACCCTTTTAAGTTGCATCTGTCATCTCCATTTGCCTTACGTTAATTGGCTGAATATTAAGAGTCAAAATGCTTGTAAGAAAAGAACATACAATTTACAAAACATGTGACGAAATTGAGCAATAATTCACTGAAAATTTCATTTCTTTTTTGTCAAACACAGTTTCTTGACTATATTTACTGTATTTTCCAAGAAATTATCTATAGAAATACATCTGAGACGCTCTCCTCCTCTCAACCTGGGCCTGGTTTCATAATTAAGTTTTTGTTGAGGAAAACATATGCCTGCGATGGAAGACTAGGCCTTCTGTGAGTGTTCTTGATCGAAATAGCGATCTACAAAAGAAACGAAAACTCATAGAAAAGGTGGGGGACTTAGCATGATGCAGATTAATTAAAGATTTAATAAATAATTAATATTTATTAGTGCAAATAAGAACTTAACTAGTGGGACAATCAACTTTTTTTTCTGAACACAGTCGGAAAATAGTGCCCTACAAAAAGTTTCCGACAAACAACACATGTTTTTGGTCTGTTTTCACGCAGACTTTCACATTTCTTGCGTTCTTTAATGTTCATACTCACTTCAGCTTATAAAATTCAGCAATAATTCAAATCAAATCACATGTAATTTACCAAACTCAAGACCAGCATCCAAGCATTTGGTGAGATGTTAATCAAGGGTAGTTCTTGAAAGTAGGTTTTTGTGATTAGTGAGGGTAGATTAGTGGTCAGGAGACGACGACAGCCACTAGAGGACATTCATGAAACGACGCTTGGCTCATTTTCCAATCCTTAATTACTCACTAATCTCAATTATGATGATGATTATGACTGTGATTTATATGCGAGAGTTTTCTCTTCCACTCGGACTCCACGCGTGGCAAAAGACCTGATTTTCCGGGGATTTTTTTTATTATTTGTTCTTCCAAAACCATGGAAGATGAACTCTGGAGTGGCATTATTTTATGGGGAAGACAAAAGGGATATGTGTAGGCGAGAAAGTGGGTAGGTTTTATTGGCGGGCGTGAGTTGTCGGGTCTTTTTTTGGTCCGGATCCCGTGGGTTTTTTTGTCTCTTCCGGCGGTCTAGCATCCTTAAAAAACACCATTTGGTTTGACTACTTTCTTCTTCTGGTCAACTCTTTCTCTAGCACAGCTTGTCTGATCTTAGTTTATTTCAATCACAACCCTCCAATATGCATCAGACAGTTCATATTTGTGTTCATCTTTCTCTAATTATGTTCCCTGTTGATAGTTCCGATGTGATCATTGCCAGACACCCTTTGTTTTTTTTTTTTTTTAATTTGCAGTCTAAACATGACAGCCTCTACGATCGCCTATGTCACCATATGATCTTCATCAACGGCCTCTACTGTTCTAAAAGTTTAATATTTTACAGAGATGGTTTTTCTATCGGTGAAATCTCATTTTGCTTACTCGCAGATCGAAGCGTTGAAGAGTGGAGTGGCAGCTTTTACGCATCTCTCTCTCTCTCTCCATTGTTTTGGCTCCACTGTTTCTTCCAAAATGCACTAAAATACAAGCGGAATGCAAACAACATGGTCCAACTCCAAAGTTCTACCATCACAGTTTCCCTAAAATCAAGCCAAATTTCTTAGAGAAGTAGAGAGAGATCCAAAAAAGAGCAACTGAGCTGAGCTTAAACCCAAAAAATTTCTATTTTTCTGTTTAATGTTCTCCTGAAAGCCGAAAGAACTCTAGATATTGAGTAAATTAAGTGTAACCCAATGAACTGATCAGTCGATAACTTTATGATTAAATAAATAGCGAGTTTAACCTAAACTTTTTCTACTGTATATAAGTCCACGCCTAGTTTCATCTTTTTGAGTTCAGAAGCTCTGACTGGAAGAAAGAAGTACACAAGATCAGAAACTAACGATAAACCATGGAGGAAGGGTTGTCAGGGTTTTATATCAGAACTGCAAGTTTCAGGGGAGCCGCCGGGGAAGTTGCCGGGCTCAACGGCGGCAGAACGGGTACGAAATGTGGTCGGTGGAACCCAACGGCCGAACAGGTTAAGGTCTTGACGGAGCTTTTCCGGTCTGGACTTCGAACTCCGAGCACCGACCAGATTCAGAAAATCTCGACACAGCTGAGCCTTTATGGGAAGATCGAGAGCAAGAATGTTTTCTACTGGTTTCAGAATCATAAAGCTAGGGAGAGACAAAAACGCCGTAAAGTGGACCAAGTTTTTTCACCAAATCGTAAGTTTTTTCATATATCTCTGCTAATGGTCTGCGCTTCAGGCTTTTGATAAACCCTAGTTGGATCCCCTTTTTTTGCAGTTTTTGTAGAGATAAAACAAGTTTCTGAGCCAGAAAGAGCGATGGAAACTCTGCAACTTTTCCCAATTAACGCCATGGATGAAGCTAGTGGAGCTCGTCGTGAGCTTAGATCACCAGTGCATGCAAAACAGTGTAAAGAAACTACATCTTTTACGTACACAATCGAAGCGGAAATGGGGACTCATCCGCCATTGGAGCTGCGCTTAAGCTTTACGTAGAATCTGAAAAAACACGACCAACCATCAAATCTAGATCTACGACGCAGTAACAAATATAGTGTTTGATTTACTTAGAACTTCGCAATTTGATTTATGGGTTTAAAATATTGAAAAAAGTTGGACATTCTCGTCTGCATGCTCATGAACAGTTTGTTTTTATCTCTCTGAGCTTACTCTGTTGGATTGTAGTGGTCTTTTGAACGCTAGGAAATTGGAATTCTAGCACACTCTCTCTTTCACTATACCAGCAATCAATTTTAATATTCATTTTCAAAGTGCATGATTGGAAATTTGCTACTTGTTTCGATTCAAGCATTCATTGGGTTTCTTTCAATATAATTTCTTGCCTTTATTATATGTTTAAAATTTGACTACATTAATTCTATATTATATGCACTGCAAGCGTTGTCTGATCATAGAACATGTAAGACTATAGTCATGCAAGACTATAGTCAACGTCAGAATGTTGATACATGCAAGTCTACAACCAAAAATGGACAAAAAATGATGCAGTAAAACCAAATGCTGTTGAAATAATAAACTTGATGTTCTAAAGAAGCCCAAACCTATGGAACTTTGAAGAAACTTGGAGATGCTTGGAGAGTGATGTAGAAGGTTGAAGCTTATTGTGGAAGGTTGGACCATATTATGGAAGAGATGGCGATTCCAAGTTTCGATGTTCAACAAGAGCAACTACGATAATTGAAACATCAAGATGAAGGGTCTCTTTGGTTCTCAAGATGTGTGGGACATCATTGAGAAAGGCCACATCGAGCCGGATAATGAGGTAGATCTTTCTCAAACTCAAAAGGATAGTTTGAGAGACTTAAGAAAGAGAGACAAGAAACCTCTCTATTTCATCTACCAAGGGTTACATGAAGATTGTTTCAATTAAAATTTTGGAAGCAAAGACGACAGAGGAAACATGAGAAAAACTTCAAACTTCTTATAAAGGAGCGAATCCAGTTAAAAAGGTATATCTTCAAATTTTAAGAGCTATGTTTGGAACCAAAAAAGAAGAATTCATCTAGGATTACTTCTCAAGAGTCTTAACAATGACCAATTAACTAAAAGTTGGATGGGATAAAAATTATGGACACGATCCTTAGACTGATAGGTTCAAAATTTGATCATATCATCACTGCTATCGAAGAAACAAAAAATTTGAAGGCAATAACATTGAAAAATATTTTGGCATCGTTGCTAGTGTACGAAGAAGAGAAAAAGAAGGGAGAGATCATGAAATAACTGCTCAAAGACTCAGGTTATTCCAAGCCAAAAAAAGCAATCCTAAGAACCAGCAAAGACGAGACCATGATTAACAACAAGGTCATGGTATGGACGGGATATGAGACCCAACAACGACAACAAAATTCAAAGAGTATAAAGTTCAGCAATAGGATGTGGGAGAGATAGCTCGAGGTATGACGAATCATAACTCGAGGTATGACAAATCTCACTGCAAGTGTTACAATTGTGAGAAATTCGGTCATTGGGCCTCCAAATATAGAGCTCCTAAAAATGATAGAACTAAGAAGAATGTCAACTACGCTAAAGAAAGAATTCAAGAAGAAGAGACTACATTATTGGCTTACAACGACAATAAACTAGAGGAAGATAATATATGATACTTAGAAACTGGTGCAAGCAACTGTATGTGTGGAAGAAGAAGAAGCATATTTATAGAGCTTGATAAATCCATAGGAGACAATGTAAGCTTTAGATATGAATTCAATGTCGCGGAAAAGGTAAAATTCTCATCTGCTTAAAGAAAGGCGAAAGCTCATTTATTTCAAATGTCTATTTTGTATCGTATATGACTAGCAATATCTTGAGTTTGGGACAACTCTTAGCGAAAAGTTATGATATTTACTTAAGAGACAATAACCTTTCTATAAGAGATAAAGCTAGTAACTCAATCTCAAAGGTGTCGATGTCAAGGAATAAATTTTTTGTCTTAAACATTTGAAATGAAGCTGCTCAATGTTTAAACACGTGTTACAAAGATGCATCTTGACTATGGCATCTTTGATTTGGGCATCTCAACTTTGGAGTTGTACAATTACAATCCAAAAATTGTATGGTAAGAGGGCTACTTAGCATTCGTCATGGTGATCAAGTATGTGAAGAGTGTTTACTCAGGAAGCAATTCAAGAAAAACTTTTCGAAATAGCCCTCTTACCATTCTATTTAGTCACTGAATTAGTCCTTGTTGACTTAGCTTTGTGGTTTAGTAGCTCATTGTTTTCGTGTTTGGCGGTCTGCAAATCGTATCATAGGGTAGAGCATTTAAAAATGCACGTCTCTTTTGAAGCTCTCCGTCTCCATCCGCCATTGAAGCAACCTCAGAGCTTCTGGTTTGAAGCTTTACAAGCTTGTAATGCTCTTCAGGAATATGCCTTTATTTAATTATTCCTATTTTTCGGGACAATTCCAAATAAAATCGTACAGTATAAAATAGAATGAAGAGTGAATGTATAATAAAAACTCCAAGCTTTTATTCATAAATCGCTCTGCATTATATCCCACGCCCATGGAAATGGCAGATAGAAGATAAAGATATCAAAGGGAGTCTCTATCCCTATTTCTTCGTGATTTCCCAAAAATCAAATCTTTTTCATCGTTTGATTAAGATATCGTCTCTTTAAACTTTCAAATCATGTGAAAAGAAACTCTGCCCAGGGCAGTCTCATCTAGGGTGCTTTCTTTTCTATCTGTTCATGACGAGGAGAAGAATAAACGACGCTGAACTGCCGAAGTTGAGAATCCGAGGATTCTTTCGCCGGAAAGTTCAGAGATTGCGGGCGATGTTTCGACGTCTCCGCCGGGTGATGATTGCTTGCTTGGTTTTGTTCGGAGTTACAAAGCTTCTACTGTTTTTCTTATGTCGTGACATACCGTTGGATCATGGCGATTTCATTCGACCGATGATCGTCGACGAAACTCTGAACGCCGTCAAAGACCAAGGATTCTCGCCGGAGAAGTTACTGGTAAGATTATCTTCACCATGATCGGCGGTGATCTTCGTCGAGTTCATAAAATAACAAACTTGTTTCATCAACTGTTTCCAAAATACGGTATCTAGGCTTCAAAAATCTTCAAAAGAAACTTCTTCCATTAGCATAAACTCCATGATCAAAGTCTTTTTTACTAATTTCTTTTCTCCTTCTGGTTTTTATCAAGCTATGGGCATGGCTATTTCGGTTTTATTTTACTGTATTATTCATGTTTGAACCCTAAGTCTTGTGTAAGTCCATGATCAAACTCTTTTTTACTATTATTTTCTCTTCTACTGGTTTCATCAAGCTATGGGCATGGCTATTACGGTGTAATTTTACTGTAATTAATCTTGTTTTGACCCTAATTCTTCTGTAACTCCATGAATAGCCTGCAAGCATTCGTCGCTTTCCTCCACCTCCTAAGATTTGGAAGAAGCCGGATAGCTACGACTACTACAAATGCATTGATCGGAAACAAAAGGACATCAGTAATTCTTCTGATTTGTTCAGGCTTTTTAGGAAATTAATCATTTTTTTTCTTTCAATTATGTATTTTTTTAAATTTCTGAAGGGAATGGAAGTGCCACAAATGGGTATATTTTAGTCGATGCTAATGGTGGATTGAATCAAATGAAAACGGGGGTAAGTAAACTGCATAGTGCTTTAGGTTTTCAAGTATAATTCTGAATTATTTTAGGGTTCATAAGATGAAGAACTCAACGAATAATTGCAGATTAGCGACATGGTTGCCATAGCAAAACTCATGAATGCAACGCTTGTTTTTCCTAGTTTGGATAAAACTTCCTTCTGGACTGATCAAAGGTGATACCTTTTTTTAATATATGCTTTTGATTTTATACTGTTTAAACCCTGTTTGTTCGTTGATTATCAGCGATTTTAAAGACATTTTCAATTGGAAAAATTACATGCAAGTCTTGAAAGACGACATCCACATCGAAGAAGATCTTCCACCGGAGCTCAAGAAATTGAAACCTTTGAAAATGGCTCCGATTTCTTGGTCTAAGGTGTTGGTTCATCCATCATCTTCCAGTCTTTCGATTTCAATCAAAAATGCATCTTGGTGTAAATATTTGTTTTCCAACAATTCAGGCAAGTTATTACAGAGGGCCGATGGCTTCGAAGCTTAAAAAACACAAAGTCGTTCGCTTCACCCATTCCGATTCTAGACTTGCTAACAACGTAGCAATTCCGATTCAGAAACTCCGGTGCCGAGCAATGTACAAGGCTCTGAAATTCTCTCCAGCGATCGAAGAACTCGGTCACAAGTTAGCAGATAGACTGAGGAGCGATGGAAAACCATTCATAGCTCTGCATTTAAGGTATATCTGATTCTAAAAACCATCCAAATCCAAAGGAAATACTTATCCAAACCTAACTTTAAAGGTATGAAAAAGATATGCTGGCTTTCACGGGATGTAATCATAATCTGACGAAGAACGAGGACGAAGAGCTGAAGAAAATGAGAGATCGAGTAGCGCACTGGAAAGTGAAGGACATAAATGGAGTCCATCAGAGACTCGAAGGATTATGCCCGATGACTCCACGAGAAATCGGAGTTTTTCTCGAAGCCATAGGGTACCCTTCTGAGACCAAAATCTACATCGTTGCAGGAGAAATCTATGGAGAAAACGGGATTAATGCATTGAAAGAGAAGTACCCGAACGTTTACACGCATTCGTCTCTTGCTACCGAGGAGGAACTCGAGAGTTTCAAGCTCTGTCAAAATCGATTGGCCGCCATTGATTACGTTGTAGCCTTGGAGAGCGATGTTTTCGTTTATTCTTACGATGGAAACATGGCGAAAGCTGTTCAAGGCCATAGAAGATTCGAGGGCTTTAGGAAAACGATCAGCCCAGACAGGTAAACCTAAGTTTTACTGTCATTCTCCCGAGAACTTTGGCATCTTCGTGAATGAAAAACACTGCCATTTTACCGTCTTTCAGGTTGAAATTCGTGAAGCTGATCGACAAGATGGATAGAGGGGAGATTAGCGAGGAGGAATTCTCGAGCAAGGTCAAGAAAATTCACGAGAACAAAAATGGGTCGCCGCACGAAAGAGTCCCGAAACAATCGCCGAAAGAGGAGGAGAGCTTCTACGCCAACCCTTTTCCCGGTTGCATTTGCAGAGAGTCCAATCGGAAAGCTTCTTGATCTTCATGCATGGATTGAAGGAGATTCTTTTCAACGGAAAAGCTGTAAATAGCAGGCGAAAACGATGTAACTGATTGAAGTGAAGAAGGTGATCCCATTTTGCTGGCTTTCTTCCAAATTTTTGGTTCATTTTTAGGGTTTTGATCGATCATTAGTTTCTGTCAAAGACTCAAAATAGAGAGTTTTGGACTTTTCTTCTCCACGGCTTTGAGCTCACATCGATTTCAGCAGTCCAGCATTGCCAACAACAGTCTCTTTGAAAAATTGAGGCTAATTAAGCGAATTAATTCGCTAATCGTGAAAACAAGGGTTCAATTCAAGAGTTCTTGCTGAGTTCTTAGAGATTTAACAAATTTCACATCCAAGAACTAGTTTTCGACAGGTTAAACAAAACCTCGTCAAAGATCAGCGAAAATATGGTAAGTTTTGGAATCAACGGCAATGAGACGCAAGGCTGCAATGGCTGCTGCACCGGACATCAAACCAAAGAAACAAACATTGAGCCAATGCCATAGCTTCTGCGAAGAATTCAACTTGTTCTTCTTGGCCACAAGGTACATGTGATTGGCAAGGATGAACGTGAGAGGAAACGTGCTGACCGCTCCGGTGAGGCTCATGAAATCTCCGAGGAACGGAAGAAGCGCAGCCACAAACGTCGTCAAAGCCAAGTACCCGCCTCGAACTCCGACTCGAAACGACAAGTTTTTCAAAGCCAAGGCGCTTCCCATAATGCCGAATTTGGTGTCTAAATACTCGTACATCGGGCTGGCGAAAATCTGCGAAAGAAAAGACTCGATTTTTAGGCAAGTTTTGGAGAGATAAAAGTGAGATTAAAGATGGGTTAGGGTGCTTACATGCAAAGCAATGACAGTTTGGAAGAAGGCTGAAAGATTGGCCATAACTTTAACCCATGCAGGACCATTTACACTGTTGAGAAGATAAAAAGATGTAGAAGATCCATAAGCCCAGTACCCCATGAAAGTCACTGCATATAGAGGTAGAACTCCAACTGTGAATTGAAAGTAGAGGGCTTTCATCATGTTCTTCACCACTGGCTGTCTAACTGTAGCCTGCATCGTCGAAAACGATAACACGAGTATCCGATTGAGAGAAAGAGATCGATGAGTAAAAGGAGAGAGAGGATATCGATAATAGTAGGTGGTCACCTGTATCTCAGGAAGCATTCCGGTGTTGAATGCGAATACGAGATTTGCAGATGCTCCGATAGTTGTGAAGATTTTGCTCGTCGTGGTTCCCGGGATGGTATAATCTCGCGGAGGTGCATTGATTCCTACAGCATTCGAGCATACGAAACTTTACTTGAAAGCATCAAAAGTTTAGTCTGATCGATCAAGCACGAAGAACCCGTGTCGAATCATCATCGAATTCAATTTCAAGATTAAGAGCAAAAACCACCGAGAATGATATAAAAAATGACTGTAATTCAACGTCAAAAGATAAATAATACCATTTTATCAAATATCAGAATTTGCGAGGATTTTTAAGCTAGAATTGGTTCTAACAGCAAGAACTTACCATCTTTCAGAGAAAGCACAAAGGCAACAACAATATAAACAAGGCTGAAGAACGTGGAGAATCCAAGCCAAACTCTCAAAGCAGAAAGATGAGGAGTTCCAATGGCAAATAAAGCACAAACAAATCCAGCCATGAGAGTGAAATATGGAAGCTTCAACGCATGATCATCTCTAAAAAGAACATAAATAGCCTGCCAAAAACATGGTCGATCTCAAAATAGACATTGTTTTGAAAAGATTTGTTCTTCTGATTGATTATACCTTCAACGCCTGACCAGCCAGAATGATGTATCCAACGTTGATCATGAAAAGATTCACATATTGCAAAAACCATGTCAGAGTATAAGCTTTTCGGCCTGAAAAACTAGGCCGAGATGAAATAAGAATGAAAATCAGAGCAAGGAAGAAGAACAGAGATCGATCCAGTGACACAAACCGTAAATAAATCCGGCCAGATCTCTGTATCTGATATGTCTTTTTCCCCCAAATTCATGGAGCTTGGCTATGAGTGTATTAGCGTAGAGAGAAATCGCTGTGGCTATAATCAACCCTAGAACACCAAATGTCCAGCCAAGAGGAACCATTATAGTCCCTGAATATCCCAGCACATAAGCGCTGTTGATCCCCGTTGTGAGGACGAACCCGACTTGGAACCATGAATCTAAGCAAGGTTTGAGAAGAGAAAATGAGCCCAGAAATCCCCAAAAAGACGTTTAAATTCGTCGTTTCAAAAGCAGAAAATCCGAATCGAAGAAAAGAAAAGAAGAATAAACCTCGGCTGATCTGGTGAGCAGTATCTGGAATTTCAACGTCCAAATCATCAAAATCGTTGGGTTTTTTAAACCCAGAATCGGGTTTATTACCCTCCATTGATGAACCTCGAGTTGAAATACCTTCTTCCGCAGCCAAGAGCGACTCGCTCTCTCCCACTTCCTCTTCGATTGCACAAATCAGGGCCAGCGGTAACCGGATTCTCGATCCGAGCCCACTATTTATATAAGAAATTCCCAACATAAGAATCAATGCTAGCCAGAAAAATCACTACTCCATTTATAGAGTCTCCAACGAAATCGAGAGCATCTAAACAGAAAAACAAAGATACGCAGGCATTTACGGCAGATGATTTTCCGTCGTATCTCACTAAATTACACTACCCAATAAGCAGTAGAATGAATTCGAATCTTCTTCTCACTCAACCATTAACGGCCATCGCGATAAGATCGAACGGACGAGGAATTCACACGCACGGCTTGACCAAGCACGTATGCCTTGTTTTGTATCTGTTCTTCAGTCTTCCCAATCGTTAGTGTAAAGCTTCCGCCTTTTTGGTTTTAATGGCAACCCTTTTACTCCATGGCTGCAAATTGATCTGCAGATTGCAAGGCAAGGCTCTTTAAGCTAGCAAAGGAATCTTCTTTCGTCACCATAGATTTTTTTTCTGTATAAGCAATATGCTGGTTCTGATTTGATTTTCACGTGTTTCGATTCGTTTAATTGTATTATTGAAAGGGTGATGTGATTGGTATGCACTGTTCATTGATAATTAACTTAAAATTAGCGGAAAAGTTTAATCTGTATCTTCTAAAGAACATCCACTCTCGAGATCTGAAAAAGTTTCGAGTGTTTAGATTCTGAGTCGTTCAAACCGAGAATGAGAAGATCAAAATCCCACTTATCAGAGTTCTTTTTCAAGATCCTAAATTATGGATTACTCAGTCAAGAATTTCCTCGGAATTCTTGGTCGCCTGCCTCTCTCTGTTACTCCGGAATCAATGCAAGAAAATCCATTTGAAAGCCTTCGTTAAATAATTATTCAATTTTGTTGATCAAATTTAAAACAATCTAACAAATGCACATCATTTTGGTCAAATGACACTAAATATATGTTTATTCTTATGAATAACACTGAAATCTATGTTTACTCTTGTACCTAAAAGGCAAAATTCTTCGCTCTCATGCTTCTACACCCCGGCCTGACAGTTTATGATGATTAAATCACTGTGACTCAACGGCCTAGAGATATAAGGTTTTTATCTTATATCCCAAAGAGCAACCCTAACATTGAGGATAATAACTCTCACACTTTGATAGCACAGGCGTCGAACCTAGACTCTTGTACTCAATCTACCATCTCTGAGCCAACTGAGACATGCGCGTGCGAGCAAAATCAATGTTTACTCTTGTAACATGTTGATGTCTTTCTTTTTTATTCTTCGAGGTTGAGTTTCATGCGAATGCGACTGGGGAATGATTTTTTATATTCCTTGTTTTGGTTTTATCCTAGGCTAAGTTTAATGTAAATACAATTCATTTTTATGTTCATGCAGGCATGTTGAGCTACTAAGAGTCTAATTTTATATTTTAACACAATTTTGCTCATCATCAAACTAGATTCTTTCAAAGATCCCGTAAAAGCCATGAACAACTGAAAAAAGTATTAAATAAATACAATTAATAATAGTACGAATGTCGATCAACCAAGAACATGATTTGTCTAAAAAGACAACTTTAGATAAAATAAAAAACCAAGTAGTAATCATTTACACAGCATCCGGAATGCTATTGATTGCGTCCGGCTCCTTTGAGAAAGATGATGCGACGAGCTGCATGGAATACCATCTTCTTCCTAGCCACAAAAACCATTGTTATGTCAAATTATAATTTATAGCACTAGAAAATTACAACCGCAAAGAACAACATAAGATAGAGTCAGTAGAAAGTTATAACTTATAACACTAGAGTGACGTAAAACAATGTGCTTTTGGTTGCATCTCTCATCAATTTAGGTTTAGACATGGACACACAATTGTAGCAATTATAACATTGTTTTGACGTCATTAACGAAAGAATATATCAAACAAATGATACTTTGCGGTGGTGTCATGATGCACTTGCGAGCATGGTTCTTGTGCATACAACAAGGTTGAACTCCTTGTGAGATTATTAGGTTAAGTATTAGCTTTATTGTTGTCTTCGAAATATATTTTTTGCTACACACATTCAAAAATTTGTTTTCTTTTTCAATTTTTGGAATATCTAATTTTCGTTTCAATGGATGTTTGATTTTTCCTTGTGTAAACTATTTTTTGTTTTATTTTAATCATATCTTTCAAATGATTTTACATTGATACAAAGTAGTTACTCTTTGTGGGTATATATGTTCTACCAATCTCTCTCTTTACTTTGCATCATGATAAAAAGGCCAAAAATTTAATGTTACTTTGCTGAATTTTGGAAAACAAGAAAAAAATTAATTTAAAAACTTGTTAAATTATTCAAATTAACTTGGTTTGGCATATTCCTCTATTTTTTTTATAAAATATATTCAAATTAACTATTTATATGCTCTAACGACGATTTTAATCTAATGTCCTCTATCAAATACGATAACATAAAGTGCATTATTATTTTTAAGAATCTATCGTTCCTCGAGCAATTTTCTCAATATTTATTAATTTCATCATCTAGAATGTCAAAATCTTCATTTTAATCGCTAATACTCTAACATTAGCATAATCTCTAGACTTCCTAAAGTTACGATAATTCTAAATTCCATTATCAAACGTAGAGTTTGATTCTCAACTTTACTTTAATCACTAAGACCTCAAATTTAACAATAGTGTGATCTCTATATACTTCACTCTAATCTTGATACTTCCTTAGATAATGCTCATCCTAAGTTATACTAAGAGTTCATATTTTAGGTTCTCTAATCTACTTTGATCACTTATAAACTCTAATTTATCATTTTTCAACAATCTAATCTCTATATTTTTTAGTGTAGTTTTTGTACTTTTCCAAAAAATGTGATTCTAAATTCTATTATCAAAAACAGAATTTCGACGTCACGTCGATCACCTATGACCTCAAGTTTCATATTTATCTACAATCTAATCTTTGTATTTTTAATCTTCATACTTTCTCATGTAATGATCATTCTTAAATCCAATATGCAACATAAGTTCATACTTGAGATTTCAGACTTTAATTTCAATCACCTACCGTCACAAGTTTAGTATTTCTCAACAATCTAATCATTATAGTCTTCCTATTAATGATTTTTATAGACTAAGTTAGAGGTATATGCCAAACCAAGTTAATTTAAATAATTCAACAAGTTTCAAATTTTTTTTCTTTTTCTCAAATATTTCAAACAAGTAACATTGAAATAAATTGGGCAAATTTTTCACTAGCAAACTAAAAAATCAAGATATAGTAGTTCACATACACCATAAAAGAGTCACAACTTTTTTATGCATAGTCATGAGATAAGATCAAAACAAAACAAAATAGCTTTGCACAAGAAAAGTTAAACATCCATCAAGACCAAAAATAGGGCATCCAAAAATGAAAAATCAAACAAATATCTAAATATGTGTAAACAAAAAAAAAATCCAAGACAATAATTAAGCTAAACATCAACCCAATAATCAACACAATGTCCAAACTCATAGTTTGCACAAAGACACATGATCGTGCATGATCGTAGCACCACAAAGCATCATAAGTATGGTATAATCTCTCACTAATGACATCAAATCAATGCTTAAATTGCTTAAAACGCGTTTTAACATTCAATAACATTGTTAGTTTTGTCTCTTTACTTCTTATTATTATTCTTTATTAATAAGTGGAAGCCAGTGACCAACCTACATAAAGATTTTGGCAAAACATAAATAAAACTACTCAATTATTATACTAGATATGCAGACACCAAATCAAGATTAAGATAAACAAATTATTGAAGAAGCAAATAATGATGAGGAAGGTAATGGAGTCACTTAGTTCTAGTATTCTAATCCAAATATCTAAACATCAAAGAATGATATCATGCAGCTCAAAAACTCCAGAATTAAAAGAAAGCAAACCAAAAATAGAAAGTGATAAGAGAACACAAACTACAGATAGAAATTAATAAGAGAATAAGCTTCGAAGAAATAAGAGAAATAACCCTTTTTGTTTAGCCCATATACGCGGCCAAACCTTCCTTGTCCTGCTCCGGATCATGGACCTCTGTCGTTTCATGCGCCACATTTTTAGTTTTTAAAACAGAAATTATGAGCATTTTTAGAAAATTTACAAATCAATGAGCAACCAAAGTTAAACAGTCTTAACCGCAGAAAACTTCCATGGTGCAAACCAGCTTCATCACGATTCCCGGACGCCAAATATCCGGATCAAATTGCTGACAATTATTATGAACTAAATTACCTCAAACTAAAAAAAATCAGCCATACAATACTTGGATAATTTAACGAAGAAAAACAGGAAGAGAGGGTGGCAGAGAGAGGTGAAAAAAAGAAAAGAAAAGATTGATAACCGAATTCGCGGCACCGAATTTACTTCGCTCAAATAGACAGACTACTCAAGCGTCGTGGCTAGGCTTTCACTCATCTCCTCCGCCGTGCAGACGATGGGATCTCTTCCCGGCGTTTCTCTGGCGAGGAGGCAACGCCGGTGGACCACCGAATTGCAGAGGGAGCAAATTTCGAGAGAGAGAGAGAGAGAGTTTCGAAATTGAGCCGTTGATCTCCAGGCGAAGGGGTTTCAACTTTTATGCTCAGCTCAAATTTGCTAAATTCATAAATTAAAAAAAGAAATTAAAGAAATGCCATCTATTGGGCCTGGCCATCTACGGCCCACCTAGAAACAATTTATTGAGCAATTACAAGTAAATGCCTTTAAAACTTCATTAAGCAAGTTTAGATTTTTTTATTTATTAAATAACATTTTAAAATGGTTTATTTTATGAAATTATTAAAAATAATTATTTTATTAATTTAAATGGATAATTAACATAACAATTAATACAAAATATATATTTTTTGTTTTTCTTTTTTTTAAATATAGAGCCGAGTTTAGACAATGAACCTTGAACCTTGAACCCTAAACCTGGACCCCGAAATCTAGACCTTGAATCATAAACTCTGAACTCAAAATTCTGAACCCTAGACTCTCAATCCTGAAATGTGAACTCTGACCCTGAATCCTCGAACCATGAAACCTTAGAACCCCGCAACCTTTAACCTTGATTTTGAGAATCCTGAACTATGGACTCTAATTCTTGGACCCTAAATCCTAGAACTGCGAACCTTGAACTCTGGACCTTGAACCATAGACCTTGAACTCTAAACTCTTAATCTTGAAATCCTAGAACTGTGAATCCTAGGCCCTAAAACCTTAAAATCTAAACCTGAAATCTTAGACCCTAGAACCTTGAAACCTTGAACCTTAAACTTTAAGAGTTACTATTTTATTTTATTTTATTTTTATTTATGTCACTTTTGTATTATATATGGTGACGGAACAAAATAAAAAAAATAATAAAAGTTCACAAATTATTCTCTCTTTCATATTTTTTTTCTCCTCTATAGATACTCAATTTTTTAAGTTCGGTTTTCTTTTGAAAATGTGTCTTGGAACCCTAAATCCTAGAGCTCCTCGACTCTGGAACCCTAAAACTTGAATCCTCAACTTTAAGAGTTACTATTTTATTTAATTTTATTTTTAATATTATTTATGTCACTTTTGTATTATATATAGTGGCTGAACGAAAAAAAAAGAGTTCACAAATTACTCTCTCTTCTATATTTTATTCTTTCTTATTTCTACAAACTCAGTTTTCTAAATTTTGATTTCTTTTGAAAATGTATCCTTGATTGCGTGTCAAGTACACAACCTTGACAAAACTTCTTAGTGAAATCAATGTGGGATAACCCATGGACGATTTCCTTTGTTGATAACTCTTTTAGTCCACTATAATATAGATGTTCATATCGTAAGTGTCATAAGCTTGTTTTATCTTTTATGTTGACTTGCAAACATCTCTCTTGTATACTCTTCAAATTAAGTTTGAACATCTAATTTTTTGGCATCTCTACATGTACGAGTAATCAGTCATGTTTATCCTTCAAGTGCAACATACGATATTTCATGAAAATCAAACACCTTTTCTCCAAAAATTGTCTCATGCTAAGAATATTATTCTTTAATTCTGGTACATAATAAACATACTCTATAGTATTTTTTTTTCTAATCTTTTGGGAAAATATATTTTTCTTGGGCTTTTGACTTAGATATTCGATGCATCTCTAAAAGACATGTATTATTTTCTTTTATCTCTTGCCTATCAACAGTTTTTACATGTCCTATACCTTCAATTATAATATATTTTTCTCAACTACAAATTCCGGTCAAGCAAAAAAATTGCTCATTTTTCCCTCTTGGGTCTGACCACGCCTTCAAGTATTATTCTGGAAACTTAATAATTGACCTTGAATCATTCACTTCTACACGGGAAATGTCTTCTTCTTCGCTAGGCATAGTAGTCAAAAGCTATATTCCACTCGTTTTCTGTTGTTAATGATTCATCAACGAGGATCGCAGCACAGGTAAAAGCTACACAAATAACTAAGTAAGAGTGGAATCATTGCTAGTTCATCAAATGGCTCACAAAGACATGTAAAATTCAATGTAAATTAGAATTCTGCGAAACTATATTTACTTCTGGTAAATGAAAACAACCCTATGACGCCTCGAAGAAATAGATCGGAGGAATTAAGGTTGGATTTCCGACTTGGATGTTTGTTTTGTTAAAAGAAGAAAAACCCAGATGATATATAATCCAGAAAAGGATAAATGATCTCAGAGTCCGTAGTTATGTTAAAATCATTATACCTATCCGAGGGATTTCGCTATTCAAGATCAGGAAAGAAGAGCTTACCTCACCTGAATGAGAATTTCACTCTGTGCCGGTGAGTTGGATGAAATAGCCTGAAATTCCGGCAAGTGAAGAATTTTCCGATGCTGAGACTTGCCGGAGATGGTCTGAAAATTGGAAGCTACCAAAGGAGAAATCCAAAGGGATGGCATGATCCAAAAAGATAAACATTTGAGAACAAGCATTAGAGTTGGGGTCAATGCGATCCCTTTGGATTCCTCCTCTAGCAGCAATGTCAGAATCAACCAAATTACTCCTCTCTCCCTCTCATGGACTCAGAAGAGATGGTAGAGGAAAGAGGAAGAGGGAGCTTCATTTATAAAAAAGAAAAACGAAAGAAGAGAGAGAGAGAGGAGAGAGAGAAAAGAGAGGCCAAAGTGCTTCAAAATGACTTTCTTTATTGTTATTTTATATGAAACAAAAGCGGGGTAGACGAAAGATTAGATCCCTTCCCTCGTTCTCTATCTACAAAACTATACATACCGGAGTTTGAACGCTGAAGAACTTTCTGGTTTCACTAACCTAACCAAATTTCACTAATCAAAATTGGTAAAAAGGGTATGAATTTCATCAAATGAAGAGATGATTACATTTGAGAAACTTTTATCAAATGAAAATGCTAAATTTCTTCGAGGTAGACCCCATTGCTCGAAGAAGCCAGACAGATGAAAGAAAGCGTAGCAATACTGGGACAGAAGTCCCTTAGAATTTTGCAACAAGTTGGGCGGCAATTTTTAATACGCATCGTCTGTGGTCCATCGATGTTCATCCCTCTCAAACCCTCTTCTTTTTTACGCATTTCATTTCACTATGAATTCCTACTCACATATTTTCTCAAAACTACATTAATTATCTCATTATTGTCTCGTTCTTTATTTGCAGTTTGGTTGCGTGCATGATCGTATGATCATTGGATCAATAAAATACACCTAAAAGCGCCTGAGTAGCTGCAGGTTTTAATAGCCTAAGAAATAGAAATTTGCGAAACCAGCTATGCCCACGAGGAAGAAGACGATTGTGAGGGAATATAAGGACAAAAGGAGAGCATTTATTGTGAATTTATAGGGAGAGGACCATCTTAAGTTTTCTTCCTGCACTACCTTTTTAAATATTGCACATGGTGATGACTCTCTAGACTGTAAAACACAGTTCTTGCCAACCCGATTTTACAGCCTTTTTCTTGGCCTTTTCTTAATATTCGATAACTTGTAAAATATGAAATGCGTTACGTGTAGTTTGGGTGTTTTTCGCTGTTGGTTTGTAACGAGAAAGTGAGAGTGGGAACTGGTTCTATATCAACGACTTTTCGCTGTCCAGCCACAGTCCAAAACCAGGAAGGGGAGAGAGAAGCCATGGATGTCAAGCTTTGTTTCAGAGATGACATAGATTCTGAAGAGAACCCATCACAGCCGTCTGATCACAGTCAGCTTCATTGATCAATCCTCAACCATGGTGATGGAAACACATCTCGATCTCCAATATCCCCCGCGAACAGCCTAAGGGATGCTTTTGCATGGTGCTATACAGACCCCACCATTGAAATGTTTTCAATCTCTCTGCTTTCTCTCTCTAGAAAACGATGAATACAGTGTGGGGCTGAATCGCAGTTGGCTTACGCTGCCTGATGTGATCTGAAAGTAGGGTTTTGGTTGAACTGGGAGGACACATGTCGCTCTTTTGCCCGACAAGAAGGTTATTTCATTTCAGGCCTTGTAACCTATTTAGTGTAGCACAAGGACATTGGATGAAACTGCCATTTGTTTGCCCTATAATATACTTCGCCTTCTTATATCTCTCATCTTCTCGCTGTCTCCATTTCTGTCTTTCCAACTGGGCGTTCCAACCAAAACCCTAACCCTAAATTATGGTAGAAATGGACGTGATTCATGAAGTGGTCCAAGCAATTGCTTAGCAAGCTCTTACTATGATATGCTTTTATTGGGTGTTTACCGGCTCGGACCACTCCTCTCCTATATTTTGTTGATTGTGAGGTCATATCTTATATAATTGAGAGTGTCACGGTACATTAAAGGTTATGTTATTTATGCGTAGAGTTCTTCTCTATAACTAGTACAATGCATTTTAAGATGCAAATTGGCCAAAAACCAATAATATTATACTGAAAGCATCATTCTGTCACATAATTCTTCTAACTTGTGACTCGAGTCTTTATCTTGACCATTAATTGGTTCCCTTTTGATACTTGAATCTAAATCAAAGATTCGAAGTTTAGGGACCAATCTGTTCACACCATTACTGCGACAATGAGTGGTGATAACTATAGCAATTTGAAATAAATCTAATTTAATTCGATGCAAAATCTAGACCAAGCAATGCATTTCCGACGTACCAATTACATAGACTTCGTTGCAAAAGATTACTAATAAAGTGAAACCAAACAAAGGGAGAAACATAAAGATACCCAGTTGTATTCTCAATCAGACATGGATTTCAATATGTCATGTGGGTTTTAATTAGGAGGGACTCCCCTCATCAATGACGATTCCTTTAAAACGACACCAAGTCGTCATTTTCAGCGTCGTTTTCTGATATAACAAGTGGGACATCTTCTTCTGAATAAAGCGAAAATCGGGTAGCATTTAACTATATATTATATTTTGCTTTTAAAAACTATTTTTTAAGAGTTGTTTTGAGGAATAGTTCACCGGTTTTCCTCTTCATTTTCGGGCTCCTCCACTGCATGATGAGATCTCAGGGAGACGATGAATTGGAGCCATTCGTGGAGGAGCTGAAGCCGGATATTTTTTGGAATTTGGAACTGAGTCACTTCAAATAAAGCTTCTCTGATGTCTAGTATCATAAACGTATTCATTGAAGGATCAAATCTTTTTGTCTGTCTTCAAAACTTGTCTTCAGAAACTACTCTCTCTCTCTCTCTCTCTCTCTCTCTCTCTCTCTCTCTCTCTACTGCGGCGTATAGTACAAACTACAAACCATGCCTTCAAATTTCATTTAGGGTTGGTTCTTTCGCTCACGTACACTCATATTTCATCTTCAACTTTGTCTAAACCTGCTTTAATTCACCATATCTGGGATACAATGAGTGTACATGGTCAAAAACCAAAAGAAAGTGGGAGGATCATCTGAACCATACAATACTTCTCGATGCTTCCACTTCCTAATCTCCCTTTCCTCAAAATGCACCTCTCCCTCTATAAAGCCAGTGGCAGGACATCAAACTAAGTTGTCTTCCTTCTTTGAATGACGATTTCCCATTATATGAAGTCGAATACAACTGGTATACTGTCCGACTGTTATGGGCCAGCACGTTAGAGTGAGAGTGTACAATGTCAGATTGTTCAATAACATAAAATTTATGTTTTTATAAGCAGAGTTGTTCTCCCGACCTTGTACAACATGTTTTGTGTGATATAAACTCAATAACATTTTGTGCAGGATCTTACTTAAAGCGGACAATATTTTTCTAGAAACATGGAAGAACTTTAAAAAAAGAGAGAAGGGTTATGTATTATTGGTCCGGTGGCAGTAATTTTCTCATCACCGAAGCTTTGATGGCCGAGTTATAATCGAATATCTGACGCGCTTGGAATGTTATATGCACTATAACGCTAGGGTATGCGCATCTGCTAATTGATATTTGTAGGATTGGTTGCGCATGAGGTTTTACAAGTATTATCAGAGTCAAGATCGCGAGTTCGATCCTCATGGAAGGCAATGATTGGGTGGAGATTATTAGACAGGTTGCAACAGTTGTCTCGTGGTGGAAGCTTTGAAAATTGAGTCACAATTGAATGCAGCACTGGTTGAAATGTTAGATGCACTGTAAATACTAGAATCTAAATTGAACCCAAACCTAATTTGAGTTGATTTTGGTTCAATGAGTCATCGTGTGAGGTCTAATTCATATTCAACTTCACTAGAACTAAACCTCAAATCCGGTCAATTTTATCCAAATAAACCAACCCAACTTGCAAATGCATATGAACAAATAAAACCAACCCAACTTGCAATGGTGGGTTGGCTGCAGCCCCATGAAGAACAAACCTAAAAAACATTAAGTGGGACCCAGATTCACCCGAGTCAGATTACACACGTACGGTCTCGTATGAGCCCAGCTTCTCCTTTGATTTTCCTATTTTATTTTTTTTAATCCGTGCCAACTGTAAACAGCGAAGTCCATCATTTATTGCGATTAATAAATACTAATTGAGAATTAAATAATTGAGTTGATAAATAGAGGAAGCCTCTCTTCCTCGTAGAGCACATATTACAAACAAACAAACAAAAGAGGTCTCCTCGATGAATCCCTCTGTTGACTTTTCAAGATTCAAATCACAACCCCCCATTTGGAGCCTTCCCAAATGAACATGGAAACTATTTCCAAGTTTAAAAATATATTAGTTTCAAGTCTTAAAAAAAGCGCAAAGTCTTGATCTTCTTATTCCACCTAACCTAAATCTACCCATAACAACTTCAATTTTCATTCGTCCTTGTGTAATGTCCTTTCGTTCGAGGGAGTTAGTAAGTCCATTCCAGAGGAAGATGAAGCAGTTGTTTCATTTGAAGTGATTCTCCTTCGTACGCCGGCTTCTGCTGACCGGAAAGCTCGTATCTTGCAGCTGCCTGTGAGTCTGCAACGTTGAAATATGCCATCTTCACGCAAAAATCGAAGTTGGTTGTTTTACTTTGTTTAAAATTTTGAAACTTTCTTACTGTAATCGCGGCCTGATCGGACGTTGATTGGCTCTCGGCTGCGCTCATTCGTATCTTTGAACCTAAACGGATGACCAGTTGGAAGACCTGTGTGGAAATGAAGTTTTTAGTGATTAGACTACGAACTCAGAGTAAGGAATAATTGAAAGTAGTGGAAATGGGAGGAACCTGTTTGCTTGCGAGGTTCGGGGAGGTTCTGATAATGTCGAGGCAAGAAAACACCAGTTCCGACGGATTCCCTTTTGGCAGAAGAACCTCCATTGAAAGAAGCTTGAAAAGAAGAGCTCTTGAACTGAGGCTTTTGGGTTTGGTTTAGAGTCTGCCATGGATGACACGCCGAAGCTTGAATAGGAGGGTCATTTCTTCTATTTTCGTACCAATTAGTTCTTTCAGAGGCCGCCAAGTGCTGCCTCGAATGGTGCAAAACAGAGCACTCGTCTCTAAGAACTCGGTCATACAATCGACCATGAAACTGAAATGGCAAAAAAAAGGAATGAATGTCAGATGAGTACAGAAGATAAGTAATAACAAGTTCAGAAATGAAGATGAAAATGGAGTTTGCCTGAGCTGTCTGCGGCGGATTCTGATACAGATTATGGCTTGAAAACGAAACCGGAGAAGGAGTTTTCCGGCATGAAATATGAGCTCGGCTCGCCGGGAAACGGTTACCCGTCTGTATCCTCGCAACTTCTCCAGCGGCAGCATAAATGAGATTCCATGTATCTTTCTCGATTTCAAACGGTGTCTCCGGCGGAGAAGGAAACTGCAGAGGAGCGTTTGGGCTGCCATTGCCGGAGACTTTACCTGTACCGGGAAACCTTCCTATTCCGGTGAGAGTAGACTGAGGAGAGCCGCTCACAAACCAGTTCTTCTAAAACCAGCAGAGATGAAAAATAAATTTTTACAGTAAAGAGAGGACTCCAGCTGTCGAATAAACACTTTCACAAACCTCGGTTTCGTTCTGGCTGAGGAACGGAGCGACGGGCTTCACCGTTTCGAAGAGAACGGACTGGGCCAGCCGCCGATTTAACGCGGCGAGGAACTCCTCGTCGGTGCTCTCCGTCTCCGATGAACTTGCCGACGATTCGACCGGCGAGTTGATGACAGAGTCAAACTCAATCGGAAACTCATTCGGAAACTTAAAACTAAAGGGGCTAAAAATTACGTCTTGAACACTTCCCCCCTTCTCCGTGAACAAATCCTCGTCCGACGGAAGCCAGAAATCGCCGGAAACCTCAGCCATCAGAGAGAGAGAGAGAGAGAGTTTGAGGGGGATGGAGAAGATTTAATAAGTGACCCAACAGAGTTCACAGATGGGGGAAGGGACCCAACAAAAAAGAGAAAAAAAGAAAGAGGAGAGAGAGAAAGCTAGCTAGAGCGAGAAAGAACCACTGTTCTCATTAAGGTTACTCGCCTCCCTGGCTGCGAGCCTGCAAACGCTGAGACCCTGAACTGAGGACGACGAGAGAGAGAGAGAGAGACACTGTTCTTGACTGCTAATTCACCTCCATTGTCGTTCTCTGATACACCTTATAATGATGAATCCCCTTCTTTAATTATTCTAGTTTGTAGATTAAAGCAAGAGACACAATCATCCTCCCATAACACTCTCTGTTTTTTTTTTTGACGAACTTGCTTTTCTTCCCACTTTTATCGTCACCCATTATCTGCAAATCCATAAATTCTACCCAAAAAGTATTAAAAAAATCCACAATTTCTCTGCAACTTACAGATCACACCCACGACTTTAGCTTCCACAAAAAAATACATAAAATTAAGAAAATAGAAGACGGAGTAGATAACGTATATCGCGCGGCCGACCATGCATTATCATTTAAGGTTTAATTGTTTAAATATTTTGAACAAAACAACAACAAAAGACGTCACAGAGACTGTTTGACCGAGTCAGTGATCAGAGCATTACCCCACTTCCACATATTTGAATCTGCTGACGTGGCAGATTCACCGGCGTCTGGCTGGTGGCGCTCCGGACCCCAACCCGGAGTGTAAACTGGATTTAATAAAAACTCCCGCCAAAAGGAGAGAAGCGAGGACGTGGGTGGGGCCTCCTCCTTCACATACTGAAATGACCGTACCCTCTGGTTGGTATTTTATAGTTTCTGGAGGGTTTAATTCTCTTTTGTCGTTCACTGTAGTGGAGGCGCCGTATTCTGAAGCGGGGTGGCAGTGGTCAAAAGCGGGGTTTGTGGAAAAACGAAGCCAACCTGTGATTGGAACGTGTAAAGCACGCGTCAGAGGGTAAAACGAGTGAAAGCAGAGACGGACAGAGGAGCGCGTGGTGTGAGATGCTGTCTTCCGAAGCCCGATAAAGAAGGAGATCTCAGAAGACACGTAATTTGGGGAGATGGGCCTTGTCGGGCCTACGGCTTAAAAAATAAATACTCTTCCTTACGTGACGTCATAAATATTCTGTCACGTGTCTCTCTGCAGATGGCCGGCTGATCATATTTCCAACGGCCCAGATTAATTGCGAGATGGGATTGTAAGCTTAATGCTGTCGTACAACTGGAGTTTGCAGTGGGAAGAGGGGGTGGTTTGCAGCTCAACCGGAGCCCACGGAGGTAGAATGGTTGACGGCCGTTCGATCTTTCCAATCCGCCAGGTGTTTGGATCTGACGGCTGATGCTGGTTCGTGATTCGTTTTCAAAATCTGGACTTGTAAAAGTCAAGCCAAGGAAAACATGGGATTGCACTTTACGATTCTCATGTTGAAGGTTCTAATCGGTGGCGAGCTCAGACCAAAAGAATAATAAGTGTCGTTTGGTAAAATGTTATGCAGAAATGAGTTAGTTTAGGTTTACCCTCTTACAATGTCTTTTGTCATGTCTTCTGACATTTCAGTGCGTGATTGAATTCATTTAAATATATTTAATGAATAAAACTATAGATAATTACATCAGAATTTAACTCGAACTTGTCGAATATTCAAGCTTTATTTGCATACCGAGTTTGATTGCTACCCTCAGTTTTGCATAATACTTTCTTACTAAATTTGCTTCTCTTATAATCATCGCAAACCCTCATATGTGCCAACGCTCTTCCAACCTTCATGATTGGTCTTTTTGCCAATCATGTGGCGCTACGTAAATTGTATAACATGCTAATCGTTTTGAACTTCCATTTTCATGATCTAGAACTCGCAGAGACTAAAATTCCAATGGAAAGAAATAATGTTTTGAGTACCCTTGTGGTTTTGTCATTTTTAAATATGATTTTTGGAATTTACGTTAAATTTTGAGTTATTTCCTTTTTAAGGTTATGAGTTGAATTTTGATCAATTTTAGATCTAATGCTTACTAACATTACGCATTTTATCGGGTTTTGGCCCAAAACATTTCTAGATTTTTGAGTGAAAAAAATATCAAATTCATTGAAATTGTGTTGTTCTTCGAAGAACTTTTATTTAATTATTTGTAATTTATATGTAACGTGGACAATTTTTGCATTAAACATTTATAGATTATAGTATTTTACAATCAAAAGAAAACATTCCACGCGTTTCTAAATCGACGCCGTTTCACCAGGTGGGTCTACTGGAAAGCCTAATTGCGATCACTTGCGCGATTCGAACTAATCATCTTCCCCAACTGATCCGGCTCCCATTTTTACTGCCAAGGAAAGCTCGCATTCTCTAAGAGAGGGCCGAGGGCGATGTTTGAGATCTGAAACGCTGCGATTGAGAGAATGAAGCCCTTCAACTGTGCGGACTCGTTCAAAATCCCGTTGATTTTCAAGATCTCGGCCTTCGTTGTCGTCTCTGTCACTTTCTTCTACTTTGGGAAGCATTGGTCTGATGGATTCCAGCAGCTCGTCTTCTTCTCTTCTGCCCGCGCTAACGCCGGGGTTTCGATTTCCCCCAACTATGAGAAGGGGGTAAACGTCTCTGCTCTTATCAATCAAAATCAAGCTGAACCGCTGCCGGAGAAAACCATTCCGTTGCTCTCTGCCCCTTCTCCGATCCTGATTCCTAATCCTCCTCCTCCTCCTCCTCCTCCTCTTCCTCCCCCGCCTCTGCCTCTGCCCCCGCCTCCGCCCATGTCGGTGCAGAGATTTGGAATCGTTGATGAGAACGGGACGATGTCTGATGACTTTGAAGTGGGAGATTACGATCCCGATTATGTTGAGAATTGGGGAAACTCGAGTGAGGCTGACGTTAGTTCGAGTGGTTCAGAGAAGTTTAGGATTAAGAAGTTTGGGCTTTGTCGGCAGGACTTGAGCGAGTATATACCGTGTTTGGATAATGCCGATGCTATTCAGAAGCTCCAATCCACAGAAAAAGGAGAGAAATTCGAGAGGCATTGCCCTGATGTCAGTCATAGACTGAATTGCTTAGTTCCGCCGCCCAAAGCTTACAAAACACCAATACCCTGGCCAAGAAGCAGAGACGAGGTAAATGAAACACCCTTTTGATTTGCTAGCAAAAATGACATTTTTATACCCCATCTTGTAAAACAGTTGGTTGAGGTTACAATTGCCTAAACGTAATTCTATGTTGAACCGTCTTTATCAGGTGGAAAAGTATTTGATTCAATTCTCATGTTTGAAATTGTAAAATTTTCAAAAGTACAAAAGAAGTTATGTTTGAGTTTTTCTTGGAAAATCGTTCCTTGTTTTAGAGATTCCTAGAAAAGAGATAAAAATCATTTAAATCAGGTATGGTTCAACAATGTTCCCCATACTCGCCTTGTTGAGGATAAAGGAGGTCAAAACTGGATTGTTCGAAACAAAGGCAAGTTTAGATTTCCAGGGGGTGGCACACAATTCATACACGGAGCAAACGAGTACTTGGATCATATTTCTAAGGTAATGAACACGGACTTTTGACATGCCTTGGATTTTAAAGTTGAATGAGTATTGTGTAGGTTGGTTCTGATTCTTATTTTTTTCTCTATGCCAAGATGGTTCCTGAAATTGCATTTGGTCATCACACTCGTGCTGTTTTAGATGTTGGATGTGGCGTAGCAAGCTTTGGTGCCTATCTACTGTCAAGGAATGTTATTACTATGTCGGTTGCTCCCAAAGATGTTCATGAAAATCAGATTCAATTTGCTCTAGAGCGTGGAGTCCCTGCAATGGCTGCTGCATTTGCAACTCGTCGTTTATTATATCCTAGTCAAGCTTTTGACTTGATACATTGTTCACGATGCAGAATCAACTGGACTCGTGACGGTATGCCTTTTCTTATTCATCCCTTTCATTGTTTTATTTTGTTAATAAAGTAAATATTTACAAACTATGTAACGATTGCATTAATGGGTAGCTAAACGTGAGATTATTGTCGTCTTATTGGCTGCAAAAGCTATCATCTTTGATGTCTGACAATAAAACGCTTATTCGCTGTCTACAAAATTGTAATTTAGAAGGCCTTCCTGCTCGTGTAGACTCTATTTTTCAATAAACATAGTTCTTGTCACTTGTAGACGACAAAACTAAGTTTCTTATGGGGTTTGTGATGATTTATTAAGAGATTTGATTGGTCATATGGAATTGCCTTTTCATTTATTACGCGCAGATGGGATATTGTTGCTTGAGGTTAATCGGATGCTTAGAGCTGGAGGGTATTTTGTTTGGGCAGCGCAACCTGTTTATAAACATGAAGAAGCCCTGGAGGAGCAGTGGGAAGGTATAGACAAAGTGGTCCAAGTTACTAATAACTTGGTTGATACTTGTTCTCTGTATCATGTATACTTTTTCAAAATTTGATATATGTCCACTTTCTGGTGTGACAGAGATGCTTAACCTCACAAATCGACTTTGCTGGAGGTTCGTAAAAAAGGATGGATATATTGCAATATGGCAAAAGCCATTAGACAACAATTGCTATATAAACCGAGCAGAAGGAGAGAAACCTCCACTTTGCGATCCAACTAACGACCCGGACAAAGTTTGGTACGTTTGTGATTGCCCTTTTCAAACGTTTTCTTCTCGGGCATAAAGTGATAAATAGTCTGTTCGCAATCTTGACAGCTTGAAATTAAATGCACAAACATAAAAATTAACACGCATCATTAATGATAAACACGGAAAGTATAATTTAATAGAGTTTTGAAGATCTGTCATCCCTCCGCTTGAAATCAAATAAACAAAGATCAAGATTAAAACACACTTATATATAGAAAAACACATCAAGTAGTATAATTTAATAGAGATTCGGGGATCTGTCATCCCTCCTCGACAGTGATTGAAGGATCTGCCATATTCCTTGTATTTCCTTGTGATCCCCCAACTTGAAACTATCATTCATTTTAAATAGAAACTATTCTTTGTTAAATAAAAACTACTCCTAAATATTTCTTAGAATACCCTTAAAATATTCTACTATTTCATTCCCATAGCATGCTCCATATTAAGGCCCTCTCTAACTGTGTAGTCTTAATAGTCGAATCGCTCAAGGAGATGAATATTTACATGTAGACTATTTTATACGGTACTAGGTATGTTGATATGGAAGCATGCATATCTCGGCTTCCTGAAGATGGTTATGGAGGAAACACAACAGCATGGCCTGGACGTTTATATAATCCACCCGATAGGCTTCAGACGATCCAGTACGATGCTTATATATCGAGAAGCGATCTATTCAAGGCAGAATTCAAGTACTGGAATGAGATAATAGCCAGCTACATCCGAGCTTTACACTGGAAGAAGATGAGACTCAGAAATGTGATGGATATGAGAGCTGGATTTGGCGGGTATATATATTTTTATACTGTCATAATCATTTTCTACGATTAAAATATTCTTATAAGTTTTTTATTATCAGTTTCGCAGCGGCATTAATCGATCAAAAGCTGGATAGTTGGGTGATGAATGTCGTTCCTGTTAGTGGCCCGAATACGCTACCGGTTATATACGATCGCGGACTCATCGGTGTGATGCATGATTGGTAACATGAATATTTTATCAGAAACTTACCCAACTAAAAGGCGTGATAAGTCTGACCTTTATGTTTTATGATAAAAATGTTTATTGCGGCAGGTGTGAACCATTTGATACATACCCAAGAACCTACGATTTCTTGCATGCTGCCAATCTGTTTTCTGTAGAAAGAAATAGGTACATATTATTTTCAACTTTTTTCTGATTTTTTATCGGATTTTCCGAGTGTTACCTTCTATGTGGTCGAACCAGGTGTAATGCGTCGACAATTATGATCGAGATGGACCGGATTTTGAGACCGGGAGGGCACGTGTACATACGGGACTCTTTGAGGCTGATGGATGAGCTCAAAGCAATCGGAGAGGCGATGGGTTGGCACATGAACGTCCGAGAGACCTCGGAGGGATCTAATGCTAGCTACCGGATCTTGATCGGCGAAAAACGCCTTTTACGGGCCTGAATATATTGTCTGTAATTGCACGAGTAGGAAGATGCTTTGGTTAATATAGTTGTTGATTCATAGTAAATGGCTTCATTGAGAATAAATTAATTATTAATGTAGTTAATAATTCTATTTTTAATTTGATTAAAAATAAAATAAAACATCGCCGATCATTTCCTCACATCGACGACCACAACGCTGATATTGTCTGAACTATCCCTCCCCAGTGCCAACTTCGTCAGCAATATCGAAGCGTCGGAGCAGGCCTTGCCCGGCAATTCTTGGCCGGAATCCGTCGCCGTGTCTCTTCCCGACGACGGGTTGCTCTGCACTCGGAGGCACATGCGCGCCACGTCGCAGGCCGTTTCGTTGCTTACGACGTCCCAAAGTCCGTCGCTTGCCAAGATTAGACAGACGTCCTCCGCCGTCCGATCCGCTATCGTCACCTCCGGTTCCGGGATGACGTACGGTTTTAGATAATTATCTCCGATGGCTCTCGACATCGCTAGAACTCCGAGGACTCTGGCTCCGTCCCAATAAATCACCCTCCCTCCGGCGGCCTCGATCCGCTCCAGTTCGTCGGGTCTATCGGGCTGAAAGTGGAAATCAAGAAACCGTTTATTTTCTAAACAGACCCGAGAGATTGTTTTTCTGTTTGTCGAGAGAAAAAATAGCGGGACTTAGCCTCACCGTGTGGTCGGATGAGAGAGGGATTGCTTTCCCTTTCCGGCAAAGCACTGCCCGGGAGTCGCCGCAGTTGGCGACGATGATTTTGTCGGGGGTGACGACGGCTATTAAGGCGGTGGATCCCACGGCGTCGCTCCGGTAGGCTTGGAGCTGGCACTTACAATATGAGCTTCTGACTTCATCGGAGCACTGCTTCGCCTCCTCATCCATTTGAAAATAGCATCTCTCCATTGTTCTCTTCCAGTCCACGAGCTTACCTTCACCTTTAAGCTCTTCTTTTACAATCTCATGTAGTCGTTTCTTGCACTTCATCGCCACCTGAAAAGAGCAGAAAATTCTAATCAGGAAGAAGAATGGGGGAACTTACGAGATGAAGATTGGAGATGTTCTTACATGAGAGCAACCATGGCCGTCGAACACTCCAAAAAAATGGAGTTTTTCAGAGTTTTCACCTATCTGATCGCAAAAGGAGAGTTGAATCGAGACCGCATCTTCCATTTCTCTCCTCCTTCCACGGACGGTAGTCACCCCGAATTTCGGACGTCGAATTTCATCGCTCACCGGAGTCATCTTCGAGCTTTTAGAGAAAGAAAGTGATGGATTGGTACGAAGAACCAGTCCATCACTGGTATCTCCGTCGAATTTGAGGCGTTTACGGCTGCTCTCGATCCCCCAAGGGGAAAGAGGAGCGTTTGCCATTAATGCTGCAGGACAATCTTCCATTCTCAGACTTCTAAAAGGTCGAGAGCTGGGCTCTGCTTTAGCGGAAGCTTCACCTTCTCCGACTAGCTCGCAGCAAATTTCAGCCATTAAAATCAAGATCAAGAAATCCCTTGGCAGCTCTTCGGATCCCAGAATCCATGGATCATCAAAAATCTCAGAGGAACTTAGAAAGATCCATTTGATGAAGAAGGAGCTGCCCGGTAATTTAACTAGGGACCCGGGCTGGCGGCATGGAAGTCGGGCAGTTGGTGTGACGTCCCAAGTTCAGAATAACCAGATCTCATCTGGACCGTCCATCTGAAATGATGATTCTCTCTCTTTATCTCGATAAACCACGTGGAGCAATGTTAGCAAGGTGGTTGCGTGGTCCAATAAGAAGTCGCCACGGTTGGTCGGAGTAACATCGCCTCTGACGCTCATGAGTTCCATCAAACGCCGTCGTTTATAGGCTAGCCCATTTTCTCCGCCAGGCCCAGTGAGGACCACAAACACAGATTACTCGACGCCGCGTTTGTAGACTCCGGCAACCCAAAGCGCCGACGCCATTGCCACGGTTCCGTAAGATTCCGCCATCGTTTTTTCGAGATTCTTTTGCTTGGAAGGTGAGAAGGAATGCGAATTTGGAACCAGGGTTTTTGGTTGTTCTATCTTTTTCGAAATATTCATGCAGATTCATCGCCATTGCCAACCTGAATATTAATAAATGATTCAGAAATATCTATGAATGATTAATAAATATTCACGTCGGTGAAGAAGATGATCCAGGCAAGTTCAAATCTCATAAGACAGTGATTGTGTACTTTCGGTACAGAACACCTGCACTTTGACTCGCCTATCCTTCAGATCTCGTTTGTTTTTCTTTCTTCTTCCACTTTTGTTCCTTTCTAATCATGCAGAGAGAGAAAGAGAGGAGTCTGTGAAATTTGGATAAATAAAAATATCTCCTTCAATGGCGATTCAGAACCTCAGAAAACAATCCAAGCCTTAAAACTGAAAAAGAAAATGATACAGATATTTGATGCGCAAAGTCATATGTATATAAATATCAGTGTCTTCATGCTGTTGTATTACTCAGACCAAGAAGAAATCTCAGTGGAGCATCTGAGTTGATCGATCTCCGGCTCGCATCCATTCATCTTCTTTCTCTTTACGTTCCAACTTTCGCCTTAAACTGTTCTTAATTCATTGCTCTGCTGCATGAAGCCATTTCAACGAATATATAGGAAACTTCGTCATTTGAACGTCAGCTTTCAACCCATGATTCGACCGACAAGAAGAAGCCAAAACAGCTCGGGGTTTGACCCAGTTCAGAGAGCCGCCGGGAAAATGGAACTCCGACGTCGTTTCTATCTCCGATGCGAATCCTGAATAGATCATGAATCGGTGTAGTCTCGCCAGCATATGAGCATGGTGATACACCGCCGGATAATATAGAATCGAGCTCTGTGTTCTTTCACCAACCTCGCGCACTTTCTGGTCAGACGGCACTTCCTCTGAGACGAATTCTTCATCGGAGACTGACCGGACGATCGGCTTTTTGACAACCCTTCTTTCTTGGAAAGCTTACGCTTCAAATCCAGGTAAAACGGCGGATCGTTCTCTGCAGAAATAGAAGCCATGGGAGGTTACGAAAATTAAGTTAGAAAGATCTAATCTCGATATCTTCTCTCCTACTGAAGACGAAACTGTATGTCTGTGGAAATAATTGAGACTGAGTCACTGAAGAGATTGGTTCACGAGTTAGAGCTGCTATTTATCCTTATAAATAGCCATGGCTATGGACTGTAGCCATGGCTGTTCAATCTGCAGTCAATGAAGTTAATTAAATCGTAAGAAGAGGAGTTTCGAACATGATGAAAACTGGAGCTGTGAGAAACTTAAATCTCTGAAACAACTGAGTAAGCTGTAATACCATAGGGCTATTCAGCTTATTTTGGTCAGTTTTGATGCCATTCATGATTCAACGCCCATTTTATTCATATTTTAATGCTGATTATCTTCCGTAATTTCATATTAAAATAGCATTATAAAACAAGGACTGGGCAGGGAAGGTGAGACTAATTATTCAGATTTTTGGTTCTAGTTCGATCGAAACGGAAGTCGCTAGGTTTTGAGGTAAGAAATTGAGACGAAACGGAAGAATCGTTTCGAGTCTATGTGTTTATTGGTTTTAGTCGGTCTGATAGTGAAAATTGACCAATTTGGCCGGTCTGATTATAATATTTGATGAACAAACGAAAATTCTGAATTTGGTTCGGTTAAATTTCATTGTTAATTTTCAAAATTGAACCGAACAAAAAAAATTATTAAGTTCAATTCAATTTCGGTCTAGTAGAACCAATTTGAACCCTAGGAGTGGAGTAGAAAACCCTAAGCAGCAAGGGAAAATGACTGGATGAGATGTGATTGCCCGCACGGACTTAGCTCAGTGGTCAAATTGTGGTAGATTTGGTACAAGGGCCACGGTTTAAAGCCTCGCCACCACAGTGTGGGAGTTTAATCCTCCAATGTTGAGGTTGCTCCTTGTGGTGTCAGGTACGAGTCTCCCATCTCTGGGCCACTGAGTCACCGTGATTTAATCCCCTCACAAACTGTCGGGTCGGGGTGTGAGACCTGGGGCGAGGGTTTCACCTTTTGGTACGATTATATCAGTGGGGCCCACCATTTAGATGTGGGCCATAGTCAATCAAAGGGTTGACATATCATAAGCTGATTGTTTCACCGGCCCCACTCAATCATACACCCTTAGAAATATAATTAAATCGAAACAATTGCAAGTTTAAATAATTAAATAAGAAAAAACAAATAAGCGAAGAAGGAAGTGGTGGGGTTGGAATCACGTGGTGGAAGGTCCACAGTAGTAAGATCAGATGGCTGGGAGGTAGGGTCCACGCATTGATGAGCTGTAGCCTGGTAATCCAATTGCTCAAGTCACTTTCCACGTGGTGGTCGGCTCACAGGGGACTGTGTGTCCCCCAAAGTCAATTAAGGCTGTCTTTTTTGGTCAAATTTACTCGCTTCGTAATTCTTTTCAGTCCTTATAATTAAATTTATCTAACTAAATATTATTTTATACTTGTGTCCCCCTAGTCAGTTGGACTAGTCAAATCCTACGTGTCACGACATATTGGTCAAAAAAATGGTCAACCATGAACTTGATTACGTTCCCTATCCTCAAAGAAGAGGATAGGAGAAATCAAGAGAGAGAGATATTAGCCACTCTATTGCTGCAGCAACATCGTCAAAATTCTGAGTCTTGAAAGGCCGAGAAGATGGCTCATTTCCTTCAGTTGCTTCAGCGCCTGGATTATAAAGCTTTCAGCGGTGGCTTCCATTTTCATGGCAGAATACAGAGAAGAAGAAGACGATTTTATGGTGTGTTTTAACAGTTCTTACATGGATTACAGTGTTGATAAGATAAAGAGAGAGAGAGAGAGAGAGCTACAACAGCCAGGAATGGTGATCCTAGATGCCAGATTTGCGAAACCTTAAAACCTACTCTGGCCAATTCTCTGCAACAAATATAAAGTATAACATATATGGAAACACGTTGAAAGATGATAAACTTTCCCTAAAAATAAGGTTATCAACCTAAAGAGCAATAATAAGCAAATTATCTTATTCTTTCTTCACGTACAACAACGCATGTTCATAAGTTGTTCTCTTGTTCATAAGTTGTTCTCTTGAAGTAAGTATCGATTCAGGTATTCTATGCTAAATTCGCTTGCTTTAACTCGTAGAGCGCCATTTAGCTTTAACATTTTGCTCTTATTTTCATGTTTCACGTACTCTGGTAGTTGTTTTACATAGACTTCCTTTTCTAGGACTCCATTTAGAAACGTTGATTTCACTTTCATTTGATAGATTAACAACATGATTTGTGCAACTAGAGATAAACGAAGTCAAATGGTCTCCATTCTCGTAACCAGAACAAAAACTTCGTCATAATCGATTTTTGTCTTTTGCCTATAACCTTTTGTAACTAGACGCACCTTGTACCTTTCAATCTCAACTTGGGTATTTACTTTTTTTATACATTCATTTTACACCATGAGTTTATGTCCTCTTGGAAACTCATTAAATCACAAATTTTGTTTCTCTCGTTGATTGTATCTCTTCATTCATTGCAGATTTTCACTTTTCATTTTTTACAATTTCTTCAAAATCAATGTTTTGCGAGTCTACTAATAAGCAATCCATATGTACTTCATCGGTTGATTCATAGAGATCTTGTAGGCTCTGCCTCGTGTGTTGTCTCGGTTCTTTTTATTCGTCAACTTCTTGAGTGGTCATTGATACAACATTCAATGAGTACTTTGTGTTGTCACTTTTTTATTCTTCCAATCCCAAGTGCTTCTTCATTCACCTGTACATCTTGGCTCACAATCACATTTTTGTCAGTTGGATCAAAAAAATTTGAAAGCCTTTGTGTTCCTAACATAGCCAATGAACACATATTTCTGACTCTTATCATCGAGCTTGGTTTTTTTTGTCTGATAATGCGCATAGACCACACTACCAAACACTTTGAAGTGTAATACAATTGATTTATGACCGGTCCAAGCTTGCTATGATGTTTGATTCACCAATTTCATATGTGGACATCAGTTTTTCACACATACATCGCATTGCACCACTTCCAGCCAAAATTCGTTTGACACGTTTTCGCTCTTTAACATTAATCGAACCTTATTAAGAATCGTTCGATTTGTCCTTCATATTGATTTGCAAACACATCTCTTGTATAGTCTTCAAGTTGAGTTTGAACATTTAATTTTTTGTCATCTTCACATGCACGAGTAACCAGTCATTGTTGGGAAATACAACCTGAATATTCACCTGAATATTATTTCTTTAACCACCAAAAATGTGGAGAGTACTGATCAGGTTAATTCCCATGAAAGACGCTCTTGGCAGTCTCGTAAACAAAATTATTTTTCCAAGTAGTTCCCAGGTAAGAGAGGTGAGTCACGAACGAACCACTTAAATATCAAGTCTTGCCTTAGTCAGAACTACTTACACAGTACAATTACATCACTAACCAGACAATATAAGAAACGATAGCAGATGTAATCCGAAAAATACCATAAATATTTTTTCGCTCCGTAAAAATATAACGGCCAAGAAGTAAATGAAATAATGCCAAAAATGCACACCGAGAATTTTACGTGGAAACCCAAATTGAGAAAAACCACGGAGACCGAGTCCAGAAAGATCTCACTATGAAAAATAAGATTTACAATATTTTTCTAGAATCAAATATTCTAGAAAATATTTACTAAGAGAAATCACCACTCTTAGAACTCACAATGTGCACAAAAGCATCACACCTATTTTTCTCTTACACTCTTTCTTTTCTCTCTTTCCAAAAATTCTCTCTCAACTTCGAATACCTTCTGATACGATTGTCGGATGAGGATTGAGAGATTATGAGATGAATTCTCAAACCTCTATTTATAGAGATTTCACGAAGTGTGAAATCAAATAAAAAAGTGGGCGATGCGTGCACGTTAGGCGCCGAAAATAGAGACTTATAAGGTCTCCATTAATGATGTGGGTCTCCTCATTTAATGGAAGAGAGACCTCACAGTCATGTTTATCTTTTAAGTACAACATTTATTTTATTGAGTTTAATGATCAAAACTCTATCTTCGTTGTCCATTTTTAGTTCTTCTCAAACCCTCCTAGCTTTGCCGCTTTATAGCTGTTAATGTGTGTACTCTCTTTCCACCCTTTTTCATTTACACGTTATGCAAACGCACCATCTTTACTTTCTCCTGATATTTTTTGATAGCTCAGCTGCTATAGTTTGCTTGGCTTCTAGATTGTGAAGCTGAACAATCAATTAGGTCAAATAATCATTTGAAACCAGCGAGTCTAGACTTGCAATCATCTTCAATACAACTAAATATGCAGCTTTCGAATCCAATAACACTGCACATTCAAGCTTTCATACAAAGACGAAATTATAAGATGTATTCAGTGCGAAATAAGCAAAAAAAAAAAAACTTGTACGATTGAGTTTTCATTGTTGGCTTTTATTCAAATAGCTTCGACCCCTCCCGTCGTTCACTCAAATCCGGCAAGGATTCTCGAGAAAATCCTCCTTTAAGATCATCGCTTGCAGACGATTCACAGACTGGATTACTAATAAAAATGATTTAATATGTAACAAATGATATCTAAGATTCTGTTAGATCGTCTCGGATATAGCAAGTTCTTCTTCTGCAATGATTCTTCCATGGCGGCTGATGCATAAATCTTACTGTTCCATATTCATTCTTTTCTTTGTAGCTTCCTTCAAATGGAAAATTCTTTTTCAGACGTAATTTTCTCTCCACTAGCTACTGAATATTCTTCACCTAACTTCATTTTCTTTCCTTTTGCTGAGTAAAACTAAGATCAGATCTGGGAATTGTGTTACCCTTTCCAGTTTTCTAGCGATAACATTGTTATTTAAAGAAAAAAGAGGAGAATCTTGGGTATCCAATGAATATATTGACGATCAATCCAGTGACACAGAGCTAAGCTGTGGATCAGACCCGCTTTTTTCTTCTTTTATGGTACAATAATTCAATTCTGCCAGCCGTTCCCATCATAGATTTGCGTCACCATTCAAACCCAAAATTTTCATTTTCGCATCGTTTATCTCTATAGATATACTCGTAAGTTGCATCTGGAGTAATTTTCCATCATCTTGCCCTAGTTTTATCTTCAAACGAAGGGCATCGGCAGAAGAACGAAACTTTTATTCATTTGGAACATAAAATGGTCACAATAAAAGGGCCTATATCAAGAAAAAAGCAAACTCGGAACCCATGAAAACAAAACATCCATGAAAGTACAGCAGTTTATAAACGCCGAGTAACTAATATTGCTGCAGCAAAAAAGTAGATTTACATCAGAATCCTTGAATGTAAATTTAGTGAATATGAAGATGAACGCAATGGAAAAAAAAAACAGTGGTTAGCATTACCATGATTGATGTTTTCCCAAACGACAAGAGCAGTTTTCCCAAAGATCAGCTTATCAAGTTAACGTAATCTATTTAAATGATTTATTCCAACTAAAACAACATTTTCTAAGCTATGAACTTGACGAATCTCATAATGTAGATTACAATTCCAGCTACAGAGGATACAAAGACAGAAGATTGTTTAAGAATCAAAGATCGTCTCGTTAAAAACTACATAGGAATTAGCGAATACCAACCTAGAAATCCATGGTTTTTCACGTACGTACAAGAAACAGCATGATTTATCACTGCCTATGGCAATTTAAAATTAAAAACCTCTTCCTAAACCTGATAAAAAAAACTTTTGCAACTGACAAGATATAAAAATGTGAAATAGTAAAGCAAATAAATAAATAAAAAGAATTAAAAACATCCTGGTTTTCGTACATCTGTGTAACGAGTGGGAGAGAACATCAGAAAACCTAATTAATATCTTAAACCAGGTCGATTGAGCCTAAGAACACAGTTTTCATTTTATTTTGGTATCTTTTTTCTTTTAAAACTTCGTTTGATCTGAATGCTACGAAGGATAAAATGTGAAAAATAGGTCAAGGGTTCAACCTTTTGACACAGAAGAAGGCAGAATCAGGTGGTGTGCCATCTCTAGTCCGATTATGAGTTATGTATAGCCATTGATTGCCGCTGCAGCATCATCAAGATTCTCAGATCAAAGAGCTACTATGAAGATCGAGGTTGGATTGAGGGACCCTTCAAAAAAGCTTCTTCAAATTAAGTTGTGAATCTTGATTATACTGCGGCAGAAAACAACGACTTCTGCGTCTTTCAGATCATCTTCTTCGCGCAATTTAACCTAGAAAACGAACCCTAAACTCCAAAACCCTAGAATCTCATCCGATCCAAGTAAAGTAGTCTCAAAAAAGGAAGATGAAGCTGTATCAAACATGTTGGATCAGAGAAAGGAAGATCACATGAAACCAAATCTCACGACAAAAAACGATGGAAACGAGATGGTGAAGAAGAAAGATGAAGGTGCATCTATACATAGAATACATGACGACACGCTGAAGAAACCAGTTAGAGAGAGAGAGAGAGATATGTGTTACCTACAACAGTTAGCCATCGCGATCCAAGATCACATATTTACCAAAGCTTTTAATTCTTTCTGACCCAGTTTTTTCCTTCCACACATGAAAAGAGAACATTAATGGAAACCTTTGAGAATAAAGAAAACGAAAGCTTGGCCAGTTCTTCCCAAGGATGTGGGCTTGAGTTTGGATGATTTGGTGCAACCACATTCTAGTGGTGGGAGACCCTTACACGCTGAAATTGACAGCCTCTCACTCTCTCCGACCAAACCGAGATGCATCCAATATTATTTGTTTTGAGTCATATTAGTCACCACTCGAAGTGGGACCGTGACGGAAATACCAAGCCAAACGGCCAAAATCCACTAGAGCGAATCCGAAGTCTTATTCTATGGCTTAAAATTTATTGCGGAAGTCCAAACATTCAATAAAAATCCAGTTCCAACTATAATGTCTCAAATTATAGCATAATAGTTGTCTTAGCTAAATAAATCTTAAGTTTGTCATTTTCCAAAAGAACTCGATACTAACTACTATGATGTATGTAGAAACAAAGTTATCCAAAAAATATATTTGTCCTTTTAAATCACATTTAAATCATAGTTCTTTTAAATCGGCTCATCAGACTCATGCGATGAATTAAAAACTCATCACATACGTATATGATTATATTCATCAAAATATCATCACCGTTAAATCAAGAAAATCACGTCTCAATGAAAAAATAGAGTATCAACTCATGGACCAACTCTGTCACACCACATAGAAAGATGGAGCTAGATCGTTGACCATCTTAAGAGACAGAAAGAAACCTAATGTCATTCCAGAAAGGTCCAATCACACCGACCCGACCATTCATCAGTTTAAAGCCATATGCGTCATAATAGAGTCATTGTTATGCAGCGAGGATCATGATTGTTGTAACCCTCATAAAAAACTCTCATGCATAAACCTTGATTTGGTTCAAGGGTTAGCAGGCCCCCAAGGAACGCGTCAACACCGCTCATCACCGATCACATATAAACTAAACAAATGCCCCACTTCACCGTACTAGAAGGCTTCGAGGATGACCCATGATATTTTGGCATCAAACAACTCAAAATGTTACGAGGTTCATCCTCCTTTCACAACCAATCGCAATCCAAATAACATAAAAATCAAATCAAACCCAGCAATCAACTATGCAATTTAAAATAAATTAATCAAACCACATACATAATACTAAAAACCTGATGTGTGGCAACCAAGCCCCGGGCCCAAATTAATCCTCTCCTAAGTCTCTGCCCAACAAAGAAGAGAGCGACAAGGCCTATTATACAAGACCTCAAATGGGGCAACTCCAATACTCACATGAAAGTTGTTACTATAAACAAACTCAACCAAGGGTAAAAGAACACTTCTAAGTATTGCCAAAGTCCAAAACACATGATCAATTTTTTACTTTTAAAAATTGGCACCGGCCCATCTGTCATGATTTTTTAAAAATTAGAACCAAGACCTGATTAAAATTGATGATTCTAGTTCGGTTGATGGTTCTGACTCAGTTTTGCCCACTCCTAATGAAAGTATCCAAAGAATATTCATGTGCTATGAATTGTTTGTTTTTTCAGAAATTCTGTGGATGCCAAATCATGAGATGGGGTGCATAATTAATTTATGAAATCCATCTCTCGATATTTCAGGAAATGAATCATTTCGAAAACCCCAGTTCAAATTGTAAAACAAGCAACAAAAGATTCAGACGTTTTTTGGAAAATTGACTCTCTGCATTTCTCAAAGGTATTTCTTTATAATCATCAAAACCAAACAAGGGTGACAAAGCAAGCAGGGGGAGACCTGAGCTTCAGATGCAAGAATCTAGAATCCCCTACTCTTATCCATGCTACTCTTCCCCCTTTAGAAGCACTTCCGATGCACAATTGATGGCCCAGATTCATCGTACTCTGCCTTTGCAATCCACATCTACATAAAAAACCATAGGTGAGAACTTTCTTTCGCAAAGGCTAGCCAAATACGAAGGTAAAACTAGATTTATCTTTTTTATATTCTCTCATTACACACACAGACGTGTCAAATTATGATTAATTTATTAAAGTGATTATTAATGATATTTATTATATCAATCACAACCTCACACAATAACGTGTATAATCAAGTGGTATCTAAAAAGATAAACTTAGAATTACTGAAAATATTAACCTAAATTGCCCACTGAAATAGAAATAAAAAAAGAGGATAGAAAGCCAAAATGAACCTGCTGGAATGTGCTCAAAGAAGCCAATATTGAGCCTCCAATCCAAACGCTGTATTTTCTCTCTGGGGGTGCCACAACCTTAATCTTCATACTGCTTGGAGCCAGGGCCGAAATTTCCTTGCTCATTCTATCAGCGATGCCCGGGAACATGGTCGAACCACCAGAAAGAACTATGTTTCCATACAAGTCTTTCCTGATATCCACATCACACTTCATGATCGAGTTGTAAGTAGTTTCGTGAATCCCTGCTGCTTCCATTCCAATCATTGATGGCTGGAAGAGGACCTCGGGGCATCTGAACCGTTCACCACCAATGGTGATGACCTGCCCATCGGGCAATTCGTAGCTCTTCTCGACAGATGAGCTAGTTTTGGCAGTTTCCATTTCTTGCTCATAGTCAAGAGCAATGTATGCTAACTTTTCCTTCATATCCCTCACGATTTCACGCTCAGCTGTGGTAGAGAAAGAGTACCCACGCTCGGTGAGAATTTTCATCAAATTATCAGTGAGATCACGCCCAGCCAAATCGAGACGAAGAATGGCATGTGGAAGAGCATATCCTTCATAGATGGGAACTGTATGACTGACACCATCTCCTGAATCCAACACGATACCTATATATCCAAACAAATTCCATCAGAAGCTGGTTGCGTTAGCAGCATAGTACATAAATTGCAAAATTTCAAAGTTTAAACAACAGCTGCACAATCAACTATGCTAGGCCTTGAATAATCTACCATAAGAAGAGAGGGAGAACATAGTAGTCAAATGCTCAGAACATTTCAAATAATAAATTTGTAAATTACATCTTACCAGTTGTACGGCCACTAGCATACAATGATAGAACAGCTTGAATGGCTACATACATAGCAGGAGTGTTGAAGGTTTCAAACATGATTTGCGTCATTTTCTCACGATTGGCCTTTGGGTTAAGAGGGGCCTCAGTTAGGAGCACAGGGTGCTCTTCTGGGGCAACTCGAAGCTCATTGTAGAAAGTATGATGCCAGATCTTTTCCATATCATCCCAGTTGCTGACAATACCATGTTCAATTGGATATTTCAGCGTCAAAATACCACGTTTTGATTGAGCCTCATCACCAACATAAGCATCCTTCTGGCCCATACCAACCATGACACCAGTGTGGCGAGGACGACCTACAATGCTAGGAAACACAGCTCGAGGTGCATCGTCTCCTGCAAATCCAGCCTAAATTGAAAGATAATGATCATTCATCAAGAATTGAAAAGTATGCCTTTGATATCCAAAGAAACAGACTGAGACTAGTACAATTCTGTACCTTAACCATTCCTGTCCCATTGTCACATACAAGGGGTTGAATGTCCTCAGCATCAGCCATCTTTCACAACCTGCACAAAAAACTACAACACTGAGAACAGGTAACGTAGAAAATAAATCAAAGCAGTTGAAATTGGCACACAGTCGACTATCTTATATAACGAAAAGTTGATCAAGCCAGGTCTACAAAAAAGGAGGTCAAATACGTTCTTAAGATTACTGATAAAATGCACGAGATATCATGGAATTAAATCATTAATGGCATCAGATGTCACTAAAAAGACTTCTAATTTATCGAAATATCACCAATACAACACTACAACAACGAAAACAGCCTGCGGACAGGAAACAGATACAAATGTAACAAGTGGATTGATTCTGTACATATACACTACCAGGAACGGAAAAACGCAGAAAGATTCTACACACTGATCAAAAGTTCCTCCACGAGCTCATATATAACACCGAATCATATAAAAAACGAAAAGAAAAGGATCCAACCAAAAATTGGCTGGACAGGGCGAGATTCTCGATTACGAAATTCAAAGCAAACGAAATCTCGAAATGAGGAAAAAATAAGAGAAATTGAAAAAAATCAATACATGAATAGAGAGAAAGTGAAAGAAAAGCTAACCGTGGGATAGTCAGGGAGGATGAAAAGCGAACGATCGAGGGAAGTGGAAAAGGGAATCGAAAATGGAGGCTTTCGAAGCAGAAACAAAGAGAGGGAATGGCGGAATAGAAGACGGAAATGAGATTGAATGTGAAGCGTTGGATGGGATAAAAGAGATGAGGTGAAAAGTCTGGATCTTCGGAGAGCGCGTCGTTTGGGCCGGGCTTGCTGATCTGTTCGGCTATTATTCCCTCCTTTTACAGTTTCTTACGCTTCTCCAATCACTTTTACCTTTATCTTGACCATTTTACCCTTGCCGCTCTTCCTCATTTTTTATTCTTCCAGCCCCTTTTTGCAATTTCAAAACTTATATTCCATATTTATTTATATTTAAATATTAAGTAATATTAGATTTATTTTCTTAATATAAATAGTGAAGTGATTGATTTTTTGAAAGTCATTATAATTTTATAAATTAATTTATAAAATAAAAAAATAAAAAAAAGTAAATTTACTATAAATTTGATGTGACATGCTGATACATCGTACTAGTTTTGTTGGTCTTTAATGAACCTGCCCTGGTGAAACACAAACACGTGGGTGTGTGCAGTTGGGGAGAGGCCTTAAAATTCAAAGTCGAATCGTCACTGCTCGATCACTGTGCTCGGCTCTAACCATTGAAAATCATTCAAACAATTGCACGAGAATCTCGAGTCTGTAAAACCCATTGCCACGATTAGCTAATTCACACCAAATATCTCAACTTTTGATCACAGTCTAGGCTCAGAGAAATGTGTACTGCCGACATCCGGGGATGGCGCTGGCCCACGATAACATTCTGATGAGAAAAGACAGGGGCTTTCTGTACATGAGCTACCGCCTTGGTTCGTGCCTCTGATAAAGACCAAGATCGGAGCTTCCGAGGCTTTTCGCGATGCAGTGTTGAGAGCCACTAAGTTCACGCCGACGAAGGCTTTGGAGAGGGGGTTCGTCTACTCTGCTCACGACGGCGAAAATGGAAGAGTTGGTAGGGCGGAAATGAAACGGACACGTGTACGCTCAAAATCGCATGGTGATGCCGGCCGATGTACTCGTTAAGATTGGAGTGAGCGGCGGAGGCGGCTCTCGAATGTAAAAGCGACGGCGTCGTGATCCCATGTTTCTTTTCAAAACTTTTTCTCATATTTATCTATATTTAAATATTGAGTAATACTAGATTTAGCTTCTTAACATAAATAATGACGTATCGAGCTAATTTTTTTTAAATATTAATTTATCCTAAAAGAATTCGATACAAAATCGTAGCAAGATCTAATTTTCCTTAATTTGAGTTTAAAAAAATGAGAGAGATCCAATTAGACGAGCTAAGCTCACTTTTCTGAGCTGGTCCTAACCCGGACTACAATTCTATCCCACAAGTGAGACTTCACTTTTGCAAGTCCGATTTCAATTTGGAATCGGAACCATATTGAAATTGGAGAGAACCGGCCCGTACCCGACATAGTATAGTCATGACTATCTAATTCACATTAATAAGCGTTGTTCTCTGAAATTGAATAGGCATTAGTTAGCTACAACAACAGACATAGTTCTTCGTGGATAAACACAACATGCTTAACGAACAAATTGTAGAATAAATAGTTAGATATAAATTATAAAAATACAATCTTTAAATTGTTTATTAAATTGGGTGGTGATATTTCTATGAATAGACGAAGTTTGACTAACAGTTGGATGCTATAAAACAAAGTCGTATCTTTGTGACATCATGACAGCAAAGAGGGTGACGATGGAGGGAGTGATGAATTTCGGGGTTTCCAATCAGTTCTTGTACGGAGCTCGACCGACGACTCCAAGTTAAAATGGCGTTATTTGCTTTGAGCAGTCACTCGCTCAGTTGTCTTCCCCGTTTCTCTCTGTCTGAATATTTCTTTCTCCTGAGCTTTAATGGCGGACGCTGCCGGACTGGCGATGGGAATAGACTTGGGGACGACCAACGCTTGCGTCGGAGTGTGGATGAATGAACGAATTGAGATCATAATAAACGAGCAAGGGAAGCGAACTACGCCGTCTTACGTTGCTTTCGACGATTTCCAGCGTTTGATCGGCGATAACGCTAAGCGCCAGGTCGCCGTCAACCCCATGAATACCGTCTTCGGTAGCTTCAATGCTTCTCTCTCTTTATATTTCTTCCTCCGAGCATAGAACGATTGTTTTTTTCTAGAAGAGTTGTACTTTTGTTCAAGTTGATTTAGTATTTTGACGCAGATGTGAAGAGACTCATCGGCAGAAAATTCAGCGATGAAATCGTACAGGATGATATAAAGCTCTGGTCGTTTCGGGTCGTGAAAGGTCTCCGGGATGAACCAGAGATTCTCGTTATTCACAAAGGTCGGGAGGAAAAGTTTAAGCCGGTTGAAATCTCGGCGATGATTTTGGAGAAGATGCGTGGAATTGTGGCGGCCAAACTCGGATTTCCGGTGCTGAACGCCGTGATCACAGTCCCGGCGTATTTCAACGATTCTCAACGACAAGCCACCATGGACGCCGGAGAGATCGCAGGCCTCAACGTCATGCGAATAATCAACGAGCCGACAGCCGCCGCCATTGCGTACGGGCTCGACAAGAAATCCGGCACCGGCGATCGGAAAACTGTTCTGGTCTTTGATTTGGGTGGAGGAACCCTAGACGTCTCTCTGCTCAGCATTTACCAAGGAAACATCGAAGTTCAGGCCACTAATGGCGATTCTCATCTTGGTGGAGAAGATTTCGATAATAGAATGGTGAACCATTTCGTCGACGAGTTTGCGAGGAAGACGAAGCAGGACATAAGAGGAAACCCTAAAGCCGTTAGAAGATTGAGAAATTCTTGCGAGGAGGCGAAGATTCTTCTCTCAGAAGCAGAAATAGCTTCACTTTCTATCGATTGTTTATCCCTTAACATCGACTTCTCTTCCTCAATAACGCGAGCCATGTTCGTCGAAATCAACAAGGATTTGTTCAGGAAGTGCATGAAAGCCGTCGAAAATTGTTTGGCTGATTCAAAAGTGGATAAAAGCCGTGTCGACGAGGTTGTTCTTGTCGGTGGTTCAACGAGAATTCCACATTTACAGCATCTTTTGCAAGAGTTTTTCAATGGAAAACAGCTATGCAAGAGTATTCATCCGGACGAAGCGGTGGCAGAGGGAGCGGCGATCCATGCGGCGAAGATGATCGGAAAGTTTGACGGTGACTCGAGAAACTTCAACTTCTCAGAGGTCACACCGCTCGCTATCGCCGTCGAGACAGATTCCGGCGAGGCTACAGTTCTGATACCTAAAAACTCGAAAATTCCGACGGAGAAGAAGTACGTTTGTTCTACTTTCGAAGACAATCAAACCAAAATAAAGATGCTCGTTTACGAGGGGGAAGGACTAGATACAGCGGGGAGAAACTTAATTGCGTCGATTAAGCTCAACGGAATCCCTCCAGCTCCGAAGGGTTCTCAAAAGTTTTCCTTTTTGTTTCAGATAGACTCCAACGGGATCTTGACAATAAAAGATGATCAGAAGAAGAGCTCCCAATATTACAAGAACACGACGACGATCAATATTGAAAAAATAATGCTGTCTAAAGAGGACATAAGGAAGAACGCTTGGCAAGCTGAGAAGTACATGGCTGAAGACGAAGAGCTCAAGAAGAAGGTGGAAGCTAAAAACGCTTTGCAAAATTATGTCTTCTATATGCAAAACTTGGCGGTCAACGATGAAGATCTTAGTTCCAGACTCGGATGGGAAGATAAGAAAACCATGGAGGATTCCATTCTAAGAGCCAATAAATTGCTTGAACCTGTAGCGATTTCCAGCGTCGATGACTACGAAAAAATGTTGAAGGAGCTTGACCGTGTTTGTTACCCTGCAATTAACAAAGCACGCGAGGCTAGAGAAGGAAAGCTTCAGCCATGTTCAACTGGGAGCAAACGTTTAGATTCTCGAAAAGATTTGGCGATCCCCCATTGGAGCCATGAACATGACCTTAAACTACTTCCGCTGGAGACGCCTTGTCTCTGCAATGGGTGTCAAGTTCTTGTGTTCAAGCCATGTTACCAATGCGACCAACATCTCTGCAATTACAGGCTTCACGAAGAATGTGCAATGCCTTCCTCGAATGGTTTCCACCCGTTTCTACGAGACTGTGAGTTCAAGTTTTATAGGAGTTACCAGAATCCATGCGACGAAACTTGCGATGGTTGCGGAAAGGACTTGAAAGGGTTCTTATATCAGTGCCTACACAAGGAGCCACACAAGCTGCACCCGGGTTGCTTGAAGCTCGAGAAAACCTTAGTTGGGCATGAGGTCATCCTTCATCTCACCAAAAGCTCATCTGCCAAGTGCGCTAAGTGCGGGCAAAAGGAGGTCTTGAAAGGGTTCAAAGGATGGTCCTATGTTTCGAGCGACGGAAAATGCAGCTACCACGTGGCTTGTGTGAAGGACTTGTTCTACGACCAATGGAAGGATAATTATTTCAATAGAAACCCGTCGGAGAGAAGAGGTGGAAGGCATGAAAACATGGAGAATTTGGAACTGAGAATTACAGTTCCGACAAAGAAAACCGGAGAGTCGTCGGTGGGAAAGAAAGTCCGCCGGTTTGTGAAGAACACAAAGGTTGCTCTCTTTCTCATTTTCTCGGCTTTGTTTGGAGGCCCTTCTGAGCATCTTTTTCACCTGGCTGATGCTTCTATTTTGGAGAATTGAGATTCGTATACGATCTCGATCCTCTGTTTGTTGATCTCCGCTTGTGTCGTCGGAGTGTATCAGTTTGATGTGTGTTTCTCTCGTCTTCTCGGCTTTGGCTAGAAGCCCTTGTGATCATCTCCTTGATCTCGCGGAAGCAATATCGGAAAGGTCAAGGTGTGCTTGATCCTCTGTGTGTTTGATTTCTGTTCGAATGGTCGGAGTGCCGAATGTCTTGGTTTGAGATGGCATGCGTGTTGTCTCGTTGCCTCGGCTTTGTCTCCTTGGTCTCGTTGAATAGGCTATATCTATTAGCATAAGCTATATCTATGAAGCTTTGGCTTTATTAAGAGAGAAATGGAGAGATTTCACTCGACCAGTGTGTGCCACGGAAGATGTAAAGTTACGCAATCTTACTTCGTCCAAGGGCGAAGACTGAAGATGGAGACGGTCATGTCCATATTCAATACAACTTTTTTTTTGCACAGGCCAAGAATATAGTCGGACGTGTTTCGACCCACGTAGTAGGGGGTCCTACATTTCGTAGACCAATTAATCATTTATTGTTCTCCTAGAAGATGGAAGCATTTGCTTCTTCACCTTTTGGGACTAAATTTTTACCGTCCCGTCTTAATTTTCAAAAAACTCCGACCAACCCGAATCACGATCACCCCTACTTGCAAGTGGTACCAAAATTAGTCTCATTGTTGTGTGAAGGTGGCCAATAAAGATGTTGGACCCTTTAACGAAGTGAATTGTAACAACACGATCGATGGCTGGTGTTATTCCTCCATGGATTTATTAGAGATAGAGCCGAGCTTTCGTTGAAGTTATTCCTCCATGGATTCCGAGGGAGATGCATCGGGCCCTTCATCTCCACTGTCTTCTTCATAGAAAGCCCGACGTTACAAAAGCGAAGAAGCTGCTCGGATGGGAACCGACGGCGAAGTTGGATGATGGGCTTCCTTTAATGGAGGACGATATCCGAACATAGAATTTATGGCTGTATTCTTTGGAAGCCGATTGGTTTTTTATAATAAGGTTTATATTTTTCTCTAGGAGTGTTCTTTTTCATTTTTAATCAATTATTGCGTTATAATCTTTCATTTTGATAAATAATTATATTATATTTTAATTTGACTAAGCAAACGACAGAAACTTTCGATGAATACAAAACATTGATCAACCTCTCCACGTGAATCACAATCACGTACATGTCTGATGTCTGCAGTTGGGGAGCACTCTTAAAATGCAACGTTGAATGGTATCGTTCGATAACTGTGCCCGTCTCTATCCATTCAGAAATCATTCAAAAAGATCCAAAGCCTTGCAAGGAAATCTCGAGTCTATAAAACACATTTGGTAGGATTAGCTGGCAATCGAGTTTGATCGTCGGCATAGTATTTTACACAATATTTATATTGCACCATATTTTTTGTTCTCTCATTATTTATATTTCTCTTAATTCAAAATATTTTCAAACATCTGATGATTTTGATTTTTTAGATTTCAGTGAAAATATAGATCAATGTGCAGATGTGTAACAAATAGAAAATATGATATTACTAAATTTAATTTCTTGAATGTCATCATCATCAAAATGTAACGATTCAAATTGTACGTAGTATGTATCCATATCGATATAAATTAATAACAATTTTTTTTTAAATTATTACTGTTTCCCCAAAAATAACTCTTAAATTAGTCTTACTTTCAATTCCTTTAATTTATCTCGTCAACCAGTTATTTTCCACCTAGCATAGATATTAATTAGGCTATGTACTAGCCTTCAAAATTGAATTTGATTTGACCAGAAATCAAATAAATTATACATAAAATAATTATTTATAATATTCATTCCACAACGTGTCTTTGACATGTCAAAAGATGCAACAAGAATGTATATTACAAAAATAATCGTAACATGATCCTTAAGATAATGGTAGAATCAAATATGGACCAAAACAAGGAATGATTGAATCAAATGTCAAATTTGCATCATTATAATTGCAATTACCAAACCAATTATCTATTTTCAATAAAACCATATGCAGATCTGAGTAGTTCATGTAGACAAGTATAATGCAATAAAAAACCATGACGTAGAACATAACAAAATGGCTGCAAAAGTCAACAATCTAACAAGAAGTAGACTCAAAATCAATTTGGGACTTGTAGTGAAAGTAGTATAGTTAAAATGATCACTAATCGAAATCTATCATCGAATATACTTATTCGATAAAAGGACAATCATGAAGAAAAAAGGAGAGCTGTTGCCAACACAATTTCAAAGTACTTCATTTGTTTGATAAAATAAAATTGAAGGCCAGACTGGAAACTCGATAACAAAACTGTCATAAAGGTCGAAATCTAGATCAATAAACAGATACCATGGAATAAATTAGATGATTCCAATCTTGTTCGCGACATCTAAGGCGTCATAATCTGGAGTCAATCTGACATATGCCTTCTTAGTTCCATCAGGCCTGCATTTAAAGATATCAAACACTTATGCCAGATAGCAGGTATGATCTTTGATACTCACCAATAATTAAGGATAGTAAAATAAATTGACCAGAATATCAAATTTCAATGAGAATTATGAAAATTCTTTAAAAAATGATTACCTGATCAAAGTGTTCACTTTCTTGGTCTGAATGTCGTACATCTTTTTCACTGCATCTTTGATCTTCTTCTTATCTGCACGGATGTCAACAATGAAAACCAGAGTGTTGTTGTCCTCGATCTTCTTCATGGCAGACTCAGTAGTGAGTGGATACTTCAGAATTCGATACTGGTCCAATTTGTTTCTCGGGGGAGCACTGATGCGAGGATACTTGGGATTCCTGTCCTTCTTCAATGTCTTTGGCCGATGAAAAGTGACTTTAGTCCTTATCTTCTTAGCCTGCTTCTTAAAAGTCTGACCTGATTTCACTGCCTTTGCAGTCTTCAGGGCATGAGCTTTAGGATCGGCCTTTTTCCCACCATCAACTGCAAGAGAAGATGACTTAGTGAGAAGAAAAAGGATTCCATTACCTACTATTCCTGACATCAGATGAAACATAGAAGGTATTTTTGACAGCATATCTGTTAAAATATTCAGTTTAGAGACAAATTACACCAAAGTAGCTGCTCGAAAAAAGAATTAACGTCCTATTTCAGAAAAAAAAAACCATTTCAGAGGTCCCAACGCAAAGCTAAATATTGAATAAGACGATCATATCGTTAATGTGAGCTTGAACTCACCATTCTAACTCTGTGAGCTTCAACTATGTATCAAAATTTTCAAAAAAGGTGAAAGCTAGCGAGATTTTTACGTCAAATTGAAAGCAGATGAAAATGCAGGAAGAAATCGACTGTAATTACCTGGAGCCATTTCCGAAATTCCGTCTAAATTACTCCGACTCGCCACGACCTAGAGAATCAAAGAAACATATTAAAGCCTGTAAAAAGTAGCATCACTTGAGACCAAACAATGGATTCATCTTAAAACAGACAGAAAAGAAAGGACGTTACCCAAGAAGCCGGAAGCGTGGTGGCAAAAGGGGCTAGGGTTTGGGAGAGAAGGCTTTATAAGATTTTGATCAAGAGCTCGAAAGAGTGGGCTTGTGTGGGCCTTCTATCACCCGCCAGAAGCCCATTTAAAATTCATCTGGTTCTTCATCTTTTTCTACCGCCCCAAGTCGAGTGAAACTGACTTTATTTTAATAAAATTAAATATAAATATAAAAAATAATTTTAAATTCGAAAAATTATTTAAAATCTGACTAAATATAACAAAAATATATTTTTTATTAAAATAATGAATTCTAATTCCAGTACCATTTCAAAATAAAACTAGGTCGTACCAGACTGTATCCACCCGTTTCTAACTAACACTTATTACTATCTACGCAATATGGTTTAGTGCAAGTAATATTCGACCTTTACACTAACGTCAAATGTTTTGTGAGGCTTTTAATTTCATTGTTCTTCGGGTTTGGATTGAAGAGGGGCTGGCCCATTGGGAGTCCGAAACATGGGGCTGCTCGAACCAACTTTGCAAGGCAGCAACTTGTGCTGACGTGGAGTTATGCCAGCCGTCGATAACAGTGGGGCCTTTGGATTGGTAGGGTCGCTCGAGTTTATCTTTCGGTCACGGAGGAAAATCAGATTCCGGCGTGCGGCCCAGAAACCAAAATGAATGTTCCCCAACATTACGGGCATATTCGTTTATGCATTATTGGTTATAATTTGTCATTTTGATATTTATTGTTATTAACTACCCATTAAGGACGTGAATTCTATAAATATAATACTAGTTTTCTGAATTCTCGTACTCTGCTAATCTGATTCCTCAATCCCGGTTGATGGTTCCATATTCCAGCAGAGCTGAGCTGCCAATCGGCAGGGGTCAAAGATTTCCTCGAAAAATGCTGCATCTCCGGCGATTATTTTGATTCCGATTGTCATTTTCATCCATTTTAGTTAGTCTCTCTGCTTCTTCATCCAATCTTTTCCTCTGAACGACGACTCTATGTATCGCTCCACGCGCTGGTGGCGTGCGTGAAGATAATGTACGCATCACCCAGCTTGCTCAACCTCGCTGCATCCGTCTCCGACTCAGCTCCGTCCATGGCGGCTGCGGCCCGAACTGTAAAGGTCCTTCCTTTGCAGTATCCGAATGCTGAGGGGTCGACCCCGTCGACTTCATATGCGGGTGCCCTGTTTTCGAAGTGGATAGGGAAGGTTAAGCGGATGAGTTGGATTGAATGGATGGAACTTCTCTTACCTTGCTCTCGTTGGATTAGGACGTACAAATGGCGGGAGTATTTTCAGGTCGATCTCATGGCGGGAATAACTGTTGGTGTCATGCTAGTTCCACAGGTGATTTTAAGCCATTCCACTGTTTGGTTTCGTAGAAAATAACTAAGACAACTGAAGTCGATTCGCTTGAGGAAAAGAAAGAACATTGATGAAGAATTACGCCTGCTAGTTATCGAAGTTTATAAGTAGTAAACGCCATTAAAGTGTTTCTGTCGGGTTTGGACACTGCATTTCACCCTGTTGCTGCGATATCGATTGCTCATATATCATAATGTAATTAGCATTTTGGTTTGGGGAATTCAAGTTGTTATGGTGAATTTCTTTGTGGCTATGTGTTCGCTAAGGTAAAGACACGGGAATTCTGAATATAACTGTGCTTGTAAATTTAGAATACTTAGAACAGTTCTCTACATTTTTATTGTATCAAAATAATGAAATATTGACAGCGGGAGCATAAAAAACGCGAAGGGAAGAACCCTTCTCAAGAAGAAAACTCTCAATCTAAAGCATTTTTTCATTTTCTCTCCAATTAGAGAGAAACATTGGGGATTCAGAATCTGGGTTTTATACATTCTTGTGCATGATTTGGATATTTTTGGATCTGACACTTTCTTTTTGTCTGGATGATCAGTCGATGTCATATGCAAAATTAGCTGGGCTTGAACCAATATATGGACTCTGTAAGTCTATGGCTCTCTTTGTTTTTTTAATGGAAAATGACATAATATTTGTCATAAAGGATTGATTTGGCTTCCCGGTAAGGGCTGAAATCGTTGCAATCATGCAGACTTTTTTTTAAAATTAATTTTGCTAGCCTTAACTTCCAAAGCCAAGGTGTTTAATTAATTTGGAAAACTTTGTGTATTCCAAAATGCAGATTCTGGTTTTGTGCCTTTATTTGTGTATGCAATATTTGGCTCCTCTCGCCAGCTTGCAGTTGGTCCAGTGGCGTTGGTTTCTCTCCTGGTTTCTAATGTATTAGGTGGAATTGTTGATTCTTCTGAGGCTTTGTACACAGAGCTTGCAATATTATTGGCCCTTATGGTTGGAATATTGGAATGCACCATGGGTCTTTTGAGGTACTTTTTTGCCTCAGGAAATAATTACTTAATGGGATTTTTCGCTATGTTAAAGCATTTTAAATACATTCTTATTTCCTTTTCGACAATAAAAGAGCTTTCCATCGAGTAGTGGCATTGAGACATTTGGATTTTGTTGTCACTCTAAAACTTGACTAAGATTATAGATCAATTTTTATTGGAATTTATGACATTGTTCCTTGCTATGCCGACAAAATATTGAGAAGATAATTTTTTTAAATGCTACTAAAAAAATTAATGTTTAATTATGTGTAAATCCACTTGATACAATCTCGAGTGCTATTTGATTGAATTTTGATTAGCTATGTCTAAGAGTAATTTTAGTCAAACGATCATCAGAGATTTATTCTTGTTTGGCTAAATTTACAAGCATCTATTTTTTGCGAGTTTCAGGCTTGGATGGCTCGTTCGTTTTATCAGTCACTCAGTGATTTCTGGCTTTACGTCTGCTGCAGCCATTGTAATTGCATTATCTCAAGTGAAATACTTTTTGGGATATTCAATTGACAGAACTAGCAAAATTGTCCCACTGATTGAGAGCATAGTACATGGAGCTCATGGGGTACGCATTGCATGCCCAAGTGGTACATCCTTTTGCAGATTAGTTTGTTCACCCTCATAATCTTTCATGCAACCCAAATAATTATCCTTTTCTTACAAGAAACGATTCGTATAAAGAATGTACTCAACCCCCTAAAAAGAGTGATAGACATTACACTTATTGAATAACAACATAATTATTGTTAGAAAAACAATCCGTTATTAGTTGGATTTTGTTTTGGTGCGTTAGGAAATGGTTTAGATGTTCTTGTTTCTTGCTTAACATCCCATCCATCATTGCATATTTGCACCATCATTATATTCCAAGTGTGTAAATCCACGTATGACCTAATTAGAACATGTGATGACACTGATCAGACCTTTTTTGAAGGATTATTCTTGCATTTTCAATGCCATTTAACTTTCTTTAACCCTTGGGACTTCTTTTTCAATGCAACTAATTTCTAACTAGAGTCCACTTTTTCTGTTTCAGTTTTTATGGCAGCCTTTTGTGATGGGATCTATCATTCTCGCAATACTTCAAATAATGAAGTATTTGGTATTAGTCATTTACTATCGATTGAAATGTAGTATTTCTTCATTAGGACTTTTACTGAGTTTCAATATTTTTTTATATTCAGGGGAACACGAAGAAGTACTTGCGGTTCCTAAGAGCTTCGGGTCCCCTCACGGCCATAGTTTTGGGCACCGCATTTGTGAAAATATTTAAACTGTCTAGCATTTCGTTAGTAAGTGTATCATAAACTTAGTCAATCCATTGATAATGTAATTTTTGTGCTTTTGAAGTGTTGATTGCATTTACTGCATGTTAATCACAGAAATTCTACATACCTAATATCACGTTTGTGTATAATATGTGATCACTCCAATGAAAGTTTAAAACCAAATTTGAAGAACTAGTCTTTTTTTTTTAAAATTCTTCATGTGATATTATGCTATTATTATAAATTTGTTTGACTGGTAATTTTTATCTAGGATTTATGAAAAAAAACGGTTTTTAACATTCCGCCGATACAATAATGATAATGTATCTATTGCCTCATAAAAATAAAATTTGTTGATAACACAACTTGGGATCTCTTTTTCTTTTATTGGTTGTTGTGTTTTTCCTTGTTCTAATTGATTTCATCGAGAACTATAATCTTGTGTACCTTTTATGAAAAATATATTAAGACCGTTGATTAAGAGTGGTTGATTTAGGTGGGAGACATACCCCAAGGCCTTCCAGCTTTCTCGGTTCCTAAATGTTTCAAATACATAAAATCTTTAATTCCAACTGCGATTCTCATTACCGGAGTGGCCATATTGGTAAGGGCATGCATTTAAGTATTTCATCTTTTATTGTTTCTTCGCCACTTGACATATTGTTGTCTTTTAAAATACTCTTGTATTTAACTACAGGAATCGGTTGGAATTGCTAAAGCTTTAGCAGCAAAGAATGGGTATGAGTTGGATTCTAATCAAGAGGTGAATTAAGTTATGCACATATATTTACATTGATTTAGTAAAGAGATAAATAAAATAAAANGATAGAGAATTTGTTTATTATTCCATGTTTTTAACATTTACATCTTCTCTTTGAATTTTGAGCAGGTGGACTACAACCAGGCTATCTTTTTATGGAATATAGATAAGAAAGAATTTCTTCTTTGGATAGTTACTGCAACTGCAACTTTGTTTGTTGGTATCGAAATTGGTGTTCTGATTGGGGTTAGTACTTGTAGCCTTTCTACTAAGTTTGGGAACTACTGATAGAGCTTTCTTGCAGAAACATAATCGTTTTACAATAAATAGTAATTTACAATTTGAACTATGAAAATAGTTGAACGAATACTCTCAACTTTAAAAGTCATCAAGAAACACTTTTTACTTTGTCATAATTGTAATGAACACCTTATCATTATGTTTTTTTGCTCTTTTTAATGATATTCATCCATTTAATTAACATATTTCATGTATAAATAAAGATAAAAAAGTTAAAATTATAAATTTACGAAAATTCTTGTTTTTTATTAGATCAAATGAGTTACATAAAAATAATTTTTTTTTCGATAAGTCATTAATATTAATTGAATTGACGAAAATAATTAACCAAATTGTCGGACATTATAAAAGTAGTAAAAGAGTTATGAAAAAGTGATTTGTGTGATTATAGTAAAGTTCAAGATATTTATTGATAAATTTTTTAAAGTTTAAGGTATCCGTTGAAATCATTTCTATAGTTCAGGATATAAATTGTTATTTACCCATTGTTTTATCAATACGGCCTTGAAGTACTTCTGTGCAACAAATTGATTTTCTGTTTTCAATCACCAAAATAATTAGTCTTTTGATTTGGTAATATTTTGAATTTAGGTGGGTGTTTCCCTTGCTTTTGTTATCCATGAATCTGCAAATCCACATATTGGTAAGTAGTCCATTTTATGATTCATTTGAGCGTGTACAATTCTTCCCATATCGAAGCATGTGGAATAAACGATGTGAAGTGCACTTACATTCGATTTTCAACTAGTCATTTTCATCTTTTTCATGATTAATATAATATTGACAACCATCCTTTTTCGATAACACGTCTTGATAAACTGATTTCGGTAATCAGTAATCTTCATCGGGAATGCATTTTTTGGTGCTTTTGTCTTTGCTCTTCATATCATCTGACAGTTACTGCATTGCAAACAGCTATTCTAGGTCGTCTACCAGGAACCACTGTGTATAGAAACATTCAACAATATCCAGAAGCGTTCACTTACAATGGAATTGTGATTGTTCGGATCGATGCACCATTTTATTTTGCGAATACAAGTTACATAAAAGAAAGGTAGAAAATCCATGTTGTTCCATGTTCTTAAAGGTCATACGGCTTAAGCGAAATAAAACAGTCTCAGCTTTCTATGTATCTTTCAGACTACGTGAATATGAAGTGGAAGTTGATCGATCAGCTAGTCGTGGCCCAGAAGTCGAACGACTTTATTTTGTGATCATCGAGATGGCACGTAAGTCCTTCATTTTGAACTTTTATTTCTTGGAGTTATATAATTTTATTGTCTTAGATTTTTTTAAAATTGCATTTGAGAAGCCCAAATTGCCGTAAGAACTCTGCAGTTTTTTGTCAAAATTCTTCACTGTTCTTGACTATTCAAATTTATGGACATTTCGAAAGTTACTACAAGCAGAAATATGTTCTTCCATAAGAGCACTTTTGGCAGTTTCAATTGTTCTTAGTTAAACCCTTATGTGGAATCTGCAGAGCTATTGCAATCTCTGTTTTATATGTTTAATCATGAGAAAAAGGATCAAAATTTCTCTTTTTGAAGCCAATAACATGAATTTGTTCTTATTTCGTAGCCGTTACTTACATAGACTCCAACGCTGTTGATGCTTTGAAAGACTTGTATCAAGAGTACAGACAACGAGATATCCAGGTTAGTCTGCCTATCAGGCCAGTTTGCAATCCTAGAAGACATTAATTTCTATTTTTTTTTCATGGAAATCGTATTCAGATGGCCATTTCCAATCCGAATCGAGACGTTCTGCTAACATTATCAAGATCGGGCATTTCAGAGCTGCTCGGAAAGGAGTGGTTCTTTGTTAGAGTTCATGATGCTGTTCAAGTTTGCCTTCAACACGTCCAAAACTTAAAGGAAGCAACACCTAAATCCCCAGCTTCTCTACCCGACAATCAATCTAGTTTCTTCAGAAGAATTCTGAGTCGCCGAGGTGAAGACTCGTCGATCAGTCAGTTAGAATCGGGCGGCCCACAATTGCCCAATCCGGTTGAGCCAGAGTCTCATCTGGAACCTTTGTTGCCCCGGCGGCCTTGAAATTGCATCGCGAATGGTGGTTTATCACCAGTTTCAACATTCGGATGCTTTGAAAAAATTCTTTACAATATGGTATCTGGTACTTTCATTTTATATAATATTTTCCACCCTTTTTATTCTTAATATGCCGAATATTGATCTCATGCAAAGATTGAATTTTTATTGCATCAGTTAGACGTATAAATATTTGTTATATTTTAATTACTTCATAGCGACAAATCACTCAGCTGATTGTGGTCCTAAAGAGCTCAAGATTAGGAGGAAACTGAAGCATTAAAATAAAAAATCCAGTCAGACAAGTATGGAGACCTGAAACACAAAAAGAAAACACACGTTTCGATCAATGTTCTATAAAGAATAGGAAAGTGGGCTCTGTCGTGGTTAGAAAAGCAATCTCACAGGCCATTGGAGCAACAGAAATAGGCGAGCAGAGGTTGTTGGAGTTGCAGTCAGTGAGCTGAACGAACGCTAGACATACGGAGCCGTGCGGTGAGCTCATAGCCAACTATTCTTTTGCCTTTTACTAAACAATACCGTGTGCGCGCCGCTAAATGCGGCATACGCCTATTTTTGTATTGGGGGCCTTGTGGGCTCCCTCCAGATTAGTTTCAAATTTCTTACCATGAAAACTCTCTTTGGTCTGTAATTAACGGCCTTCTGTAATAACTAGTCACACTAATTGTAGTAAGCATAATTATTAATTACGGCCTTTACAGAGGAGTATTTAATAATTTTCAGAAAGGAGGGGCTTCTTTGCAAATAGCTAATGTTCATTAGGGTGAAGGCCAATTTGGTCTGAATTTTAAAAAAAATAAAATTTGGATTTTGTGGACGTCTGAGTAGAATCACTGTCTGATCGGACGTTGGCCGAATTTCAACGTGTTTGTTTCTTTATCAAGTAAGTTGTGAGGTTCAGCATATTAAATCCATCATAGTTGAGTGCTGAGTGCACTATTCTGAAGAGATTGGTCATTGACTTCAACTGAGCCATTTGTCTAAGCGACCTCATATAGTCATATTTGCGTCATAGTATCTGCATAAGAGCGCTACTCCACTCAATGTGGGTGTGGTTTAACTTGAATGATCTTGTTGAAGGTTTCTTGGGTTTTGCCAAACCTGGAGGTCTACGGTGGGAGGGTTCCAATTGGTGGCTTTGGAGAGTCTTTCTATTATGTTGTTCCTTGTTTTTATGGAAATGGACGAAATCTCAAAGTGGTGTTTAGTTCATCTGTGAGGGGCGAGTTCCAACCCTTCAATAATTGTGTCATGATGGCCTTACTGTTTGTGGAACCCATTTACGCAGAGTACGCGATGTGGATATGAAACAGATCCCCGGTAGAACACACGGGTCACGGGGGAAGGAGCCGGAGCCCCGTTGACGATGATGTTGAAGGAAATGGGCGTGAAGAGAGGAGTTGCAAGTCTCCTGCCGAGGAGAATGGTCATAGCCGGAGCCCGAGTCCAATCCCTAGGGACGATGGAGAGAATAACGGCTCTCTCAGGTTAGAGGCCAACAACTGCAAACTCCCATTAATCTGCATGATCTTTTTCTGCTCAGTTTAGACTTTGATTGTGGCTTGTGAGTAGTTGAAACCTTAATGCAAGAGATTCTGGCTTGAAACAAGCATGATTTTTTGTATTATAATTCCTCTGGTTAGAGCAATCATCTAAGTAGCCGTTTTCCACTGGCCCAAATTATTTACAGCAACAGCCTGCAAATCAAAATCATCCAGAATCAAGGCTCATGCAAACCTTTTATGGTAAGAAGAATTTGGTTGAAAGGTTTGCACTTAGGGTGAGCATGGTCTGGTCCGGTTCCGCCATTAATTGGAACCGGCTTTTAACACATGATTACAGATCGAAGTTGGTCTGCCTATAGCTGAACCGAACTGGGATGAATGTGTGACCAAATCATACGGGCTGGGCTGGTTTGATCTGGTTTTGGGAAGATTTGGAACCGGTTCTGGTTTTGATTCTTTCCAAAACCACGGGTTCTTGGTTTGTTCGTGGTTTTTGGACTAAAAAAACCATGAAAACCGAAACGATTTATGGATAAAAAATTAACTCAAAACTCTGATAAAATCATGCACCTAAAATTGACACAAAATACAATAAAATTTTATATTTTTAATATAAAATTTAAAATTGAAAATTTTACAATTTTGGTTCCAAAATTATTCCTATTCTGGCCTAACCAAGGATTAGAATTACTCATCATATAATTATTATATAGCCACGTGTCTCATTTCCGTTGGTTTTTTGTACTTAACGGTGGAGTCGAGTCGCAGCCAATAATTGCCCAGCTGAGCTGACCAAGCAACTGGGAGTCAATAGTATCAAACGAGCCGGCTTGTCAAGCATGTCGAGTCTATTCAAGCAGGAACGAGGCGGACGAGCTAGTCGAGCCTAAACGAGCTGAGTCAGACGAGCCCAACATAGAAATTTTATTTTTCTATATTGAAGTTTTATAGCTTTCAGTATAATGTAATTTTAAATTTTGATAAAAAATTGATGACTATTGTTTACTTCAATCCAAAAAAAAATTGCATGATAACGTTTGTATGTAGCGCCTCCATTATGTCAAAAAAACACGAAAACTATAGTATCGAATAAAAATGTCAAAGAAACTCGAAAACAATAGCATTGAAACATCGAATCAATAACATTTAACATATATAGCATCTAATTTGAAATCAAATCGTGAAAAAGTTAACAATTAATAATAATGCATTATACGAATCGAAATATAATGGGGCCCACGGTCGACACCTAGTTACGATGCGGTTGACACCTAGAACTGACGGTCGATAACTTCAAATGTGGCCGACACCATAAAACGCTTTGTATTAATATGCGGTCGACACCATAAATTACTTTGGAATGAGCTGCGGTCGACACTTTAGTATGCAGTCGACACTTTCATAATTTGTGTGTATTGGTCGACCATTTTATAATTGCGGTCGACACTTCACTAACGATAAATACTTTGCGGTCGACATATATGAACATGGTCGATACCTAAAACATTCTGTAATATATATCGGTCGACACCTTCTTATGCAATCGACTTACAGAATTTATAATGTAGATTAAGTGTCGACCGCGGTTAAATTAAGGGTCGACCGCACAACAGGTACTCCGAGTCTACCGAGCTCACGAGCCAGCTCGAGCGAAGGCTTGGCTCGACACTGTAGCAATCTGAGCCAGGCTTGGACTGGTACAATCCCGAGCTGGCCGAGTGAGCCGGCAGGACTGCTACAATCCCGAGCTGGGAGCTTCACCCTTCGGCCTTTATTTTCTTGAAAATCTATTTGTTTTTGTTTTTGACAATTTTTTGCGAAACATCATTAAAGGACGCAGCTTTTGTCTTCTCACTCGCTCCCCCTCTCCATCTTCGTCTTTCCCAGAAGATCTTTTGAGGTGCTCATTAATCTGATATTGTTCGTTTCCCTATTCTTCTGCAGCTCAAGATTTTCATTTTTCGTTGAGTTCTGACTCTGATCTTTGAAATCGTTGGCTGTGTAAGTAATCTTATCGTAACTAGGGTTTAGCCATTGCAATTTCTCTTTTGCTACTGTCATGTCATAATTCTGTTTTTTGTTTCGGAAATCAACCAGGTAATTTTTCTACGGCGGAGCCCACGGAGATGGGCGTTTCAGAGCCCACGGTGACTGTTAGTGAGGTTGCTGGTGGTGAAGATCGATTGGGATCTGATGCTTGTTTGGGTGAGGGTCAGACTGAGCCGTCTTTGTCTGTGGGTTCAGTGGGAAGGAAGAGAGCCAGTGAAACTTGCAATGGGGAAGATGTTACAGTTGAAGGGTCTGGGGAAGCTGAATTGACTATGGTCGAGGCATCTAGTGATGCATACACCGGTCAAGGTTTGTCCTGCACGGAAAGTGATAATCAGAATTTGAAGGCTGAGAAAGTTTGCGTGAGTGCAAGAGCAGATATAGAAGTCCCTGGCAAAGAGAGGGTTGCTCCATTGGAAATCAGGGAGCCTTTAGATTCCAATACTAGCAGTCCGGTGCTTGTTCAGAACGATCAGCCAGTGACCAATGTTGAGCAAGCAATGAAATTGACTGAACCGGAGGAGGAAGATGACAATACAGGCTGTGCTTCGGTGGATCAAACATCGTCCGGTCAGCCAATTCAAATAGATGCAGAATCTGTGGGAGCACCTGTAAATGAAATTATTTCTCTGAATCCAACCATCGAAGATTCATCTGAAATTAGGAAGAATGAGCTTGAAGAAGGGAGTGATGGCATGATGGCCAAAGAGGATAAAAGCGCAGCAGATGAATCTACTCAGGCTAACTTGAAATATGGTCAAGAGATAGAAGTTAAACATGATACCAATGCTGAGAAGTGTGGTTTTCACGGAATGAAAGAAATAGATGTCACAGAAGTAACTGATGATAAACACACTGAAATTGAAGAGGATTTTTCCGAACCAAAAGGACTGGAGCCTGTTATCTCATGCAATGTCAATCAAGCTAGGTATCACATGCCAGCAGAAAATGAAAACGAGTTCTTCGTTTCTGATTTAGTTTGGGGTAAAGTGAGAAGTCATCCTTGGTGGCCGGGACAGATTTTTGATCCATCAGATTCATCCGAGAAGGCTATTAAACATCGAAAAAAGGATTGCTTTTTGGTCGCATATTTCGGTGATGAAACTTATGCTTGGAACGAAACATCGTTCTTGAAACCTTTCCGTACACACTTCTCAGATATGGAGAAGCAAAGCAGTTCCGAATCTTTTCAAAATGCTGTTGGTTGTGCTTTGGAAGAACTCTCGAAAAGAGTAGAAATAGGTCTCGCATGCAGTTGTACGGAGAGTGTATTCCAAAACAGGATAAGATTCCAAAATGTTGAAAATGCTGGTATCCAAGAAGAATCGAGTAAAAGAGATAGAACAAAGATTTCTGCTCGTACTGTGAGTTTTGAAGTTGATAAAATAATAAATTATTTGAAAGAGTTGGGCAAGTTTCCAACAGGAGGAAGTGATCGATTGGAACTTGCGATTGCTATGACTCAGTTAACAGCCTTCAATAATTTAAGGGGCTGTGGAAGCTTGTCTAAGTTCCAGTTATGTGGAGACATGGTGGAAAATGACAAAGAACCTTTAGATGAAGTGCCTGCAAGTGAGTCTTTTGCTGTTGATGATGCCGAAAAACAATCGTCTAGCCATGAGATATCGAAAGTTCAGAAAGGTTGTTTAAAAACTTGTAATGATATCCTATCTAGTAACAAAAAAGAGAGAAGCCTCTCTGAATTGATGGATGAAACTATGGATTCTCGAATTGGTGATAGCACGACTGATAGGAAGAGTACCAATGTGATGGTTTTGTCATCGTTTGGTAGGAAACGAAAGGCTATCGATCACTCCATCGATGATTCGACAGCTGCAGGAAGACTGCCTTCTGGTAAAGTTTCTAAAGTAATATCTCCTAGACAATCTTTTAAAATCGGTGATTGCATTCGTAGAGCTGCAAGTCAGATGACTGGGAATACGTTTGCGAAAGTTAATACCGAGAAGTTTCAGAAAGGAGATGGAAGTATCGATGAACCAGTTGGGGATGGATTTGATCACACGATGCAAGGTTTCGAGGATGATCAAAGAGGGAAAGCATTTCCTCCGATATTGGCTGAGATCTCGTCATTTGATGAATTGCTGTCACAACTTCAACTGGCAGCACAAGATCCGTTGAAAGGATGTAGTTTCTCTAGTATAGTTGTCAGTTTTTTCTCCGAATTTAGGGATTCGATAAGTTTGGGCTTTCAGAATGGAACTCAGAATTTGATATCAGAAAAAGTAGGGAGAAAGAGGAAAAAGTCTTCTCATTTATCACCCGAGATTTTTGAATTTGAAGATATGAGCGACACGTATTGGACGGATAGGGTCATTGAGAATGGCACTGAAGATCAACCATTGCGTAAAAGTAGAAAAAGAGATATCCAGCTTGTTGAAACTGAAAAATCCGCTCGAGAGGGTCGAAGATCTCACTCGAAGAAACAATACGCAGTTGGCAGTAACGATTTAGCTTCATTAAATTCTACTGCTTCCGCAGATGGAAGATCTCTCGGTGAACTTGTGATGAACTTCTCCGAGGTGGATTCAGTTCCTTCAGAGATGACTCTTATTAAAATGTTTAGGCGTTTTGGACCGTTGAGAGAGTCTGAGACAGAAGTTGATCGAGAAGGTGGCCAAGCCAGAGTGATTTTTAAGAATCGCTCCGATGCAGAAGTAGCGTACAGTAGTGCTCGAAAGTTCAACATTTTTGGACAAAGGCTTGTTAATTACCAGCTCAACTATACTCCAACTCTAATGTTTAAAACACCTCCCATCGTTCTTCAGGCCCACGATCATGGAATTCATATTGATTTTTCGTCTTCTCAATACCATGAAATGCAGCTTGATCTTACTTCAATCCCGGACCATGAAATGCACCTTGATTTGGCTTCACTTGATGACCATGAAATGCAACTCGATCTTTCTTCAATTCAATATCCGGAGATGGAACCTATACTTTTCACTGCACAACTCGAGGATATGCAATCTAATATCTCCATTGATCATTGCGATGAGAAGCGACCTGAGCTATCCGGTTTCCAGCAAAGGGAAATGAAGCCTGATCTATCTGCTCCTAAGCTTGAGACATCTCGTGATTTGACAAGCCAGACTACTCATGTGATAATGTCTGACAGAAAAATAGAACCGGACTGCCGGACACCGGGCGACCAATACACCGAAGTTGAATTCTCATCAAATGAGATCCATGGCTTAGACCATGAAAGTGTTACAACCGAGGACCAGTGCATGAAGCCTGGTTATGACACTGTGAACCAGGACATGAACCCTTTACCCACCCATTCGGAGGATGTGAAGATGATGCACAGCCTTGCCACCATTGATGAGGAGGCCAGAAATCCCGACCTTGCCACAACTGAAGACCTGGATGTGAACCATACATCGTCGACAGACAAGGACGTGAGATGTGATTTTAGGGAAAGTGAAGACCGGGATAGAAATTCTGATATGAACACGGTTGAAGGTGAGGAGAAATCTGGTATCACCCCAACGGGAGTTCACGACATGGAACCCGATCAGGTTACAATTGTGGTGCAAGAAGTGAAACACGGTCTGGACCGAGATATTGAACCTCACCCTTTTAGAATTGAGAAAAACGACGAAATAACTGACCTTGCCAAATCCCAGGATGCAGAAAGTTATTCTGGTCTTACTTCCGTTGAAAAGCACGACACCGAGACCAATCATGTCACAACCCAAGATCTTGATCTGCTTTCTGACCCTGAAAAAATTCAGGATCAGGATAGACATGTAGATTACAATACCAAGCTTGAGATCGCCGAGAAGGATGAGATGCAAACTGAGGCCGAGACATCCCCAGACCAGAAAATTGAGTCAGATATTACACCAACTCCAGAACGGGAAACATCCTGATCATCGGAAATGCAGCGAAGTCTTTTGAATTATCGATTCATTGCATTTATAAGGTATATGTATGCATCTGCAGACTTTAGAAGTTAGAAGCTTAGCATAAAAGAAAACATTTGGTCGTCTAACACATGCTTAAAATCTGTTTTCGGTTCAAGTTATCGATTGAAGGGAAGTTAGAAAGCATATTGAACAATGAATATATCCTTCAATTTGGCTGCTAGAACTTGTGTTGAAAGAAAGCTAACATCTTATCAAAATATACTTTCAGGACCTGCTTGAAAACGCTGGCAGAGAGCTCTTGGAAGGCATTTGGACGAGGACTGCTGTTCAACTTTGTTTCGATGTTGCTACTTGTTTTTGACGTTGAACTCTTAGATTTACCAAAACTCTTAGTTCATTGTATAGAAATATTAATCTGCTCCCCTTTGACTTCCTCATATTCAAACCGAGCTCCACTCAATCCTAGAACTCTTCAAGACAGGCAAATAACAAGAGTTGGGTTGTCTCATTCTCTGCTGTGTTCAGTTTTCAATGGCGTTTGGCATTTCACATTCAAAAATAGCCCAAAATCAACTCAGCAAAAACATGTCTTTCCACAGTTCCACCACTAAGATAACCAGAACGATCTACAGGCAATACCAGAAAACTAGTGGTGTCTATGCTGGAAAGCCAGTGCATGACAAGGAAACAAGAACAAGATTCAGAATTCAGAATTCCGGAAAGACAACACTCTTGATAAATAAGCACTACATTTGTTCCAAATTTGAGATTTAAATCTAAGACCTTGGCTTCTCTTTCTTTTCTTTGAAGAGAGCGAGAAGTGAGACACCAGATACCTTCACAACCTTGAATCTAACACCAGGAATATCTCCCACGGCATGACCCTTCCGTCCAAATCCTGCAATCAATACCTCATCCTGCAGCCACAATATTAAAGGGGTTTAGTTTTAACTGGAAAATTTTGAGATATTTGAAAATTAAGAAATTAATAACACGCATGTAGAAAATACAAGTTAGAACCTAAAGTTGAAAAGTTAATCAATTAAAAAATCCCATTCATTTTCGATCCAATCTAAAATTAAAATGCAACTCATTCCAAAAACTAGTTAAGAGAAAATGCAGATGTAAACAGTAATCATCATTCGCTTTCTAAAGAAAATTAGCAGAACATGACAAAAAAAACAGAAAACTACACAATGGAAGACATTATCTTACATTTTCTTCAATGTAGTTCAAGCAACCATCATTTGGTACAAAAGCAGCAATCTTCTTCCCATTTTTTATCAACTGAACACGAGCACACTTTCGGATAGCAGAGTTCGGCTGCTTAGCTTCTATCCCACTGCATAGACAACATATAATTAAACTTTCTGTAAAACAACCAAACATTTAAATGGACATGTCAATCTTACATCTTTTCGAGAACTATTCCTTTGGCATGGGATGATCCAGCAAATGGTTTCTTCCACTCATTTCCGAGATGTGACTTCTTATACGACTTATCAGCCCACCTTTGTCTTCTGCGGTGGGACTTCAGCTTCCTACCAGCTCCCATACCTCTAGTCTTTCTGAAAAGCCCACAAATACCATGAATCATAAAATTCTTCACTTTTTATGACAACAACTAACATGGTAGTCAAATAAGAAATTTGAAAGATAATGAGTACTTTCACAGTCTACAAAGTATATGTAATAGTACCAGCGGGCTATTCAGGTCATTTACCTTCATACTCCTGCACCCACATTTAATTATAGATTCTACTAGAGACTCAATAAATATAGAGCATTTAATTCTAAGATTGCTTGCGTCATCAAATATCTCATATGGGGGAAGGTAGATAACGAATATTCATGTTCTCAAAAGCATTCTAGCATCAATAAAAGATCAATACTATTCATCCAGATGATAAAATATCCATTTAAAGTGATAAAAATATCATTTGATGCTGCCCAAAATACTTTCAAAAGACGGAAAGATGTAAAAGTCTCACCTTGAACTACCATGGCTATGTTCATAGTTTTCAAATCTTTATGAACTTATAAAAGTTGGCTGGTTTCAAAAGTCTCAGTCACCCGTCGATAAACTCAACCTTAAACCCACCAAATATAAACGAATAGCAGATTTTCCTTCTTATCACGGATATATTAAGACAATGATGGTCGTCCTCCATGAACGACATGGAAAATAAATCATAGAAAAACAAACGATAAGAACATATCAAAACGATTAGTCAATGAGCATTTGGAGTGTCTTTCAAGACCCCCTTCTACAAGATTATCGTAACTAAGAAAATCTACAATGCAACGAAAGAATTGAAAGATTAAAACAGCGCCCTATGTAAAACATAAAAAACTGGTACAAATAATAAGCTCAAGTAGATGAAATTTGAAGCAGATTCACCGAAAATGGCCAGTGAAAGTAAAGAGAACATAGATGCTTACCCCATTGTAGCTGATAGAAAATGCTCGGCCGGTAGAGTTTGGAATCGGAAGCACCAGACGGACGAACGGGAGAATCGGCAGCAGCGGTAAACCCTAATTTCAGTATTTATAGTTTTATATAGCGCTCAGATTTTCAGGTCATAGATAATGACAAAACTAGGGCTACCTTGAGGATTTATTTACGGATGTGTTCTCAAATTCGGGTCGGGTAGCCGGGTAGGACTTGGGATCGGACTAGTTTAGCTTAGCCAGTAATCTTAATTAGGGGTGGGCATGAGTTGGTTTGGGTCGTGTTTTTTGCCGACCAGTACCGACCCATTTAAGCTTTGGTCCCAAACTCGAAACCAAAGACCGACCCAAAACCCAATATCTATGAGACAACCCCACCCAAACCCATTTGGGTTGGGTCGGGTTGAGTTTTTGGTCCCATACAAAAAATTATTTCAAGATAAAAAACATCCATAAAAAACATTGATAAAAAATAGTCATCGAACATCTATTAAAATAAATACATTCATCAACATAAAATCATCCATAAAAGGCAACGTCTTCTGTTTTGCATCTATGCTTACTAAATACTTTTTGCATATATTCAAATGTCTACTCATAGCTGATGTGCCATTCTTTCGAGGGTGACAAGCATAAAGTTGAGAACAATAATTGCATTCTGCTTTCGGTTGTTCGGGATCACCAATGTCAACTAATACAAAGTGATCCCAAACTTCTGATCTAAATACCCTTTTTTTAGAATTGTTATTGTTATTTGTCTGACTGCTTTCACTGTCCATTTCGTAGAGGCTATATCAACAACGAGCAAAAGAATTCCTAAACAAACAAATTTGATTACCAACAACAAAGCAAATGTGGAAATATTCTATCCATTGAAAAGAAATTTAGTGTTTAAGGATGCTATGGTCAAAAAGGGTCAACTGAATCAGAAATGTAGGTTAAAATATTGGATATCTAAAGACAAAGAATCATTGCACAGAAGATTGAATATGCAATCATGGAGGAGGTTAGATTAACACGGTGATATTTGACTGACTTGCCAAATATATGCATTTTCTCCTTGAGTAGCTTGGCAGCCTCTCTCGTAAACAGCTCTAGCTTCAACTGTTTTCCTTTGCTTACTCAAATTCTTTCCGATGGCCACATACGAGATACGACCGTCCGTCCTCCGGCCAGTAAAATATATACTAAATATAGCAAATCAATTAGAAATGAATAGGTGACTAAAAGTAACAAGAAGCGAAAAAACCAGAGATAAAACCTTCTCGAGTATTTTCTATGCTTCTTCGTACCGATAATTTCTCCCCAGTACCTTTGCTTTGTGCAACGCCAGGTCCAAATTGATAGTCAAAGGCTTCTCCAGGAAACCAGAACCGATCCTCTTAACTAGCTCAAATGTTGGAGAAGTAGATGATGCGATGAAGGCAGACAATAATGGATTCTTTACGAAGACATCTCAAACAAACCTGAACAAAAGAAAAGTGGAAGACAAACCTCGGATCTAGGCTCGAAGAAGGCGGACAAGTATGGATTCTATGGATCGTTGTCTGAAGAAGGCGGCAGGGTTGATTGAACCTAGGTCGAAAGATGAAAATCTCGAATGAGATACAGACGAAGAAGATAACACTTCGCGATTATAGAACCCACTTGGCCACTTCACTGCCTACTTCGGGTTTTGGGTCGGGCCCGTGAATTTTATAAAAATAGAAGTTCGACCCAAAACCCAAACAAATAATATAAACCCGACCCAATTTTAAAAAAATTTGAATTTTACATTATCAACCCGACCCATAAGCTGCGGGTTGGGCCGAGACCGTGGGTCGGGCTTGGGTTGCCCACCCCTAATCTTAATGGTAAATTCCACATATAAATAATGTGATAAATAAGAGAATATAACATTATCTAATATTCTTTATTGGGAAATATTCAATTGTGTGTCAAATAATTCAACCTTCCAAGATAACTAAGATCATTTTCAAATTACTTTAATTTAGCTTTTTTTATTAATACTCCTTCACGTCTCAAATAATAATTAATAAAATAAACAATTATTTATGTATTTTATATTTTAATTGAACCAATAAATATTTAATCGAGTGTATAATGTTTGACCTTAATACCAAAAGGCGAAATCCATTGTCCCTAGGGGCCCCACACTCCGGCCCGACAGTTTGTGAAGGGCTAAGTTACGGTGATTCAGCAGCCCAGAGATGAAAATTTTTTTTCCTGATGCCCCAAAGAGCTACCCCAACATTGAGGGTAACAACTCTCACACTAGGGCAGCGCAGGATTCGAACCCCCGCACTTGTTACCAAATCTACCATCTCTCTACCACTGAGGTAAACCCGCACGAACGTATAATGTTTGACCTTTTGCCTCTCTCTATGCTTCTCCTACGCGCATAAAGAGAATAGCCAAGTGTCTTAGGAGAATGCAACAAAATTGCATCACTTTTAGCCCCAATTACCAAGAGTTATTCCATCCAAGCATTTAAGGTTTAATTTTTTAATATATTTTTTTATTTCATACACTGACTCGTCAAGATATGAATAATATAATAAATAATTATTTTAATTATAATACTTCAAATACATTTTAACTAAATCAGTCACAATTCGACGTGTCAACTTGTAAAATAAAAAAGTAGTCTAAAACAGTAATGCTAGCCTTACTCTTCGACTTGATATATAGTGAGAAGGTTAGCTTACCAAGTAATGTGATCCAACAAACTTGAAGCAAACACGAGAAATAGAAGTGCGGTGGCATTTAAAGCAAATCTGTGTTGTACAGAATTTATTGTACATAAGTCTGAAATAACAATAAAAAGATGGCGAAATGAGGAATAGTTAGTCCTCGATCAAGAACATCGTGTTGTTGTTCTTCTTGAAGTTGTGGGTAGTGTGATCAATCACCTGCATTCACAGAAGCAGCCCTACTATAACATTTCCTTGATTCAAAATCAAAACTGGGTATGTAAATCAAAGCATTAAGCCACATATAAACCACATATAACATGAACAGATCGAGTTTCTGATCAAGGAAGGCGATAGCTTAATGTGCAATGAGCATTTGTATTCTACACAAACTTTGTCGACAGTTGGAGGTATTGAGGATCGAACAATTACAAAAAACAAAAGAAACTAATACGTGGAACTCTAGATTTTACGTGGAAAAAACCTTTCGAAAGAAAACTACATGTAGAGGAACAAATATACTATAAAGATCGGAATACAACAGCTGAATTTGCAATTTAAACATACATTAATTGAGAGAGAAAACAGAACCCCAATAGGATTTCTACCATGGGCCACCGGCTTGCATAAATAGAATCCAAGTCACATAGAACTCTAACAAGAGAAAACAACGATAAAACCATGGCTATCCCAACACTTGTCCAATTCTAGTAAGCAAAATTGGCCAAGAAAAGTATATCATATCAATAATAAAGATGGTTTCAGCCTTTCAGGTTTAAATTTCTTTAAATTGGATATCTCACAGATCATAAACTTCTAGTATCTCCAACCAATTATAGCTTAGTTTGAGCGTAATAGTGCCATGAATGGAGAGAAAGGGCCTTACATTGGTGTTGCTCAGTTCCAAATTGTAAAAATCCATTTGATGCTCCTTGAACAAAGGCCCTGCATGCCATGTCCCTCTATGAAGCTTAACGAACTTGGAACTGGAAACTTTGAAGACCCGAACATCCTCAACTGCAGGAGGAACGAAAAAATGGCCACAAGCAGATTTCACAACCTTCAAGTCTTTCACATCCTTGTTTTCGGGGGCATCCACAATTGACGCTTTTGCAACTCCGACATACCAAGCATGTCCACCAATGGACCCAAGACACTGGGTTACACTTGCATGATGTGTGATCTTTGAAAACTTGAGGGGTCGATTTTCGATATGCATAATGTAAAATCTGCAAAAACATTATCCATCAAAAGTTCGTCGGAGGAATTCAAATCACCAGATTTTGGATACAGAGGGCAAAAAATATCAGGCGACTAGCTTTCCATCACCAATTACTCCTAGTTACTCTTATCAACACAAATGAGCAGCAATTTAGTTGATAGTAGCATACTGTTTGATGCAAATCATGCAGGATATAGCCACGAGAGATTAATCCTCACAAACTCAATTCTACAGAATTGATGAGGTAAAGTATTCCAGAATTTAAATATAGCCCTAGATTAAACATTCCTCAATTCCACTATCTCCCCCTTGATCGCCAACGATTGACCTTTACTAGATAAACAAACAGCTGATGATCACTGAATCATTTCTTGGTACTTCTTCACAAAAAAACGTGGAAAAGTAGAAGCTGATATAAGAAAATACTCAGCAAAAGAAGGAAACAAACATCCTAAGCATTTCATCGAATTAAAGAACAGTTAAAGGTTGATAGAGACAAGAGAGACATAAAGAGAGATTATGAACCTAGGAATTCCACGACTAAGGTCCAACTGAGCATCTTGGGGTCCGAATTCTTCGCCATCAGGCGAAGCCTCGATAACTTGACCATACTCGGTGAATGACTCCTGGGTCGCTTCGATAGCCTTCAGCTTCACCGTCGCCATTAGTGTTTCGTCTCTGGATTCCATTTTCTTCACCGATTGACCTGCGCTCACCGGCATGAACCATGCTTATCAGCTATCACCACGTCCACCAATTAGCTTCACCAGCGAACTGGAGGGTTGTGCAGTTAAAACGACGTCGTTGCTTGAGTTGACAATCTCCGATGGGCTATGACTCTGATGAGCTAATATTGATCATTGGCCCAGAGCGACTTGTCTTGGGCGAATTTCCATTGTCAATAGCAAACCAGTTGGGTGAAAACATGGAGAAGGGCATCTCATCTCATCTGGGTTCTGCGTTTTCAATTGGATTTTGGAATTTTCATTGCGAGAGAGAGGCTCGCAAAGGGTTTGCTGCTCTTCGCCGAGCCTTCGATGAGGTTAACTCCACCCTCCAGACAAAGTTGTTTCTTCCACTCTCTGATTATTATCATTTTTTCTCTGTTTGACCTTCATCGTTTTCTGCGGATTACTGTTTCCATTTCGCTGACATCCTAATGCTTTAGTGGGTAGGAAATTCATGTTTTGGTAGACGATTTCAATGGCTTTGTTCAATGGGAAAATACAATATCTTTTGCTGTTTAGACTTGTGGCAAATGAAATTGCAATGTTGAAGAAAATGATTGGTTTTCTCTCGTTCGAAATATTTCACCGATCCTATTCCTAGCATATAATATAGCCTACAGCTGATTTTACACTATTGTCTCATCTATTGTCAAAGCTTGTTTATTTCTGTCTGTCAATGGATATATTACCTGTTCGGTCACGCTTAAGAGCTGCAGCTGGCTGCAGCCACAGCTTACTCTCTTACAAGAAATGAAAAAGTTCCATATTTTTAGATAGATCAAGGTAGGATGGCCAATTAGACGCGTAGCTGAAAGGACTACTTGAATAATTACAATGGTTCGTTGGGTCTCCTGGTGTCCATCCTTTGGCAAATATCCTCCTAATTAAAGAGGAAAAATAACGGGTTAAAATGACCCGTTTAACTGGTTAAAATACACTTGATGAGTTAATTGAGTCTTAACCCGAGTTTCATTTATATATGTATGTTAGTGGGAAGTCAAATACACGTATTAAACTAGAAATAAGATGTGTTTTCGTATTTTTATGTAAATATTAAAACATATTTATTATTTATTATCTAAGAATTACAAAAGTTGGTGAAGTCAACCGTGTAAGAATTAGGTAGCCTACTATCTTTCCCACGGAAATAACGTGTTGGGACTAGGGAAATGGGCCGGGCCCATCATTCTCTTTTTCATTCTGGTCGGACGGCGTCGTTTAGTTTCGCCTCTCCTTGTGTCTGAACAAAGGCATGTTCCTCGCCTTCTTTTCCTTGCCTGCCCAACCCATCATCATCCATTGATTTCTTCATTTTCTTCTCCACCAGATTAGAGGTATGATCGTCTTCTTCGGGCTTTGCTTTTGATCGGATTATGATTTGAGCTCTTTATGTCTTTGGATGCTCTCTTATTTCTGTTTCTATTTTCTTTTTTACGTTGTCGTTTCTTAATTAGCATCGGATCTTGTTGCCGGAAATAATTGTAGCTTGCTGGAGTCTGGAACTTTTCTGAAGTAGAGCTTTCACCTGCTAAAAAAATGAACTAGAGGCTCAATTCCAATTAATTTTACTTTTGGAGCTCCGTATCAACTTTTTTTCTAAATTTCTAGATTCAGCTCGATCTGTAGTAGGCTTCTTTTTTCTAAAAAAAATGAAGGAATTCCTGTCATCTCAGTACTGATCTGAAAAGTTAATATTGTTGGTTGAAATGAATTTAGTCATTTAAGATATTTCTGATCTTTTTTCTTCACTTAAAGAGCTAATTTAATGATCTCTACACATTCTATTTGAATGACAATTGTTCCACTGAATAAATTTTTTTTAGTTGCATTTTTTATAGGAAGTTGTGCGTCTTTAATTGTTCATGTTACTGTCTAACTGGAAACAAAAGTCTATGAAATTATTATTTTTTCTGGTTTATTCAGAACATGTCACCATTTAGTTTTGTAATATATGGAGATTACTGGCAGATTAATTGCTTTGTTGAAGAAATGGACCTTTTCTTTGGAGCATGTGGTGGGGATTCTGCATCTTTTAGTCAGGACATACTGAGATGTCCATTCTTGAGGAATATTAAGGAGCCAACTAATTTTTCCTTCTCCTCGCCCATGGCTTTCCCAACACATGTAAGCTGTTTCTTTTACTGTTGGGGATGAAATTTGTTTTTTTTTTCTTCTCATTTGATATATTTGCAATTTTAACTGAGGTATTTAGTTACAAATTGTCTTCAATTCAAACCCCCTTCGTTTTTACGAAGTATCAAAACTCATTCATTAGCTAGTCTGCATTGACTTATAATTAAGGATGGGTTATTAATTTTGTCCTTTATAATGGTTCTTAATAGATACGTGGAGATAAAGGCCCAATTTTTGAAGATGGTCCCAATTTTGATATCGCATTTAGGCTTTTCCATGGTCGAGACGGAGTAGTTCCCCTATCTGAAAGGTCATTTATCCACCGTGATAAGGTAGAACCCAAACAAGTGGCATCACAGTTCAACCCTTTAGCTGCGAGGGCAGCCACTATCAGCCTCTCTTCCTTTGGACCAGGGGGACCTTTCAGTTTCGATTCATTCTCAGAAAAGTTTTGGAAAGATCAGAAAAAAACTAAGAAAAATTCTTCTCCACAGGTAACTGTACGAACTATCACACAAAAATCGTCGTTTGTGAAATGTCTTCAGTGTTCTCACATTGTAATTCTTTCCCCAGGGCGAAACTTCAAAGCACGAAGCTACAGGCAATGAGTGGCTGCAAAATGGAAACTGTCCTATTGCGAAGTCCTATCGTGCTGTGAGCAATGTGCTACCCCTTGTTGCGAATGTTCTTAAAGCTCCTCCGGGAATGAAATACAAGTGCCCCCCTGCAGTAGTTGCAGCAAGAGCGGCTTTGGCCCGTACCGCCTTTGCGAAAACACTCAGGCCACAACCTCTACCCGCAAAAGTACTAGTAATTGGGTTGATGGGCATGGCTGCTAATGTTCCATTGGGAATCTGGAGAGAACACACTGAAAAATTCTCACCCTCCTGGTTTGCTGCTGTACATGCAGCTGTTCCATTCATAGCTATTCTGAGGAAATCCGTGTTGATGCCGAAGACAGCCATGGCTTTTACAATTGCAGCTTCGATTTTAGGACAGGTCATCGGGTCGAGAGCTGAGCGACACCGTCTCAAAACTGTGGCTTCTAAAAAACTGACTCTTCTTGGTGGGGCAAGTCCATTGCCCGTGGTTAGCGCAACCAGTCGTCACTGCGGGGATCACTTGAGCTGGAGTTCGGTTAGTAATCTTCAGGTGGCTGGAGGAGAATCTTCATCATCTGCAGAGATGTCTTGCTGATAGTTTTCCATTTCACTTATCGTTGATTAAGAAAATCATTTGTCCCCCGATGTAAGTCTTCGTGTTCTACCATGTCTGTTCGTTTGTCTCTTTTATCTTCGACTTCTTGTTGACATTTTGGAGAATCTAAAATCAAATCAATCGTGCTAATGATCTCTCTCTCTCTCTGGCGTTGACTTTTAGTGAATCTGTTCAAGTTTTGATTTATTATTTCAAATAATGTATTGGCTGTAGAAGTCAACAGAGACAGCTCTCTGCTTGGTGGAGCAGATTGGCCGTCGGAGTATAAGGTGGTTGTCGACTGAACACACCGAAAAAGTCCCATGTTTTTTCCATTTCTTCCTAAGATTACGCCTCCGATTTCAATTTCTAATCTTCGTCAAGTACCCAATTTTGCCTTAGATAACTGTCGAAGGTCTGGAGATCATAGGATAAGCATCAACTTTTCTTCCTTGCCCAGAATTTCAACGATCAAATCTCTTTTATCCATCAGGAGTTATGTCAGCCTAATCATAGCAACCCGCCTGTTTAAAGTATCAAATGGTTCCTCGGACACAAAAACAGCTCAAGTTGATCCATAACGAGTCAAGAACAAGTCGATCCACAAACATTTGGATTTTCATCAAAATACGTGCAATGAAAAATAACAAGGCAGTAGAAATGCCGAAAGCACATCAATCAATCTAGGAAACCTATATTATTCCTTTCAAACAATAATGCAAAACTATTTTTACAAGCGCAGCAAATACAGAAATTTGCCAACATCTACTACATACCTCCACTTTTATCCCCCCAAAGCTTCACCCTCTGCTTTGGTATGCTGCATTTTAGTGGCTACCGCATGATCCGAAGCATCGTCGCATAGACCTACCTGCATATTTGATATTGCATCTAATGCGTTTCTTCTTTGCATCTCGATGAATATCTCTTGTTGAACTGTCATCTGAGACAATCTTGCGCTGTCTCGTCCCCTTGTCGGGAAGGCAAACACAGTAGCCGCATCCCCTTTGCAAGTTTCATAACTCATACGGCGCTTGTCAAACTCCGTGCCATTGATGTCGAATTTCAGGAAATCCAATTTTCCATCTACCTTGTGATGATTTTCAGTGAGTTTCGATTTACCACATAGCTTGATTGTTCCTTCATTCTCATTTTGTAGCACATTTGACTTCTGCAGAGAGGAGTGGTTAAGAATTTTGCCAAAGAGTTTCACATTGCCGCCATTAATGCACTTTATATCCGGCTGGTCCAGTAGATAAGTTAGCTCATTACTTGCATATTGAGGTTTGGTACTACACATTCTAAGGTAATTATTTCCTTCCATTCTCTTAATTGTTGTCTGTATAGAATTTCCACTTGGGGTGCTAGAAACATGTACTGATTCAGCATTTCCATCTCTTTCGGAGGATTTCTCATGCGTTGCAGAGTTGATGCATGAATGTTCAGTAAGTAAGCCAAGAGTACCCTTGCCATTTGAAACATGCACTGAACGTGGTAAATCACTCTGATTTGTATTATTTGCAGTGATTTTTATTGCCTCCCTTAGCTCATTGCCTAAACTTTCAGAACAATTCTTGGTTAAATTGTCCCAAAATCCTCCTTTGGATTCTCCAACTCCTCCAACACTGTCATCATCAACGCGGAGTTTATCCTCCTTCGCCTGATCCACATCAGAAACCAAAATCCTTGAATCTTGATGATCAATGGTGGATGATTCACAATTTTCTTCTAACCTCCATTGATTAGTCAACGAGGCCTCTGGTGGACTCGAATCGCCATATCTAACATTCTCGTTGGACGGTCGAGAGTCTTCCTCCATGTTTGAGCAAAATTTATCACCACTAGTAAAAGAACCAGTCTCCACAACACAAGCATCCTCAATATCACTTCCTCCTTCATTCCCATCATCACCACTGACAGGTGTCCCATGATTCCGAAGAGTCTGTATCCGATCCAATCCAAGGCACTTCCTAGCCTTACTAAAAAACACTTTGCATTGATCACCAGACCTGGTCCGAACGCACCTTGAAATCATGACGAAATCCTTACCGTAAGAAGAGAAGGCTTGAACAAATACCGACTTTTCTTCATCTGTCCACTCATAAGGTTCCAATTCTCCACAACTTTCATCCGAACATGTTTCGTCCTCATCCTGTGAAACAATATCATAAGGCAACATTCGGTTCACCTCAGAACTAACCTTTTTAAATTTCCACTTCTGGACGCCCTCTGCAGGATCATTAGAACTGGTAACACAAGAGCTCATTGCTTCTGACGAAAGGGACCCACAAATCCCAGCTAAAACATCAGCTGCAACAGCTTCTTTTTCATTTCCAACGAAATCAAAACTCCTCTGAGCCACTACCCGACCATCATTACGTAGAATTCTCACTTCTCCCACAACTGCCTGAGAAGAACATTTCTCCATAGACCTCATCTTGTCATTCTCATAAGCTACCATCGCAGAAGCCTCACCCAACATATCAAGTGAAGCAGCATTTATGTCATGATTCCACTGCTTCCCTAACATCACCAAATATGTATTCATAACTGACTTTGCATCCTCGCTGCACTCAAGCTTCTTCTTTGTTTTCTTGAAGTCATCTGATTTATGATTCTTGTAGTAGAACTCAACACAATCTGCTGTCGTCTTTTGATCAAGAAAAGACGAAATTTTACTAAAATCCTTGCCAAGCAAGGCTAATTTATCCATAAATATTTCTCTCTCTTCTGCGGTCCATGGATTGATCATGGACCTCTCCCTCTCTGCAGCACATGGATCTCTAACTAATCCATTATTAGAAATAAACCTTGTTGCCCTCTTTTCCTTCTTGTCTAGAATTAGAGCAGGCATCTTCAAAGTATGCCTACAAACCTTACCTTGAGATTCAGATAATAACTTGCCAGCATAATCAATAATATCTGCACTAGGCCCAAATCTTACATTTCCTGCTACAAACCAATTTGAAGATAATAATTGGATAATATAAACTACGATAATGAAGTAAAACAACTTGCATTTGAAGTCAATATCAAACATAGTATCAACTTAAACGTGTCATAAAAATTTATGAAATACAGTTGTTTGCAAAAAGGCAAGCTTCAACACAATAATTATCAAATGTTTTTACCAATAAGCGAGAGAATTGGTTAATCATTGAAAACTTACTACAAACAAATCTCCAAATATCTTAACTCCAGATAATTATCTTTATTGAGATATAGCAAACACAAGATAGATATTGGCTTACCATGTGATGTAATACGAGAGCTAGAGAATGATCTACTTTTCTGATGACCACCATTTGACGATCGCAAGCTAAACTTCTGAACTTTAGTACGAGACTTTCTCATAGATATATCTTCCTTCCACAATTGACGAAAGGCTTCAAACTTTAGTGCCACTACCCTCTCTTCAAATTTCAAAAACTGTTTCCTCCTCTTAAATTTCTCTTCAACTAATTTGAAGTTCTTTAAGCTAGATAAATTACTAATGTCCTGATATTCACATCCAATCAATAACTTGTTAAATACTTCAGAAGCTCTTTGTGCTGCATCTTGATCGGAAACAAGTATTGAATTATTCGATGTATCTTTTCCAACAGCGGAGAAATCTTTATCTTCAAAACCCAGAGCACCAGCTACATCTTTCACTAGATTATCATCAACTTCTGGAGCAATATCAGTCTTTTTAAAGATAGAATATGATGGGGACACAATCTTGGTCACATCAGCACAGTGAGTGGCACCGGGATCATCATAGTTAACATCATTTGGAGAAACTTCTTGTATCTGGGAGATTGGCAGGGCAAGTCCTGAAGTTCCAAAGTCACATCCATCATCAACAGACTCTCTAGCAGTTGAAAAAATTCCCTGCATTTTTTCAGATTGAACAATCAAATTGGAGTCAACATCCTCATGCTTGAAGTGGTTTTCCTTAATCTCAAGTGGCATACTAATATCTGATTCTGAAACAGAAGACTGAGTGTTTCTAATCATCAACTTGAGCTCATTTTCCAAAGAATCAATTTCAGACTCTGTCAACTCCAACTCCTTCGAAATTTCACTTTTAAATAAAAGCAACTTGTTTATTGCAGCAGACCTCACACATCCCAAGGCGTCTAAACTCAAATCATTTGATTGTAAAAGCTCAGTGATTGAAGATCCCAAACTAGCAAATGAAGAAGTGTCTAGTTCTTTGATTCTATCCAAAATACATGAAAACCCATCGAGGTGCATTTGAGAACCTTGTCCCCTTGAGGGCGAACTGCATAAATTACTAATATCGGTATCAGCACTGGATTTCTTGCCAAATGGTGTCTCATCCTCAGCTGTTACATAGAGACCATAATCTTAGTACATAGAGACCATAATCTACGAACCAGAGGCCAAATTCCACTTTAAAAGAATGAACAAAAAAGTAAGTCAGTTACAGTTTATGTCCAGTGTACTTGAGCATAACAACATTACTCTAAAATTCAAAATTACCCATCCTCAAATATGAAATATGTAACATTTATCGATAAAATTTAATAAATTAGTAAACAATAGAGTGGGTGATTTTTGAGAATGATGCACGGTCAAAAAGGCCAGCAACAGGGTTATTATCAGTCAAGCTTGGCCCAATAGAGTGGGTGATTTCTAAATTACCTTGTGAAGCTGCATCTTTACTGCCACAAACATCAGGGTCTTCGACTTTCTTTTTCTCATACTTGGCAAGCCCCTCACCCCATCCAAGCCTAGGTTTCTTTCTTGAATTAGCATCTTCGCATGGAGGAGAAGCCGTTACACAAACAACATCACTTGGAGGGGACTCGATGATACGAACATTTTTTAACAATGACTCCGACTTGGCTTCGTTGGTGTCTAAAACCCCCAAACTCTTTGAACTGCTTGAATTGCTGAAACCTGAACCCCGAGAAGACAAACTTGAAGAGCGTGTCCAATTCATGGGCCTCCAATCAGAGATGCCTAGCGAATTTTCCTTGTCATATTTCTGCCCACTCAACCCATCAAAGTTTTGGATCTTATCATGTGTGTCTTTAGGTTTAACCTCATCACTATTTACGTAATCAGATTGGGAATGAGATAGATATGGTACAGCAACATTAGATCTATGATCATTTGTCACGTCATATTGTGACCTTCCAAGAGAATTTCGGGGACCATTACTAGTTTCCCACGAATGAACTCTCCAATCTCTATGGCTAAATGATCTGTCTTCCCTGGCATTTCTACCATGTTTCCCGTCTCCCCTCCAAGCTGATGTCATGCCTCTCTCATCTTCCATCGTCTTGTGAGCAGAATTCCAAGATGGACCATACCCGTGACCCGGTTCTTCAGGGAACATATGCCACCCCCGTTGTCTCCCCTGACCTTGAAAAAGAAAAAGCACAAAAGAAATCAGCAAAACCTAGAAGTTAAATTCTACACTACGAAAGCACTGTCATCTCTAGTCTATGGTCTTCGTATAAGCGATCACATGTTAACATCATTTGATCAAATTAGTACTGAGAAACTACTTATAAAAGTAAAAAAAAAAAAATCAACAAATCGAACAATAAGACCTTCATGAGGTACTAATCAAATACAAATTTCTATGCTTTTCTTAAACACAGATATAAAGCGATGCATGTCAACAACATTTGATCAGACAAGCACTGAGTATCTACATTTAAAAGTAAAAAGAAAAATCGAACAATCAGTCTTCGCTCTTCAGTGAGGTACTAATCAATTACAGAATTCTCTGCTTTTCTTCAACATATATACTTTTTGCTAAATGCAGCAAAAAGTTATCTGATTTGAAACTGTTAAAGACTATAGATAAATGAGAAAAAGAAAATCTTTATTGAAATATAAGGTCATAACTAAAAGCCAACAAATTTATATAAATTGAGCATACAAGGTCTATTCAAAACTCACCAGGCGGTCTACGAAATTCTTCAGGTCCCCATCGACTAAAATCCCTTTCGTGATGGGACGAGTCCCTCCACCGCGCTACAGAACCAAAGGCCTCCGACCTCTCATGCCTCCTCTCCTTGAGGAAGTCCTTCCGATCCCAAGGAAATGGCTCAGGCGGCATGAAAACCAAGCCAAAAGCATGGGCGGCCACACAGGCCCAACCTTTTGAACACAGCGCAGAACCCAAAAACTCTGCGTAAAGAAGCAATTAACCTGACTGATGAACCTGATTCAGAGGGCAGCCCCGTAAACCTATTCGGCCACAGAGAGCGTCGCTTCCGATTCGCGAGGGACAACCTGAGGGAAATATCCCGAAATCCCAATCGCAGCTTATTTGTCCCTCAGCGAGAAAGGAGAAGGTGAGCCGATAAAGGGCCAAAGAATTGCTCGAGGGAGAATGGGGAAGAGGTATCCGGATCTAAACCTCACTAATAAACCATAATTCAATCTTATTTGGCGTCCTTCGATAAAAATGCTTAATTAAATGGAAAAGAATATATAAATTGGGAGATTAACGATGAAAAGGAAAGTGGGCTTTTGTCCTTGCTTGCCTTGGACCACTCCATCAAGCATCGATCCTCCTTCTTCTTCTTCTTCTTCTTCTTCTTCCTTTTTTCTTAACACAGTCTGCGAAAACGACCCAGAAACAGAAGAAGACCCGAAGATCGAATGAAGAACGCAAACCAAGCGACCCAGAAACAGGATGAACATCTTATACACTCAAGTTAGTATTTTTACCATGAATGTTTCAGCATGCATAGTTTTATTGTAAAAATCGTAGATTTTATCTGTAATAGTTAATGTTCTAAGGCTGTTGCTGAGGTGAAAACTAGCACACCGTCCAAAAGCGATCTATCTAAAAGCGAATCAAGGATGCAAATTGGAGATTTAGAAGTTAAGAAACAAGGAAACTAAGGCATCAGATCTTCGGAAATCATGGGATTTGCAAATCCAAAAGATAGCGTTGTGGTGGTTAACAGCAGATGACACCTATCACGTCCGAATTCATTCAACATGTAGAGGAGACTAGAGAGAGAGATCACAAGATCCAAGGCGGGCGTAAATCCGAGGCGGAATTCAAGGCGGCAAGCACAACGACGAGGAATGGACCTCTTCGATCAACAGAGTTCTGATGGTGTTGACGACCAAAATCATGAGATTTGAAAACCCTATCATTTCTTGAAGTTTGCTTTATTGGGTTGAATAAAGTTGACATGTTTTTTTTTCATAATCTACCTCATGAGATACAGTTGAGATGTGTTAAGGAGGATGCTTGTAGACGTCTAAGAGTAACTAAATAGAGTAGCAATCACATCCATCGATTACTTAAGTTGACTTAAACAGACTATTCGAGTCGGATCATATCAATTTTAATTTAGTAAAAATCAAGGTAAACTTAAATTGAAACTAACTCATAACTTTGGGTTTGGGTTGGATTTAGATCAAATTGAATCGAATATACGATCGAATTAAGTTTAGATCAATTTTTACAAGGATATGGTCAGTTAACCGATCAAAGCCAAAATTTGTCTAAATAATAATTGAATTTTAGTTAGCTTGATTCGATAACTTGTATGTTTGAATTTTATGGAACTGAATGCGAACCCGAGCAAGAACTAACTTGAAATATTCAGTTGAGTTTGAATCAGATCGAATATACGATCGAACTGAATTCGAATATAATTTTATCAAATTCAACTCATGAGATCAGATCAAATCTATCTTCTATCAAAATTTGATATAAATTCATAGGTTTCACCCCAAATAACACGACGTGTCAAATTTCGTGGGTGATAAATATGTCCCGAACAACTTTATTATTGGGTTTTCATCCCAATCACGTTGCACTAGTTAGTGACATGAAGCTCATTTATAAACTATTTTTAGTTTTCACCCTTAGTCAATGTGAGAATGCAATCTTTCACACCATTCATCAAACGGGTTGCCATATTTGCTGTATTCAAAGTTCAAACACTATAATGACTTAGACGGTGGTTCATTCCCTTAAATTCAGCGACTCCGGCGGGTGATTTATTCTGTCAGTGGCCAGCAATTCATTTGCATGATAATATCACGAGTAGATAAGATTTGTCTTCTTCAATTTGGGGGTGTTGCTGCTACTACTACACATAGAATGTGACAAATCCACCCAACATTCAAAATGGCCTAGGCTTGTTTCTTGGATTATCGTGTTTAAGGTTGCTTTTCATGACATCAAAAGTGACACAAGTAGAGACAAACGTGTCACTCAATTGATTCTTCAAGTACAGTCCATAATTATAAAGAGTGAAAGGCACATGCTGAGGAGTAGATTAATTATTCCTCAAATGTGGGACTTTGGCATAACTTCATCGTTCAAATTTGGAGGTTTTCTTGATACTTTTCATCAATTTGTGAGCTAAAGAAAGACCAATTTGCAACCAAGTGATCATCCCCAAGGGCATTGTCCAGCTCTTGCACGATCAAACATCCTCCAAAAAAGACAGTTGTGGACGATAAAACTTGGATTTACTCTTGTATTTTAAGTGAAATCAAACAATATAACACTTGAGAGAGAAATACTCGATAGAATGAGACTTGATGTAGTGGGGTTTGATCCATTGAAATGGCCTAAAAACGGGGGAAAAGCAGAGAAAACCCTAAAAGATTTTGCAGGGGGTGTTTGGCATTATTGTTCAGGCAGGCAAAAGATTCTGATCTAGACATTGACGCTTCATAGAAGAATCACATGAGGTTAAGAGATTGCACAAGAGACATTTTTGGACTCGAGGCTCTTCTTCTCCATGCTACGGCTTGAATGCTGGCTAGACAGTCACATGAAACCCTAATCCTTATCGCCATGGTTAACTCTCAGAAAGCTACAAGCACAGATCTCTCTGTCTCAGCCCCAATATCATCCTCTATCCATCATCCACAGATCCCACATTCTCAAAACCCAGGATTACTGCTTGGAAGTGATTAATGGCAGAAAAACCAAGGGGGAGAGGGAGAGAAGTGATTGGGTGATGAGAAATGCTAAGATATATTCTATTGTTTTTGTTGCTTGG
>QAOC01003597.1:24048-37586 GCA_003255005.1 Begonia fuchsioides
GGGGGCAAGCACAAGTGCATTGGGATTGCATTTGCACTATTGCGTTCAAGTAGCAAGCTTGCCCACACATTTGCTCTAAAGCCCAAGTGCGTCGACATGGCTTCCCACCGTGAAAGACAACATGACGAAAAAGAATTGGTGCAAAGGCAAGGCCGACGTTCGAAAAGTATGAAAAGTAGAAAAAATAATCCAAAACACACCAAACTTTCAATAATAGCTCCTTGCAATGTGTGAGACCCGTGGTTAAAATTTCAGCCCAATCGAACACCCTTTGACGCGAAAAGACAAACAAGGAACCCGTGGCAAGGTGCGCGTGGGTGGTGTGGTGCGACCATGGTACGTCGCGGGCGCGAGGGTATTGCCATGGCACGGCGCGTGCGCTGAATGGTGCGATAATGGCAGTGCGCACACGCAAGAGGGTGCGGCCTGATGTGCTGTCAATCGATGAGCGGTGCACCGTGGTCGGAAGATGAGCGTGCGCGTGACCGGAGGAGGCAACGCGTACGAGGGTCGGAAAATTGGGTGGTGCAATTTAAGGAGTTGTGGTGCGGAAGTATAGTGGGGTGGAAATAAGGTGGATTGAAGGTGAGAATAATGGAATGGCTCGGATAAAAATGGAGGTGGTTCGGAAGGGAGTGTATGGACCGGAATCGGTGGTGGCGGAGGTTTGATGGCTCGGGAAAACGGGATGGAATTTATGAGGATATGGGGTGGTCAATCTAAACACTTGAGCAATCTAAGTGTTTTAGAAAGGTAGACCTAGTTCGTGTTCGGATATGACGCACCGTTCACGGACGAGGGTTGCCGAGACTTGGCCGGATATGACACACCGGAGAAGGATCGGCGTTTGAGGGAATTATCAAAAAGGCTAGAAGCACTTGTATTGATAAAAATTCACTAAGTTCAATAGAGGCTAGATGCCCCTTAAATAGACAAAAACATAAAAGGAAAATACTAAGTAAGAATCGTAAGTCGTTGATCGAGTTGGACGTCTAGGATCGTGAAGGCTTGGATCGGTGATGTGGCGCGAGATTTGCGGGATTGCGTGCCGTCGGTTGTAGCCGGGTCTGGGTGCTCGGGCGCGCGCATTATCGTAGTCGGGTGCTCGGGCGCGCGCGTCATTGCTGTCGGTTAGCTGATGGATCCAGATGCGCAAGGAGTGCGTCAGCGTTGTGGATGGCGCGGCCGGGTCACGGTCGGGTGCGCGCGCTGGTGGGCGCTGCCGGGTGCGTGTGCGCGCGCGCTTGGGAAGGATCCTGTGATTTTCGGGATTTACCGAGGTAATCGGGATTTCCGAGTCTCATGGGATTTTCCGTGTGCGAATTTCCCCTTATCTTTCTAGTTGATATTTTCCCGCTAGATGGCTCCTTCCAGAAGATTTTGGCACGACTAAAAATGCTAAGTGTTCGTGGGCTTCTTCCATGTTGCTTGGGCTTCGGCCATGTCGGATCGCGGGCCTTAAACTTCGTCTTTTTGTGACTTGGGCTTGCTCTTCTTACTCTTCTAAGTCTCTAATTGCTGAAAGGAAATGTGGCGCTCGACCACTTATTGAAGGGGGCCGAGCCCCTTAATGGGACTCGGCATGGGCCGTGTTGGCTGGCCAGTGGGGCGCTGTCTGGGCGCGGTCTGTGTCGTCGCGCGCCGCGGCCAGTCCGATGTGGGCGACCTTGGCGCGATCTGTTCTTCCTGGCGCCGTGTCTGTTGGCCCGATGTGGGCAGTCTTGGCGCGGTCTTTGGTGTCCGACTCGGGGTGCCACATGATACATGTCCTCGGTTGGCTTTGATCAAGCTCCGAGGGTTTCTCCATGATAATGTTCCCTACAAAATGAGCAACCAAGTTAGTATAAAAGTCTCGGCTCGTCGGGCCTGAGTCTCGTGGCACATCACGGCCATGGCACGGCGCGCGTGGCGCCGAGGGGCGGCCATGGCAGGGTAGGCGTGGAAGGTTTAGGGGGCTGCAATGGCACGACACCCGAGCGTTGAGGTGCAACCATGGTGCGGCGCGTGCGCTTGAGGTGCGGCACGGCGAGCGCGCTGAAGGGTGCGGCCATGGCACGGGGCGAGCGCTAAAGTGTGCGGCCATGGCACTGATGTGCAACAGGAGCACATCATGGAACTAGCCCCAATGAGCACAGTCAATTTCAATAATTTTTGTGCTCATTTTTCAAGAAGCTTACCTTTGGAAACAATGCCCGAGTCAAATCGGGAAAAGTCAAGAATTTTGCTTGGTGGGCGGCCGAGCATGTCCTGCCACGACGCACCCAGCGCGCCACTGTCCGGCCAAGACAACGCGCCACTGACCGGCCACGACGCGCCCAGCGTGCCACTGTCCGGCCACGACGCGCCCAGCGCGCGAGACCCTGGCACACCCGAGTCTTCCGGCCAAGACACGCCCGGTGCTCCTGACCATGACACACCCGGTGCCCAGCCGCACGACCACGACCCGACGCCCAGCGCCAAGGATCAGGGCCATGACACGGCCAGCGCCCAGCCTGCGGGCCATGACAAGTCCAGCGCCCAGTCTCCGGGTCACGACATGCCCACAGCCCAGCCCATGACACATCCGAGGCTCCTGGCGAAGACAAGCCCGGGGCTCCCGACCATGACACCCCCGGCGCCCAACCTCATGACCACGATCCGACGACCCATGAAACATTGGTCATTGGCCTTGCTGAAGTCCACTAGGGCTTCGGCCCAAGAGAATAAGTGACCGACATAGGAGAACGCACGGTCCAAATCTCATGGATCGAGTGCTCACCCATGGTCCCTAGTTTCGGTCACATTTAGTTTTCTTTATTTTAGCTAGCAATTATCCTTAGAAAAGGAAGAGAAGGAAGCCCAAAAGAAGAGGAACGAAGACCCATAAGCGACGGCCCACCTTCGGCCCACTAGAAGACCTTGACCAAATTACATCGGCCACTTTACTTAAATCTTTAAGTAATCTGGTTATTTGGTCAAGGAAAAGACAAGGTTCGAGTTTGACACGGATAAATCTCAATATATCCGAAGAAGATCCACCGGGCGCGCACAAAATCCTCCCATCGAACCACCGGCGCAACAAGAGGGATTTTTATCCAAGTAATCCGTGCTAAAGTTGCCATATTCGTAGGAGGATCGTTGGATAACAACCTTTTCAAAATGGCATGGACAAATCTCGTGATGACATGAAGATAAGATCAAACCGCGCACACAAAAACCGTCCATCGAGCCACCAGCGAAACAACGGGGATTTTCATCCAACGAATCCTTGCTAAAGCTGCCATATTCATAGGAGAATCGTTGGACAACAATCTTTCAAAATTAGCACGAGTGAATCCCACAAAATCTGAGATAAGATCAACAGCACGCAAATCCGACGGAAAACCGAAGATCACCCTCGGTCAAGCACGACTTTCATGCAAATCCAGCCGTGCATATCTTTTATGAATCAAGCCTAAGATCTTCCCGAAGCTAATCCAAGACGTTCAAGTCATCTAAGGGCTTACATTGTCTTTCTTAGTTTTCTTATCTTTTACGTTTTTGTTTATTTAAGTGTAACACTTACACTTTAATGAGTAGAGTGAATTTTTAGAGAAAAATTGTGCAAAGCACCTTCTTCCAGAAAGGTTTGAAGCTCTCTCCGACGAATACTTCTCCGGTGCGTAACATCCGGCTGAGACCATCAACCCTTTGCACGTACGTTCGGTGAGTCATATCCGAGTGCGGGCCTACCGAGGAGAATACCTTGATTGCTCAGGTATTCAAATTGTTCATCCATCCCCTATCTAAACTCGCAAGAGTTTAACCATTCCATTCCCCTAGCTTTCAAACCTTCCATTGTCCGATTTCACCCACATTCGCATCCACCGAGCCATCCCATTATTTACCCGAGCCATTCCACTTTTCATACGACCAAATACCATTATTTCCATCACAATACGCTTCCGCAACACAACCCCACAATTTGCACGACCCGATTTTTCCGTTTGCTGTACACGACGTTCATCCGAGCCCCGTGTGCGTGCATTCTCCCAACCGACGGTGCGCCGACCCCCAAGGAAGGCACATCAGGCACGGCGCGCGCGCTGAAGGTTGCGGCCATGGCACGGTGCGCGCGCTGAAGGGTGCGGCCATGGCAATGCGACCGCGCTTGAGGTGCGGCCATGATGTGCTACCGGAGGACACACCCGATCAAGCCTCGATGAGCATGGAGAATTTCACTAACTTAATTGCTCATTTTGCAGGGAACTTTGCCCCGGGAACAACCACCGAGGCTGATCGTGAGAAACCAAAGGTGGTGCTCAATTTGCGTCCGGACACTCCCGTGCGTGACGCATCAAACGCACCAGGTCAAGACACTCCCGGACCTCCCAACCACGACACGCCCGACACCCGCCCCCGCGACCACGACCCGACAACCCACCAAGGAAGGATCGTCGGCCTTACCGAAATCCTCTAGGATTTTGGCCCAATTTAATAAGTGACCAACATGGAAGAACGACCGATCCATTTACCACGGATAGAGTGTTCGACCATGGGCCAACATTCGGTCACGTTTATTTTTGGTATTTATTTTGTCAGCAAATAAATCTTGGGAAAGAAAGGAAAACAGCCCAAAGAAGAGGACGCACAAAGGTCAGCAAAGGAGCGCCGCAGCCGAACCATGGTCAACCCACGGTCAAGCCACGGTCTCCCTTCGGTCAACTAGGAGACCTTAACCAAATCTCATCGGACATCAACGGACCAGCGAGGCTTTACTTCCAGATTTCCCGTGCCTTTATTTATTTTCGGACAGCCTAGGAGTGTTCGAAGTCACAAATTCAAAATGGCACGAACGTATCCTGTGATGTCAGGAGAGAAGATCAGCCGGCTGCATTTTGAATACGCATACGCGCTCTCATAAACGTTCATGGAGCCACCGGCAGAACAACCGGGATTCTCATTCAAAAGAGACCACATTCAGGCTGCCCAGATTAAGCGAGGAGCGTCTGACAATCACATTTCAAAATGGCACGTGCGGATCCCTTGATGTTCGAGATAGGGTCAACGATTTTTTAATCAGCTGTGCACCTCTTCGAGCCATCGGCAGGAAACCTGAAAAATCCGCGTCTAGGTTCGGCCATAATCTCCTCACTCATTCAGACGAGGTTCATCCGAGAGCCTAAATTCAAAATGGCCCGCGTGGATCCCGTGTTGTCTGAGATACAGTCAACCCCGATCAGCCATGCGCGCACCTCCTCGGTCAACCAAAAGTCATCTCCGGTCAACCACGGTCTCCGTTCAAATTCAGCCGCGCATATCATTTTGGTTCAGATTTCAAGTTGAAGAGAAGAGCATCTGGACCATCCATTTCAAAAAGGCATACATCTAATCCCGTGATGCCCAGAGCTCAGTCAGCCTCGCGCGCACCTCTCGGTCAACCGAGAGTCCTCTCCGGTCAACCACGGTCTCTGATAAAATTCAACTGTGCATCTCATTTTGGTTCAGATTTCCAGCTGAAGAGAAGAGCATCTGGACCCTCCATTTGAAAATGACACGCATAAAATCCCGTGATGCCCGGAGCTCAGTCAACCGCGCGCACACCAATTGGTCAAGCATATCCATAATGGTTCGAACTTATAGCTGAAGATAAAGGCATCAGGACCCTCCATTTTAAACTGGCACGCATCAAATCCATTGATGCCCGAAGCCTAGTCAAACCTTGGTCCACAACGGTCACTTTTCAAATCCAGCCGAGCATATCTTCATTGGCTCGAACCATCAGCTGAAGGGAAGCGTATTGGTCTGATTTCGATCAAAGAATATCTCCTCCCGATCTATCCTAGACGTCCGTCCTATCCAAGGGCTTAGTTTTTAATTCTTTCTCATTTTATTTTTATTTTTATTTTTTTGCTAAGTTTATTTATGTGTATCGGCCTTCATTGGAAAGGCAGAGAGAAATTGAATAAAATTTGTGCTTAGCACCTTCTTCCTAACCGTTGAAGCTCTTTCCGACGTACCCTTCTCCGGTGAGTAATATCTCGCCAAGAGCGTCACCCCTTGCACGTCTGATCGGTGAGTCACATCCGAGTGCGGGTAAGGTCTACCAATCAAACACTTTGATTGCTCAAGTGTTCACATTGTCCAGCCACCTTTCTACCAAAACTCTCACGATGTCTACTCCATCTCCCGAGCCATCACCCCCTCCCGTTTTCCGATCACTCCTATCACTTAGCCACTCGAGCCATCTTTCCATTTCCTCAAGCCACCTCCATAAATTCCCTTCCAATCACCATCATTTCCATCCCATTACACATCTGAACCTCAAAATTCCATTTCGACCAAGCCCCTTTTTCCTGTGCGCCACAATCACCATCATCCGAGCCCCGTGTGCGCACATAGTCCGACCCAAGTTGTGCCGACCATCCCGGACGGCACATCAGGCCATGGCGCAGCGCGCACGCTGAAGGGTGCGGCCATGGCACGGCGCGCGTGCTCGAGGTGCGGCCATGGCACAATGCACGCGCTGAAGGGTGCAGCCATGGCGCGGAGAGCGCCCTGGGGGTGCGGCCTGATGTGCTACGAGACTCGGACCCAACAAACCGAGGCTTTTATACTAACTTGGTTGCTCATTTTGTAGGGAACATTATCATGGAGAAACCCTCGGAGCTTGATCAAAGCCAACCGAGGACATGTATCATGTGGCACCCCGAGTCGGACACCGAAGACAGCGCCAAGACCACCCACATCGGGCCAACAAACACGGTACAAGATAGGACCAGACGCGCCAAGACCGCCCACATCGGGTCGACACGGACCCGACCAGACAGCGCCCCACGGGCCAGCCGACACGGCCCATGCCGAGTCCCACTAAGGGGCTCGGCCAACTTCAATAAGTGGCCGAGCGCCACATTTTCTTTCAGCAATTAGAGACCTAGAAGAGTAAGAAGAGCAAGCCCAAGTCATGGAAAGACAAAGTTTAGGGCCCGCGATCCAACATGGCCAAAGCCCAAGCAACAAGGAAGAAGCCCACGGACACTTAACATTTTCAGCCGTGCCAAAATCTTCTGGAAGGAGCCATTTAGCGGGAAAATATCAACTAGAGAGATAAGGGAAGATTCGCACACGGAAAATCCCATGAGACTCGGAGATCCCGAACACATCAGGAAAATCCCGAGAATCACGGGATTTCCTTCTAGCGCGCGCCCGGCAGCGCACACCAGCGCACCCGACAGCGCCCACCCGCGCGTGCACCCTACCGCGCCATCTACGACGCTGACACACTCCTTGAGCATCCGGATCCATCTGTTTACCGACGACAATGACGCGCGCGCCCGAGCACCCGACTACGATAATGCGAGCGCCAGAGCACCCGGACCCGGCTACAACCAACGGCACGCAATCCCGCAAATCTCGCGCCACATCACCGATCTGCGCCTTCAAGATCCTTCACCGATCCGCGCCTTCACGATCCTAGACGTCCAACTTGATCGACGGCTTACGATTCTTACTTAGTAATTTCCATTAATGTTTTTGTCTATTTAAGAGGCACTTAGCCTCTATGGAACTTAGTGAATTTTTATCAACACAAAGTGCTTATCGCCTTTTTGATAATTCCCTCAAATCGTCGATCCTTCTCCGGTGCGTCACATCCGGCCAAGTCTTCGACCAACCCTCGTCCGTGAACGGTGAGTCATATCCGAACACAAACTAGGTCTACCTTTCTAAACACTTAGATTGCTCAAGTGTTTAGATCGACCGCACCATACTCTCCTAAAATTCCATCCCGTTTCCCGAGCCATCAATCTCCGCCACCACCGATTCCGGTACACCCACTACCCTCCGAACCACCCCCATTTTTATCCGTGCCCTTACCCTATTTACACCTTCAATCCACCTTATTTCCACCCCATTACACTTCCGCAACCTAACTCCAGAAATCGCCCGACCATATTTTCCGACCGCCGTACGCATCACCTTCTCCGGATCACGCGCACGGCCATCTTCCGATCACGGTGCGCCACTCATCCATTGACGGCACATCAACTTGGTATCAGAGCTAAAGTTCCTATCTTGAGTGTAAAAATCCAATTTTTACCTCATGGAACGCATGGTGACACGCAGCGGAGCCGTCCTCGGAAACGCCCGCGACCAAGGCACCACGAGCGAACCATCGCTCCACTCCGGGCCTCCCGAACATGAACCAAGCGTCCAAGAGCAATTGGATGCTACCAATCAGCGGATAGAAGAGCGTTTTTTGGCCAACGAGTGCTTAATGCACACGATCATTCAACGATTGGACACGATGACCAATCAACAAGCGCAACATCCGGCTGCACCACCGGCCATGCAAAGACCCGAGAACGCCAATTTCCAAGCCCGGCCGCATGAATCGGATGGATCCGATGATGAATACTTCCCGAACCATCGTAATCGGGAAGATGAAAAGCGACTCCCGAAGATCACAATTCCCTCTTTCAACGGGACCGCCGATGGAAACACCTACCTTGAGTGGGTAGATAAGGTTGATTCAATTTTCAATCTTTACAATTATTCCGACAATTTGAAGGTACAATTGGCATCTTTGGAATTTACGGATTATGCTATATTATGGTGGAGATGTCACCGAGCACAACTCCGGCGCGAAAGAAAACCGGATGTTTCGACATGGGACACCATGAAGGAACATATGCGCGCCCGATTTTTGCCCAATTATTATCGGCAAGAATTATTCTTGCAATTACAAGGGCTAAGGCAAGGTGGAAGATCGGTCGAGGAAGAAAAAACCTCACCGAATTCGAGACTTTGCGGATCCGATGCGAATTGGAGGAGCCTAGCGAACAAATTATAGCCCGGTTCATTAGAGGGCTCCAAAGGGATATTGGGGATGTCGTGGAATTACAAGCCCATGACTCATTTGAGTCATTTGAGTCCCTTATTCAAATGGCCTTACGGGTGGAGAGACAAGTCAAGCGGAGGAACAAGGCCCCGGCCCAAAGGCCGATTCCAAGAGAGCCCGCACCATACCGTCCGACAGCACCCGCGCCCACACCCGCGCCATGGGCCCCGAAGCCAATCCAGCCCGTCAAACCCCAAGAGGCCATGAGCGAAGTATCCCGGACCCGAGAGATCCGTTGTTTTAAATGTCTCGGCCGAGGACATATGGCGGCCCAATGCCCTAACCGAAGGGTTATGACAATTCTAGAGGGCTCCGAAGAAATTGTGAGCGAGGATGAAGCCGAGGGCCTGGTGTGAAAAACGGGTGCGTTAGGTGCGCACTCGGCTCCACGGGGTCGGTGGGTGGATGGTTTGCGGAAGCGTCGATGTGGGTTTGTGGAGATGGCTCGAGGGAATCTCGAGATGGTCGAAGTGGGTCGAAGGGTATCGCTCGGGAGGTGGGATGGTGGTGGCTCGAAGGTCAAGTGGAGGTGGGGTGAGGCAACTTGAATACTCGGCGATCGAGTAGAACAAGTTCGGTAGACCTCGCTCACGTCCGGATGTGACGCACCGGTCACGCTCACAAGGGTTGACGCCAACTTGGCCGGATATTACGCACCGGAGAAGAAAGGGTCGTGAGGAACTGGATTGAATAAGGCACTCGGCTTTTTCATTCAATCAATTCTCTGCTTTACAATGAGGGTCTAATGGCCTTTATATAGACAAAAACTAATAAGGAAATATTCACAAGAATGATCCTAAACCTTTGGATCTCTGTTTGACGGTTAGGATGGCAATCCGTGTGCTTGCATTTGATTGGACGATCCTTGGATGCACACGAGCCTTCGGATTCGATGGATGGCTTGGATCGTAGGCTAAGGGCAATCCGTGTGCTTGTTTTTGATTGGATGTCCGGTGGTTTACACGGATTGGCTCGACAAGGGTGCTGGGTGCACGCTGGCTGGGCACTGGGTGCACGCAGGCTGGGCGCTGGGTGCGTGCAGGCACGGCGCAGGGCGCAGGGTGCACGCTGGGTGCGCTTCGAGCGTGCGTGCAGAAAGGTCGGACAGCCTGGCTAGCGCTGCAGGTACGCGCGTGCGCGCGCAGATCTGCTCCAATTTTGGCATTCCGCAATTTTTGGGATTTTTACCGTGCCATTTTGGATTTTCCCGTTTGTAAGATCTTTTCCCGCTCTTGGCTTTATTCTCTTCAAATTTTGCACGAGCAAATTTGAATCTTTCTTTATGATGGCCTAAGGGTGGCCCACCGAGAGTTTTATCGCGGGCCATGTTGAATTTGGCTCGGGACAAATTCACGATTTGGCTTTTAATGGAGCCCCTCCATCCTTGGGCTGCTTCTAGCCTCAAGTTGCACGACCAAAGTGGTGTTCGGTCCGTTGTTTGCCTAGGGTGTGCGAGCCGGTGTCCATCGGGTGGGACATGGTTAGGTTTGCCGAGGTCGCGTGTGTGCATCACACCGAGGATGCTATCCCATTGCACATCAGGGCCCGCAAGCATCCTTGACCGAGCCCGATAAGGGTCATGAACCGACCATGGACGACGACGACACGTGCCATGCCCAAGATGGCAAATTGCTCATGATCTGAAGGGTCCTCTTGACCCAAACTCAACCGGACGCCTACCAAAGGGAGAACCTTTTCCATAGCCGATGTTTGGTCAAGGAAAGGGTTTGCTCCCTAATTATTGACGGAGGAAGTTGCACGAACGTAGCCTCCCGAGAGCTAGTGGACAAGCTATCCTTGCCGACCACCGATCACCCGACACCATACAAATTGAGGTGGATCACGGACAAGGAGGATGTCCGAGTGACGAAGCGCACCCGGGTAGAATTTGTGATCGGCCACTACAAAGACACGGTGGTGTGCGATGTAGTGCCGATGAATGCCACTCACCTATTGCTCGGCCGGCCATGGCAATTCGATCGGCATGTCATACACGATGGGCGCACCAACCAATACACGTTCCACATGAATGGCCGAAGAGTCATTCTAGCCCCCTTGACCCCGGAGCAAGTGGCCAAGGATGAGGCCATCAAAAAGGAGGCCCGAGCCAAGGCAACCTTATTTATGGGCCGAAAGGAACTTGAACGATGTCTAGCCCGGAATGATCCGATAATCATATTGCTCCACCGGGACCAAGACCGAGACGAAGAGCCCATTTTTCCGGACATTATCAAGCCATTGCTCGACCGGTTCAAGGATGTTTTTCCGGAAGAACTTCCCTCGGGTTTACCTCCCCTCCGAGGGATTGAACACCAAATTGACCTCCAGCCGGGAGCCACATTACCTAACCGACCTCCATATCGGTTAAACCCAGAAGAAAGTAAGGAGTTACAACGCCAAGTTCAAGAGCTCCTCGAGAAGGGATACATCAAGGAATCCCTAAGTCCTTGCGCGGTACCGGCCCTTCTAGTGCCGAAGAAGGATGGCATGCACCGAATGTGCGTAGATAGCCGTGCCATCAATGACATCACCATCAAGTACCGATTTCCCATGCCTCGGCTTGATGATCTTTTGGATGAACTTAGCGGAGCCAAGATCTTCTCCCGAGTGGATCTTAAGAGCGGATACCATCAAATCCGCATGAAAGAAGGCGATGAATGGAAGACGGCCTTCAAGACAAAGTATGGATTATTCGAGTGGCTTGTAATGCCATTCGGGCTCACCAACGCTCCAAGCACCTTCATGAGGCTTATGAACCATGTCCTCCGAGCCTTTCTTGGTAAGTTTATCATTGTTTATTTCAATGATATTCTAGTTTATAGCATGGACATACCGAGCAATTTGGAGCATTTGAAACAACTCTTCATCACCTTGCGGCAAACCCGACTTTATGGTAACCGAGACAAGTGTACGTTCGCCCAACAACGCATACACTTCCTCGGCTTTATATTATCCGAAGGTGGCGTGGAGGTAGACCATGAGAAGATCACGGCCATACGTGATTGGCCCACCCCGAAAGGAGTTACGGACGTGAGGAGTTTCCACGGCCTAGCTAATTTTTACCGACGCTTCATCAAAGGGTTTAGCACCATTGTAGCCCTTTGACCGAGCTTACAAAAAAGGAGAAAGAATTCGAGTGGACCGAGCCGTGCCAAGAGAGTTTTGAGCATATCAAGAAGCGGCTTTGTGAAGCACCTATACTTACACTCCCGGATTTCAACAAAGTATTCGAGGTGGAGTGTGACGCCTCGGGCACGGGCATAGGAGCGGTCTTGATGCAAGAGGGCTGACCGATTGCTTATTTTAGCGAAAAACTCAAAGGTTCGACTCTAAATTACTCCACTTATGATAAAGAGTTATATTCGCTTATTAGAGCTATTGGAGTGTGGCAACACTATTTGTTGCCTCGGGAATTCATTATACATACCGATCACCAAGCTCTAAAATTTATCAAGAGCCAAGGGAAACTCAATCGGAGGCATGCTAAGTGGATTGAGTTTTTAGAAAGATATCCCTATATTATTAAGTATAAAAAGGGGGATACAAATGTTGTGGCAGATGCTTTGTCAAGACGAAGCATCCTATTCATCGAGATGCGGGTGAGATTCTTTGGCTTTGAATGGATCAAGCAACTTTATCAAGAAGACCTTGATTTTAAGCAACATTTTGAGGCAGCCACGTTAGGGGAGTTATCGGGCTATCATATAGCCGATGGATACCTTATGCGTGGAGGGCGATTATGCGTCCCGAGGGGAAGCATCCGTGAGTCTCTCATAACCGAGGCACACGGGGGCGGCCTTGCGGGACACTTTGGCTAGAAGAAAACGTGGGAGATGCTTAAAGAGCATTTTTATTGGCCACATTTATTCCGAGACGTGCACCACTTCGTGCAAAGGTGCATTGTGTGTAAAAAGGCCAAAAACCAGACTTTGGCTCAAGGATTATACCTCCCTCTACCGGTACCGGACCATCCATGGCAAGCCGTAAGCATGGACTTCGTGGTAGGCCTTCCTCGAACAAGTAACCGAAAAGACTCGGTTATGGTGGTGGTTGACCGTTTCTCCAAGATGGCACATTTCATCCCGTGTCATACCACCAATGATGCAAGCTACATTGCAGATCTTTTCTTCAAAGAGGTCGTGAAACTACACGGAGTGCCGCATTCCATTGTATCCGATCGAGACGGGAAATTTATAAGTACCTTTTGGAGGACTTTGTGGGCTAAGCTCGGGACTAAGCTCTTATTTAGCTCGGCTTTTCACCCACAAACCGATGGGCAAACAGAAGTGGTCAATAGATCACTTGGAGCATTATTGAGAAGTGTGGTCCAAAAGGGAACATCCACGTGGGAAACAAAATTGCCCTTTGTGGAGTTCGCCTATAACCGATGCAAGCATAACTCCACGGGCATGACACCATTTGAAGTGGCCTACGGATTCAACCCGTCTACACCATCGGATTTACTTCCCTTACCTAGCCGAGAACTTGATAATCCCGATGGATTACAAAAGGCCGAACTCATTCGGAAGATGCATGAAAGGGTCAAAAAGACCATTGAGCGGAAGAATGAAAAGTATGCATCCTCGGCCAACAAGAAGAGCAAAGAGAAGATCTTCCGAGTAGGAGATCTTGTGTGGCTAAAGTGTAACACCCAACTTTGTTCAAGTGCTTTAAGTCTAAA